>LPNX010567411.1:462499-494074 GCA_001517045.1 Pseudotsuga menziesii
CAACAGCATCGAACCTGAAGTTGTTGATTGATGCTTCATTAGAAGCACTTGATGCTACGATGTATCATCAGATGATTGAGTTCTTGATGTACCTGAAGAACATGAGACCAGATATTTGCTTTGCTGTGAACACCTTGAGCTAGTTCCTAACAGATCTAAGACATGTTCACTTGATTACTGCAAAGCATATTTTGAGGTACCTAAAGGGTACAGTTGATTATGGGCTCAAGTATGAGGAAAATTAGAATATTAACCTGGAGGGTTATGTTGATTTATATAGGGCAGGTAGTGCCATTGATAGGAAGAGAACTTCAGGATGCTGCTTCAGTATGGGATCAGGTGTGATCTCTTGGCTTAGCAGGAAGCAATCCTGTGTGGCACTGAGTATAGCTAAAGCAGAGTATGTCACAGCTTGTTAAGCTAGTTGTGAGGCAGTATGGCTAAAGAAGATACTATCTAATTTATTTAATATCCAGTTGGATGCTACTTGTATTTATTGTGACAACCAAAGTTGTGTGAAGTTGTTGGAGAACCGAGTGTTCCATGACAAGTCAAAGCATATTGAGATCAAGTATCACTATATTAGGGATATGGCGCAGAGAGAAGCGATGAAGCTCCAGTATGTTGTGATGGACAAATAGATAGCTCATGTGTTCATGAAGCCATTGGCTAGAGTGAATTTTGAGTACTTCAGGGAGAAGCTTGGTGTTCTCCAAATCGAGGTTCCCTCCAAGGGGAAATTATGAGACCTAGAGCCATTCTAACATGGTGAGAGGATTAGGTTCCTTCCGTGGTCAAAAGTAAGGGATGATCCATTCTATCATGGTGAGAGGATTTGGTCCCTTCCATGTCAGATATGAGTACTGAACCATTCTGATGTGACTGTAGGATTGGTTCCTACATGATCAGATATAAGTGCTGAATTCCATTATTGGAATGGAGGTACCTAGTCAGTTACTAGGAATACTCAACTTGGTGCTAAGTTTCCATTCTTTGGGAGAATGGAGGCACCTGGTCAGTTACTAGGAATACTCAGTCTGGGACTGAGGGCCATTCTGATATGAGTGTGGGATGTAGTCTTACATGATCACATGTGAGTGCATGGCCATTCTGATGTGATTGAGGGATGTGTTCCCACTTGATCAGATATAAGGGCTATTTCCATTGTCTAGGAGAATGGAGGCACCTGGTTAGTTACCAAGAATCCTCAGTCTTGGATTGAGAGCCCTTTCAATGTGGTGTTTTTGAACATGGTCGAATGTAAGTGCAAAGCCCTTTCGATGCGGTGTTTTCGAAAATGGTCGAATGTAAGTGTTGAGAATTTCTGATGCGATGTTTTTGAACATGGTCAGATGTAAGTACATATCCCTTTCGATGCAGTGTGTTTTCACATGGTCAGATATAAGTGATAAGCCATTCCGGCGTGATGTGTTTACACATGGTCAAATGTGAGTGCTGGGCCTTTCTAATAAGATGAGGTCAGATGTGAGTGTTGGGCATGCCTTTCTGATTAGATGAGGTTAGATGTAAGAGCTGGGTGGGCCATTCTAACTTAGAGTCAAACATAAGTGCTAAATACCTACATCAAGGGTAGGCCTACAACCAGCATGAAAAAGGACTGGCTCTGTAGAACTTCCTGTGACAAGAAGAATCGAGAGATAGCACCATTCTGAGATAACACCAATGATGATGACCCAGAATTGATGATGATCCAGATCAAGTGATGATCCAGATGTGATGATGATCCAGACTTGATGATGATCTAGATCAAGTGATGATCTAGATTTGATGATGATACAGTGATGATGATCCAACAGTGATGATCCAGTAGTCATGATGATCCAGATCCCATGATGAAGAAGACTTGAAGAAGAAGATGACTTAGAAGATGACTTGAAGATGAAGAAGACTCAAAGACAAATAATACGAAGAAGACGAAGAAGACTCGAAGACAAAGAAGACTTGAAGATGAAGACAACTTGAAAAATATAACATGATATAACATGATATAACATGATATTATCAACACACCCGAACGTCCTATATTGTTGCAGAACACAGATTCTGAAGGAAACCTATGCAACATTACTCAAACAAATCCAATTGACATATCAGCCAAGCCTAGCACCCTTGAGCATGTTATGTTGGGAAGAACTGCTCAGCAGAAGAATCTAAATCATACATAGTACTTTTCAAATATTTCTGCAATGTTCTTTCCTAGTCTTATGAAGAAATGTTGGGTATAGACCCATCCATTGTGGTCCATGAAATAAAAACCTATCCCACTGCGAAATCTGTCAGGAAAAAACTGAGACAAGTCCATCCACAGAAAGCCGCAGCTATCAAAGCTAAAATAGAAAAACTTCTAAAAGCAGGGTTTATTTATCCCATACCCCTGATGGAATAGGTATCGAATGTCATCCTTGTTAATAAAAACTAGGGTACCATTAGAGTCTGCATCGATTTCAGAGATTTGAACAAAGCTTGCCCCAAAGACAACTTTCCCACTCCGCATATTGACCATATTATCGACAACTATGCCGAAAGTGTCATATTCTCATTTATGGATGGATTTTTAGGTTATAATCATATTGAGATTTTACCCACGGATCAACATAAGACAACATTCATTTTCCCATGGGGAACCTTTGCATAGAGGAAGTTACCATTCGACCTGAAAAATGTTGGAGCCACTTTCCAGTGTGCTATGTCCTATGCATTTCACGTTGTAAAAGATATTGTTGAACCATACCTTGATGACCTCCCAGCTCATTCACAGTGACAGGAGGACCACCCTGGTCATCTTAGAGACATTTTCCTAAGATGTTGTCATTATAACATATGGCTCAATCCTCATAAATGTGTTTTTTGCGTCAAGACGGGACACCTATTAAGTTTTATGGTTTTTGAAGATGACATCTAGATATATCCATTGAAAATTGCCGCTATTCTAGCTCTACTAGCCCCAACCAACCTTATAGAACTAAAAAGTTTGCAAGGGAATGAAAACTTCCTCCGTCGTTTTGTGTGCAATTTTATAGAGAAAACACATGGTTATATGCATCTCCTTAAGAAGGACACCCCTTTCTTTTGGGATGAACAAGCCCAATGAGCCTTTGATAATCTCAAACATGTTCTGACTCATTCACCCCCCAGATTATTCAAAGGATTTTCTCTTATACATTGCTACCTCCACTACTACCATCGCCATGGTTTTGGTGCAGGAGAATCTCGACAGTCAGGAGCACGTGATCTACTATGCTAGTAAGAATCTCATGGATTATGAAACTTGATATTCATGCATGGAGAAATTAGCATTGTCCACGATCATTGTTGTTAAAAACTTTTGTCACTACATTTTGCTCCACACAACCACCGTATTGGCAGACCAGAACCCTATGTATTACATCCTGACTCGTTAGGTGCTCGGGGGAAAGTATTATCGATGGATAGTCATCCTACAAGAGTTTGATCTAGAATTTTCCAAAGCTACATCAAAGAAATCCTTGGTATTTTCGAAAGCTACATCAAAGAAATCCTTGGTATTTTCCAAGCTCATGTGTGATCTTCCCTATGCTTCGATGGAATCTGAGCCCAGTGATTCATTTCCGGATCAATTCATGTTCTTGATAAGCACTACTGACCCATGGTATGGAGATTTGCTCATTTATCTCCAGACACAAAGGTTTCATCCTATTCTATCCCGTGACGATCATCGTCGTATCCGTCACCATGCAAAATACTACCTCATCTTGAATGACACTTTGTATAGATGTGGTATCAATTATGTTCTCCGGCGATGCCTTACCCAGGAGGAAGATGAACAAGTTTTGAAGTATTACCACTCTTGAGAATGTGGCAGTCATCTATTTAGGATGGCTATAGCCTAGAAAATCCTTCGCGCTGGCTATTTCTAGCCTTCAATATTTAAATATTGTCACGAGGCTGTTAAGAAATGCTCACATTGTCAAAATTTTTATCTAAAAAAGTGCACTCATCCTGCTCTGTTACACCCCACCATTGCTATTGGCCCTTTCGCCAAATGGGGGATCGATTATATGCATCGTAATCCTGCATCAATAGAGGGGCATGGTTACATCATCGTAGCTATTGAATATTTCATGAAATGTGATGAGGATATGCCTACATATGCAGAGGATGGTAAGACTGCAGCTATCTTCCTGTTCAATCATGTGATAGCAAGATTCGGAGTCCCGTAGTCCATAGTTACTGATCATGGATCACATTTCCATAATCAAATGATGGAGGAAATAAGTGCCAAGCTAGGTTTTTGTCATGAAAACTCTATGCCCTATTATCCGTAGGCTAATGGTTAGGTTGAGGCCATTAACAAAGTTTTCAAAATGATGCTTTGACGGATGGTTGGAGACCACAAATCCAACTGGCACCATATCCTTTTCTTCACTCCCTAGACTTACAAGACTTTAGTGAAAACAGATATAGGTTTCACACCTTTCCAGCTTGTCCGTGGACTATAAACCATCTTGCTAATCCAATGGCAGATTCCATCCTTGAAACTTTCCATCGAAATTCTCCTAGACACTTTTGTAGAGGAAGAGAGATTTCTATACTTGAATAACCTTGACAAAACTAGAAGATATGCTTCCTTAGCTAATGAGGCACACAATAAACACATCAAGGCGTAGTATGACAAGTCTGTCCAACCTCGTCCCTTTAATTAGGGTGACCTAGTTTTGACTTATGATCAGAGATATGAAAACTTAGGGAAAGGAAAGTTCAAATCCATGTGGTACGGTCCTTTCGTTATTTTCAAAGTTTTAAAGAAAGATGCCTACGAGCTCGTGGACTATGATGGAATCCCCTTAGGAAAATATCACAATGGGTTGTACCTAAAGAGGTACTATGCCTAGATATCTCTTCGATAGTACCTTGTATATATGTATATTACTTGAATTTTGGTGTACTTAAGTATTTTCAATATGATTTTTAGTTTAGTGCCCATATCTGTTTATACCATGTTTTGGTCATGCAGAGCAGATGGATTTCTACGGCTTCACTGATGGTGCTTTCTGCCACACCTTGTGTAACATCCCCGACCCTCTAACTAGTGAAGAGGATGCTAATATACGTCAAATCATGTGGGCATCTAGCCCCAGGAAAATGAACATACATACATATAGTGTTGAAGCATGATACTTGAAACATAAAACATTTTACGAAGCATAACCATTCATATACACAATGGAAGCAAAACACATCAATCCACATTCATGCATATATAGATCAACATTTAACATGTATATCATCATTCATCAATGGTATTTATATAATTGCAGACACAAGTTAGGCAAGAGTACTTATATTATAGAGAACTTGTTCCGCAACCAGCTACGTCGCTACAACATTCCACCCAACCATAGGCCCATGTGCTCCTTAATCTCTCGGCAACACTGCCACCCCCGAGTCGGGAATGATTCCCAAAGGAATAAGGAACTAACAGGCTTACACATAGCCAAGGGTAACAACACCACTAGGGTACACAATTCATCCAAGACAACACAGTTGGGTTTATTAGGCGAACATCAGATAAGCCAAGCCAACAAAGTTGGGTTTATCAGGCCATCCAGGAGCTGGGAAAGGCTATATGCTAAGGTGGTGAGCCCATTGAAGAGCTACAGACACCAACACCAGAACCATCCTGGCTTCTAGAACACCCACACACACCCAACACAAGGAATCATCGATTTCTCTGCAACGCAATCCCTCAGACCTTGATCTCCCTTCCAGTGCTATTCAAGGGTCATGGAGAAGAAAGCTAGCTCAGTAGATATGTCTATGTGGTTCTAAATCCACTAGGTTTATCAAGCACCTCAGGACTTCATTCACCACTCCAATGCAATCCGAGGACAAAACCACTGGATACAAGCAGCCAAGCAACTATTCAAGCTGTTACAGGGGGAAAACATAGTTGACCAGAACATAGGAACTCACAACAGTCCTTCAAGCGACACCACCACAAAAGGGAAAAACAAAGCCAAACAAATCATGGAAAATGATAGCCCATGATCAACCCTGAGCCCACAACACACAAATCTCATTGCAGTCGCTGGGAAAACTTACATAGACCAGGAATGGAAAATACCAGAATTCCAAACACTACGTGAGAGACAATACACAACCCATAGAACTATGGATGCAATAACAGACACAATTTCAATAATGGGAAGAGCATAACATTAATAAATATGCCAATGGTGGAAAAAGACACACTCACTGCATGATCAAAGGAGACAAAACAATCCACCAACCCTCCAATTCGTGAGGCAAAGGAGAACCAACATCCCCGCAGGCCAACAATCTATGTGAAAAAGGGAAGGTGAACCCCCAACAATCGAAATGTGGAACCTTTAACTCAGTCTGCTTGAAGAAACTGAACAACCATGATCGGGGTAATGGACAGGCCAATAGATGCGTCATGGAGAGAGAGTGAGTGGGCATGGGCATGGTGGTGGTTTTCCTACCAGCCAATCCCTGTCCCAACTAACAATGGAAATACTTAAGGGTGGTGGTGACACATGGCTTTCCCCTATGACTCAATGTTCAACATTCCCCTTCCTTATCCTTTGGAATCATGCCCCTTCTCAATTTAGTTGCCATGAACATAGCTAGTTGGATTATTTAATTAAAATGTGTTTTTACATGATGCCACAATTAAATATATGCCGTATGTCCTGATATACCATTGGTGACCATTCCCAAAACAGAAACACAACATGACCAAATTGATGGTGGGGCCTTGGCCTTTAGCTCTAAACCAATATTATTTACAATATTTGTATCATGTATTTTTAATGCAAGCAGGGTTAAAACTGGGGTATTACATTTCCCTCCCCCTTCAATAGCACTGTCCTCAATGCTTTACAAAATTTCAACAAAATGCTACACTGGTACCGCCTCAGTGTTCTGTAGGCTTGAACAAAAATGGATGTGCCAATCGCATGGCATCCTCTAGCTCCCACATAGCCTCTTTAGGTCTGTAGTGCTCCCATTGCACCTTTACCTGCCCTATGGCTCAGTTCCAGAGCATTGTGATCTTCCTGTCGAGGATGCACCTTGGCTCAATTTGGAACTCTCCCTCGGGTTCCACCTGGATCACATCCCAATTTATCACATGGTTAGGATCATCATGTACATATTTCTTAAGCAAAGAAACATGAAAAACATTATGAGGTCTAGTACTAGTAGGAAATGCATGTCTATATGCAACTGGCCCTATTCTTTCAAGCACTTCAAACGACCCACAATATCTAGGTGACAGCTTGGCACAACTTCCAAGCTTCAATGAACTTTTCTTTTCCTTCACTCTGAGGTAAACATGATCCCTAGCATTGAACTCTCTATTCATCCTATGCTTATATGCATAGCGTTTTTGTATGTCCTGTGCTGCTTTCAGATTCTACTTGATCCTTACAACCTCTTGCTCCACTTTCTTGAGCAATTCTATTCCAAGCACAACTTTTTTCATTGGTTTATCCCAAGTCACTGGTGTCCTACACCTTATTCCATACAAGGCTTCATACGGACTCATCCCCAAGGATGCCTGTTGTCCATTGTTGTAACCAAACTCTACCAAGTGTAAGTAATATTCCCACTTGGTTGGTTTGTCCATCACATACATGCAAAGCATTTTTTCAAGCACCTGATTAACTATTTCTGTCTGCCCATCTATCTGAGGATGGTAGGTAGTGTTGAAGTTTATCTTTGTACCCAAATCTGCAAACAACCCCTTCCAGAAATTGGAAGTGAACTTGACATCTCTGTTAGAAACTATTGCCTTCGGAAATCCATGCAATTTGAAAATATCCTTCATGAAGATCTTTGCAATGTCAACAGTCTTGTGCATAGACTTCACCGGTATAAAATGCATTTCTTTAATCAACTTTTCTACTACAACCATGATGGAATCATGTTGTCTCCAAGTCATCGGCAATCCTGTAATAAAATCCATGGAAATGACTTCCCATTTCCATTCCAGAACTGGAAAAGGCTGCAACAAACCTGTTGGATGTTGATGCTCAACCTTTACCTGTTGACATTTCATGCACCTTGAAATGTATTCAGCCATGTCCTTTTTCATACCTGGCCAAAAGTACTGCCTTCTAGCTGTAGCAATTGTCTTCTGATATCCTGGGTGACCAGAATATGGAGCTTGATGGATTTCATCCATAACAATTCTCCTCAAATCTACTACATTCGGAATATAAATTCTACCTTTAAAAGTGAGAAGTCCACCTTCTTCCAATTTATATCCCTCATACCTCATCTCAATACTTTGCTTCTGCAATTTGTCTTTTACCTGCTCATACAATTCATCTCCGGCAACATGATTAACAATCTGCTACCTCAATTCTATTTGGCAAATACTAAGAGATGCCACATGCATTTCTTGTACCTTCCTGCTGAGTGCATTAGCTACCTTGTTCTCTTTTCCTTTTATGTGCTTGATTTCAAAATCAAACGCACATAGAAATTCTATCCATCTCGCTTTCCTAGCATTCAGAGTAAGCTGATCAAACAAATACTTCAGGCCACAGTGATCTGTTTTGAGTTCAAATCTTCTACCCATCAAGTAATGTCTCCACATCTTGAGTGCATGTACTATGGCTGCAAGCTCTAGATCATGAGTGGCATAGTTTTTCTCATGCTCCTTCAACTTTCTTGATTCATAACATATCACGTGGTTGTCCTGCATGAGGACTCCTCCAAGCCCTTGTCTGCATGCATCGGTACACACCACAAAGTCTTTCTCTAGTTCTGCAACTTTCAATACTAGTGCACTAGTGAGAATATTCTTCAACCGATGGAAGCTTTCTTCACACTTCAAAGTCCATTCAAACTTTATTCCCTTATTTTGCAAAGAAGTGATGGCATGTGCAACCTTGGAAAATCCTTCAATGAATCTCTTGTAGTATCCTGCAAGTCCCATAAAAGATCTTACATCTGTCACATTTCTTGGAGTATGCGAATTCATAATGGCTTCAATCTTTTCAAGGTCTACTGATATACCCTCTTCTAAGATAATGTGACCCAAATACTGAATTCTATCCCTGTAGAAGTCACTCTTGCTCAACTTTGCATACAATTGAGGTTCCCTGAGCACTTGCAATGTCAATCTCAAATTCTCTTCATGCTATTCCTCATTCTTAGAATAAACAAGAATGTCATCAAGGAAAAAAAGAACAAACTTGTCCAAATACTTACTAAAGACACTATTCATAAGGCACATAAATGTGGCTGGTGCATTTGTGAGACCAAATGGTACGACTACGAACTCATAATGTCCATACCTTGTCGTGAAGGTTGTCTTATGAATGTCTTCATCCTTGATTCTCACCTGATGGTAACTAGACCTCAAGTCAATCTTGGAAAATACCTTTCCTCCTCTCATTTGATCAAAGAGGTCAACAATCCTAGGAAAAGGATATTTGTTCTTCATAGTAACCTTGTTCAACTATCTGTAATCAATACATAACCTGAGTGTACCATATTTCTTCTTTACAAATAGAATCGGTGCTCCCCAAGGAGACACACTCGGTCGGATATACTTGTTTTCCAATAGCTCTTGCAGTTGCATCTTCAAATATAGCATCTTCGGTGTACTCATCCTATAGGGTTTCTTGGATACGGGTGCTGCTCCTAGCACAAGTTCAATGGTGAAATCAATGTCCCTCTTTGGAGGAAGCCCTGGAATCTCATCAGGAAACACATCCTTGAATTCTTGTAACACATGATAGTCCTCCAACCTAGGAGTTTCATCTCCTGTTGGTTCTAGAATATGAGCTGCATACAACTAGAAACCCTTCCTACAGAACTTCTTCAATTGCATTGCTAAAACCTGTCTTACTGAAATTACTTTAGGAATACATTTCACAACTATCGAGTTTCCTTCTTCATCCATGCATTCGAAAGTCTTGTTATAATAGTCAATCTTCACTCGGTGAGATTCTAACCAATCCATTCCAATGAGAACATCATAGGAACCAAGCGGTAGAACATTCAGATCTACACAAGTGATCAATCCATCGATAACCAATGGACATTTCTCTACCACTTCACTGACCTTTCTCTTAGTCCCAGTGGCTAGCTGAACTAACAAATCTTTTCTATGCCTTACATTCTTAAAAGCACAACTCTCCACTACCCTAGGAGTGGTATAACTGTGAGTAGAACTAGGGTCAATCAAAATAGAAATAGATTGCTCAACAATATTACCTATAACTTCAACCATAGTTGACTAATGATATACCTGGTGGTCCTCTAGTGCTGCATAAATTCTAGAGATTGCTCTGGCTACCTGACCCACTGTTTCTACTCCGTAGATATTATAAGCTAGTCTGTCACTTTCATTCTCAAGTAGACAATATCTACACAAGTGAGGTCCTTCACATTTCCAACATTTGAGTGGACCTTTATTCAGATGTGGCTCTTTAGGCTTTCCACCTATCGCTCCAACTGGATTACTCACAGCTTGGGATGGCTGCTTCTACTGATTCCTGAATCTAGAAGGCTTGAAACCTTTCTTTCTTTGGTCAAAATTTTCATTCTACTTATCCTTCCATGCCTTATGGTAATTAGTTTTACCTTTGCTTTTGTCATAGCAATATTTAGCCTTTCTTATTGCTTCTTTGAGAGCTCTCGACTCATATAACTCA
Organism: Pseudotsuga menziesii; assembly: GCA_001517045.1. Taxonomy (NCBI): domain Eukaryota; kingdom Viridiplantae; phylum Streptophyta; class Pinopsida; order Pinales; family Pinaceae; genus Pseudotsuga; species Pseudotsuga menziesii. The sequence goes on from LPNX010567411.1 coordinate 473,194, forward strand.
ATTCTATCTTTGTAGGATTGAGGCAATCCACTTAGAAACTGCTAGATATTCACTTTTTCATCTCTAATGTACCAGACATACTTCAATAATTCCAAGAATTTATTTGCATATTCATCCATGGTTTGTTGTCCCAATCTCAACTCATGGAACTCCTTGATCTTGTCATTATAATGCCTATCAGAAAGGTATTTATGCATGGAATACTTCTTGAACTATTTCCACTTCAGTTTCCTTTCACTGATCTTTTTTACCTGCTTGATGTGTTCCCACCAAATGGATGCCCTTCCATTCAAATTGAATATGGAAACTCGTGCCTTCATGTTTCCTGAATAATCCCGCACCTAAAAGTACTTCTTTATCCCAAGAAGCCAAGCTTCACCTTCTTGTCCTGTCTTTATCTCACCATCAAATGTAGGAGGTTTATCTTTCCTAAATTCGTCTCGAGAGTGATCCCTATGGCTCCTTCTCCTTTTCCTTTTATGAGAATATGAACTTGTATCTCCACTTGATTTTTCAGAGTCCGATGATCCGCTGGAAGTCCTTCTCCTTCTCCTAGTGTTTCTCTTACTACCTTCTAGCCTTGATGTACCTCATCTAGAATCTATCTTTTTTCTGTAAATCTGTCAAGCTCTGCAATATGGCAGCGTTCAACTGATACTGCTCTTCCTAAGATTTAACCAAGATTCTCATGGTGGCCAAAAGCTCAGATGGTGTCCCTTGGAATCTTCATCCATTAGACTCTATGTCATCATTTCCATTACGGACATTTTCTCCCATGGCATATTCTGCTCTCTCATAAGAATCTTGAGCATCATACCCATCATGGGTTCTCATTACTGAACCACCTCTTGCTTTACCACACTGTTCTTTCTGGAGTACTTCTCTTGGAAGTTATCTAAAGTTCTGCAAATGTGTTAGTAGCAATCTGTTAGGTGCACAACATTCATATAAATCAAAAACTACTTACCTTTTCTTCTGGAAATTTTTATAAACAACAATTATGCTAAAACACAAAATTTTCCCTATTTATTTTCATCCCTATAACCGCTGATAATTTGCTGAAATCCACTGAAAACCTGCTGGAAGATAGTAAAAAAATGCATGAAAAATCAATGAGAATTTATTATGAAAAACCTAAATTCCTTAGGCCCTAATCGCACCTCATCCTAGCTATTCTACTGACACAGTGGTAGTCAAAATGCCTATTTCATCGGTGGACATTCAACAAAATTTACCTGTTGTATCTCATCAATGACTGCATCATTTGATCATCGGCGATGTGATCAACTAACCATCGCCGATGGCCGATGATTCCATGCCTTAGAAAAATTTTCAAAATTTTTCTCTTCCTTTTCGAAACTTCATCGGCTCAACGATCGCTTATTTTCTGCAGATCCGTTTGTTATCCGTTGGTGAAAACTTTCTCTATCTTCTGCTGACTCTGTCGGCTCCATCTCCCCTATCCTTTTTCGATCAAGTAACTGCTTGTCGCCACCATAATCCACTAACACCTCAGCATCGGTGGGTTAGTTCGATCAGTAGCCGGAATGGTGGCTCATCATCTTTAATCCTTTTCCGATCGATGGTCCAATATGCTAATGCTTTCCGATCGGCAAACTGAAGCATGATTTTGACCGGTCATCAGTATTCGGAGCTTCTCCTTGTCAGAAGACTAGTGCTCTAGGCTTCTGCAATGACAGATGCATGAAACACTATCTTCTTCCGATGGCCAACGATTTCAGGCCTTAGGAAAATTTTCAAAATTTTGCACCATCGACGGTCAGAGGCTCTACCCATCAGAGGCATAGTGGTCTAGCCATCCGCAATGGTGGTGGTCAATCAGCTAAGCATCAGCGATTCATCCGTCTAAGTGTCCCAATGTGCTGATGGCCAAACACTTACAAATTTTCCAAAAATTTTCCTCCGCAGTCTTCCGTCACATCGGCTTTTGGATCAACTATCCATCGGGTGGCCTTCCCACTAAGTGCTTCACCACATTGGAAGAACTTGTCACTACATTTTTTGATGGGCCGATGGTTCCAACACTTAGAAAAATTTTGAAGTTGAGGTTTTTCTATCACAATTTTTTGATTGCTGCCAGGTAGAAGGCAACCGACTTCTACTATCTGATCTGTCATGGCCTATTCAGGACCATACTGCAATCATGGCTCTGATACCACACTGTAACATCCCCGACCCTCTGACTGATGAAGAGGATGCTACTATATGTCCAGGCATCTATCCCCATGAACATGAACATCCATACATATAGTGCTGAAGCATGATACTTAAAACATAAAACATTTTACAAAGCATAATCATTCATATACACAACGAAAGAAAAGCACATCAATCCACATTCATGCATATATAGATCAACATTTAACATGTATATCATCATTCATCAATGGTAAATATATAATTGCAGACACAAGTTACGCAAGAGTACTTATCTTATAGAGAACTTGTTTCGCAACCAGCTACGTCGCTCCAACGTTCCACCCAACCATAGGCCCACGTGCTCCTTAATCTCTCAGCAATGCTACCACACTCGAGCTGGGCATGATTCCCCAAGGAATAAGGAACTAAAAATATTACATGTATCCAAGGGTAACAACACCACTAGGGTAAACAGTTCAGCCAAGCGAACATAGTTGGGTTTATCAAGCAAACAATAGATTAGCCAAGCCAACTAAGTTGGGTTTATCAGGCCATCTAAGAGCTCGAAAAGGATATATACTAAGGTGGTGATCCCATTGAAGAGCTACAGACACCAACACAAGAACCATCCTGGCTTCTAGAACACCCACACACACCCAACACAAGGAATCAACCCTTTCTCTGAAACATGGTCCCTCAGACCCTGATCTCCCTTCAAGTGCTATTCAGGGGTTGTGGAGAAGAAAGCCAACTTATTAGCTCTATCTATGTGGTTCTCAATCCACCAGGTTTATCAAGCACCTCAATACCTCATTCACCACTCCAATGCAGTCTGAGGACAAAACCACTGCATGCAAGCAGCAAAGTATCTATTCAATCTTTTATAGGGGGGAAACATAGTTGACCAGAATGTAGGAACTCATAGCAGTCCTTCAAGTGATACCACCATAAAAGGGAAAAACACAGCCAAGAAAATCATGGAAAATGATATCCCACAATCAACCCTGAGCTGAGAGCACACAAATCATTGTCTTCACTGGGAAAACTTACACATACCGGGAATGGAAAATACCAGACTTCCAAACTCTACGTGAGAGACAAAGTGCAACCCATAGAACTATGGATGCAATTACAAACACAATTTCAACGATGGGAAGAACAGAACATTAAGAAATATTCCAATGGTGCAAAAAGACACACTCTCTATGTGATCAGAGGAGAGAAAATAATCCACCAGCCCTCAAATTTGTGAGGCAGAGGAGAACCAAGATCTCCGCAGGCCAACAATCTGTGTGAAAAAGGGAAGGTGAACCCACAACAATCGAAATGTGGAACCTTTAACTCAGTCTGCATGAAGAAACTGAACAACCATGATTGGGGTAGTGGACAGGGCAACAGATGCGTTGTGGAAAGAGAGTGAGTGGGCATGGGCATGGTGGTGGTTTTCCTACCATCCAATCCCTATCCCAACTAACAATGGAAATACTTAAGGGTGGTGGTGACACATGGCTTTCCCCCATGACTCAATGTTCATCACTCCCCTTCCTTATCTTTTGGAATCATGCCCCTTCTCAATTTAGTTGCCACGAACAAACCTTGTTGGGTTATTTAATTAAAATGTGTGTTTACATGATGCCACAATTAAATATATGTCGTATGTCCTAATATACCATCGGTGACCATTCCCAAAATAGAAACACAACATAACCAAATCAATGGTGGGGACTTGGCCTTTAGCTCCACACCAAGATTATTTACAATATGTGTATCATGTATTTTTAATGCAAGCATGGTTAAAACCAGGGTATTACACCTTGAATCTTGCCTCAACTGCTTAGGTTCTCTATTTCCTAGCTTATGATTTGGTCAGTTCAGGAGCGGTTTGTATTGTTCCTGCTACCAACAATATTGCCGAGTATCGAGCAGTCATAGGTCTTCTAATTGAAGCTGCCTCCCAGGATGTTTGCAACTTGGTAGTCTTGATGGACTCACAACTTGTGGTTTTTCATCTAAACCATGTCTATACCATTAGGAATCCTACGCTTCTCCATCTCTTCAAGAGGGTACATTTATTAGAAAGGTCATTTGAAACTATCACCTATAGGCATATCTTTAGGGAACATAATGCAGTTGCCAACTCGTTGGCAAATTACATCCTAGACTGGCATATTTCCCAATCATGACATGAAAATCAAACATGGTTCATTGTAAATAAACTGTAAAAGACACATAAAACTCATATAAAATACATTCACCATTTGAGACATATAATCACCTAAGTAGAAGTATGTATATATATATATATATATATAAACATGTTTTACAAAAAATAGGTCACGATACCTCATCTGAAGTGCTCGGGATTTCAGGTAAAAAACATCATACAAAAGTCCTGAATCTATCTATAATATTTCAGTGAATACATCATGCACCATATCAGCTAGTGGTGCTTTTGGTAACACATAACCGCCTAAGCTACTCGACGTAGCAGTCTGCTGAAACGAATTGGTACTCCCGCAGTGGGTCTCTGGTACCTCAATGGGAGGTCATCGGTTGAGGCATATAGGATGTCTAGAGTCAACCTATTTAGGTTATCCTCTATCTCCCCTATCACATCATCGCCCTGTGGTACAAAATAGGCTCTGGCTCACCTGTCTAGTGGGGAGGCTCCCCCAGGTCATGCTGCTCCGACATCTGCATGAAAACATTCAAGTCTCGTTACTAAACATAAAAAATATAAAACATGAAAACATAAAAACACATTTTCCATTTTAGGGTTTTTTTTCTTACCATATCACCCCACTGTCCACCAGGTGGGATTGGTAGGTCAGGTTCACCACTGAAGTCAGTGCCCGCATATGCATAGTCCTCCACCATGAGGAGCTGATCTCTCAACCATCAAAAGAACAGGTCACTGAACTTTACCTTGCCTCTACCCACTCTAGTACGGGCCATAATCTATACCCATCTCTACATGAGAGGGTCCCGCACCCTCAACTCTATAAAGACCACCTGGGGTCTCATCTGTGGAACTCGCTCAAAGAAGAGACAAGCTAGAATGGAACCAAAACCAAATTTCTTCAGCTCCCCCTTCCAACACTTGGTTAGCTAATCCTTGAATATTGGAAGTAGAGCTTCCATCTAGTTGAAAACTATGGGTGCCATGGCCTATATGGCATAGAGAATATAGATGCCTAGTGTATCCCTTGGCTTCCCGCCACTCTCTGCATGGTAAACAAAATTGTCCGTAGTGGGCCATCCACCATTGCTTTTATGGGAATTTTTTTCTTGGATGTCCTAGTTCTAGCAATGCAATGGTATTTTATCAAATCTTGAGTAGTAATGTCCCCTCCACAGGAACCTATCAAAAACCTTTCAAAGATATGGGAGTACCCCGTCTCGATAGGCCTGTCAGGAAGTAGATGTCCTCTACTTCAATTGTCAATATGTGAGCACCAACCTCAAAATATTGTTGCTCCAGATTCCACATCTAGAGGATATGCTCTAATAGTCGGTCATGTGACACCATGCTGGGTGTACGAAAAAAATTTAGAAGTCCACAGTCTCTCAATGCATCTATACAACCCATGTTTCGTTCGGCAAGTGCATCGTCGTTGTCATGTTACCTCTCTTTCCATATTACCATTTTTTATCAATGGGAACCTATCAAAAACCATCACAAGACTAATTAGAAACATTCCCAATCATTCAAATCATCAAATTTGAGCTAGCTTTTCGTGTGCATGCATTTTTATTTACCCACGGTTGACACCACCTATGCATAGTGTTTTCGATGCGGTTCAAGTAGGGTACCGCTTATCCCGCAAGGGATAAGACTGATGCCCAATTCCATGGTTTTAGGGCTCACCCAATAGGCCAAAAACACCACCAAAAATAAAAATAAAATGCATGAAATGAAAGAGTAGTGTGTAAGCTATTACCTAGAACTGATGATGCATGAATTCGATGGTAGATGCTCCCGATATCAGTGACTGAAAATCTGGCCAAGAAAATGCTCCAAAGGCTCTCCACTATGGGTAAATGGTAAAATGTTTTGATTTTTTACTATTTACATAAATTTTATATACATTTTAGGTTTTGACATGTCATAGTTTTGTTTTAAAGTCATTTATTACACAAAATCTATCAGTCATGATCCTTTAATGTCAGTTAAGAATTTAACACTTGTTTTTGAAGTCATTGCAGGATAGAAGAGAGGTAGTAGTAAAATTTTTGGGAGTTCATTTTTCACTTTTTTGTACTACCATAAAATAGAAAAAGTCTTTTGAGCATTTATTGTGACACTTTGGTAATGCTCTTGAGACTTAGCATCAAAGTCCCAAGTCCTTTTTTTATTCTTTTTAGACTTGTAAAATCTCTCATCGTGAAAAGACACCTAGTGGAGTCTTCTTTAAACTCTTTTCAGGCTCCTTAAATACGAAAAGATTGTCGAGTGATCTTGTATTCTTCATGCTCATTAAATCACTTGAAGAGTCGTTCATCTGATGGTAGGTTATCACATTGTCGGTTCAGATGAACTATTTTATGAAAAAGGACCCTATGGAGTCTTCTTCCATGGTCATTCAGACTCTCTAAACATGAACGATACCAAGGGAACTCTCTTTGGACTCATTAAATTAAACATTGAGAGACCCTCTTTTGGGAACGAACCCCTCCTCTCTCAGGATAGTAAAACATATGAGTTTGAACTTTCCTTCGGACGAGCTATAACAAGCATTTGTTACCCTCTTTGAACTCATAAAAATAAAAAAGAGGCACTCATCAACCATGATGGGGAAAATGGGAAGGGAATCATTTTACAAATAACTGGCAGTTTGTCGTTAGCTTTGAATATGGCACTTGTCTACATATCATTTCAGTCAATTGGGTATTCAGTTGATTTCCATGATGATCCACTTTCATGAGTCATGCCACTCCTTTGATTCTTTCAAAAGAATGCATTGTCCACCATCGCACTATGTGTTTGTCTGGTTTAGTCATACTGCCAAGTCTTTTGTTGTGCCGCCTGATGTTCAAAGGGAAGTTGTAGAAGTTTACCTCTACAGTAAAAATAGTCCCTGTATCAGTACTTTTGAGTCAGTCTTATGGTTACCTTATTCACATCATTCCAGAACTTTGTTCCGAGCTTCATGTGGTCGATGTGGGACTCATCATGGCCCTCCTTCAATGAGACTATTCCTGTCGACATCAGCTCATCATCCAGGAAATATTCTTAGAAACAAATTTAGTACCTTAAGATCTATATGCCTCAATGATAGATTCTCTCACTCTCGACATAGGTTCACATCATTGACCTTTAATCGATAGAATCAACTGGGTGTTTGACATCACGACATCTATTCACACTCAGTAGACTGTACTAGGGTACCTTGGGAATCATTGAAATCAATGGTGATCTCCCTCGCACTTGTTAATGGTTCACATCATTGGCTGGTAATCAAGTGGTTTCTACCATGTTTGACTTTAGAACATTGTAATCACATGGATAGAATCGTACTTTGTGGAAGACGAGATGAAGACCCTGGGTATTTGCTTAGTGCTCATTTCTCTCCCCAGGTTGCGATGGAGTTTTGTATATCTAGCATGGATCCACATTTGTATGGTCGTGGCTATGCTCAAATTTGTGTCTATATGACATAGATCTATGTTGTATGTCTGGTAGCTATGTCCAAGTTTGAGTCCTCTATCACATGGATCTATGTTGTATTCTAGTAGCCATGGTTGTTTATTCCTCTCATGGATCTGCCTTGTATTGGTCTACAGCCATGAGTTGGTTACATTTGTCTATGAGTCAAAAGTATTGATGTACTACAGATGCCTATTCGATGATATTCTCCGACCGAGCTGACATTCTCACCTCGAAGTGACAACTTGTTTTCTCAAAGCTCTCTCTTATCGTATCCCTCTAAGCCTCATGCTTTGGTGGGAATTATATTATACCTAAATCCTATCACCATCATGTGATGAGATCCTTAACCCCTATTTTTTCCCTTAATCCCAAAACTTGGAGTGGAAACTTGCTCTGTTTGTCAATTCTACTTGAAAATACCTAGCACTACGCTTACCCTTTGGCCAATGAGTAGTACCTTGTTCAACACTGCCTGTATCCTTTTATAGAGAAGCGGTGCCACTGTCTATAGGCTTTGTTCTTGAAGCGGTTCTCACTTAAACCACTTTGTCATAAGGGAACAAAAGCGGTACCCTGGGTAAAATGGGAAAAAAGGAAGTTTCTCAAGGCTTCTAGATCATGAGCCTCGTGTCCTCCCTTATCCCTATCAATATGGGATAGTTTGAGCTCAAGATCCCCCTTGATAGGATCTTGGATCCACCTCACGCACAATTCTCTCAACTATCCCTATCCATTGATCCTTATAAATACAAGCTCATATCCATAGTTGAAGGGGATAATTGAATGATATTATTATGCTGTTGAATTGACTACCTAGTCCAATCCATTGGAGATCACAAGAGGGCAGGTTGGAGCTTATGGGGATGAAGTGTTTATCTTGTGGAGGAGCTTGTTGACACTAAGAAAATGGTTGTAAGCTTATTCATTCATTCTTAGTGCAAAGCTGATTTCTGTCCCACATATTTGTTGTTTTGATTTCACATGTATATGTTACTAGATTCCTTAGTCACTATTATGGATATGTAGATGATTTTCTGGTATCTTTGATGTGTTGGTATGTTTGACACATTTGTAGGTACACAGGTTCATGATCAAAGCAGTATTCCAGGTGTCTGCAATATTCAGGGAACGTCTTCATCCTTTGTCGTTCACTTATTTGTTCTGGATCTGAACCATTCATACCAGAGGAATAGCTTATGTCCACAGAAGGTGCAATATTCCTGATTACACACTGCTTCAACCTATCCATTCACTTGAGGGTAATAAGAAGAGGAATTTTCTTGCTTATACCCTAACTTGGAAGCCAACTCTTCCATCATTTTGTTCTAAAAGTTCCTGCCATGGTCAGTGACAAGCTCTTTCGGAATACCAAACCAGGTGATAATCTGGTTAAATATGAAATGCGTGGCTGTCTCATTGTCGGATTTAACTATGGGCATAGCCTCTGCCCATTTCATGAAGTAATCAACAGCCACAATAATATGATGGTGCCCCCCAGGCGAAGTTCAGTTTCAATCCCTAAAATCAAGCCCCCACTTAGTGAAGGGACTGGTGGTGACAATAGGGTGCAAAGGGGTTGGACACGAGCGCATATTACATGCAAACACCTAGAAAGAGTGGCACTTCTTGACCGCATTAATGAAATACTTAAGGATGATGCACTCTCAAATGAGAGTGAGCAGTGAGATCATCCAAATATACTTCAATAATCATTTTAAGATCATGAAATATTAAGGTCATGGACCGCTAAAACGTAGCTCTGACATTTTTAAAGGAAAAGGGCATCTTACGATATGAAAAAGTTCCCCAAGGACAAAAAAATGTGGTCTTGTGTTGATCCTTAGGCTTAATTTGTATATTATTATATCCATAAAATCCATCCATAAAAGAAAATACCTCACTTCTCGCACACTCATCCAAAATTTGATCAATAAATGATGTAAGGAAATTATCTTTAGGACATGCTTAATTTAAATCATGGAAATCAGTGCATATTCAGATCACTCCTTGCTTCTTATCCACCAGTACAGGATTTGAAACCCACTCCATCAAGGGAATGAGATAGATAAAACCAGCTTTGAGCAATTTCTCTATGTCAGCTTTAATGGTGGGTGATTTTCTAGGATTCACGACATGCTAACATTGTCGAACCGGTTTTGCATCCGGATAGGTATTGATTTTGTGTTCAATAATACAAGGGTCTATACCTGCCATTTCCTCATGTGACCAAGTGAAAATATCATGAAAATCCTTAAACAAATTGGTATACTCTTTAATCTCATCAGGGGAACAATCCGCCCCAATGTAGACGTTCTCAATCTTACCATGATCATAATAAATATTGATAGGAATCGTTGGTGATAGGTTAGCCATGTTCCCTTCAGCCATCAGACCAGGTGAGCTTAATGGGACCATGGGGCTACCAATTTTCTCTCTTAGAATCACCCTAAATTCATCACACTCTAAACAATCAAGCTCAGGAAGGAAATATGATCTATGTTGTAACTCTTCCCAATGTTGTTCAATCCCACACATGGCCTCAAGAATAGCTTCATCTCACATAAAAACATCATCAAGGTAGTCGTGAGACTGAGATGACTCTACTACCCATGCAGGAAGCACATAAGGGTCCTCCTCCTCTGTCCATGAAGAGGAAGCACTAGGCTCTACAACATGATCAAGATTCACTTGATACGCCACCATTGTTGTAGGAACGACATGCCTGTCTCGACAGGCACACTCAAAGTACTCGGTGAAGGAAGCATCCAAGGATTTTCCATATGAATAGTGCAAAAATATATCGAATTCAATGAGGATGAATCCCCACCAAGACTAGAACCAATCATAAGAATGGGTGTAGGACAACTAAAGGTTCCCATGAGAGAAGGATACATAGCCACACCCACATTCTCAATTGCCGGATGAGAATGATTGATAATTGGGATGGAAGCTCCCAATGATGTGTTAGCACTTGGATTCTGGAAAGACTTTTGATCAATAGTAACGACCTCCCCATTAAATGGAAAGAAAACCACACAAACTAGGGAAGAAACTACAGCTTGTCTATTGTACATCCAGTTCCTACCCAGCAAAATATTGTAGTTAAGGGGCACATCAATCACCTCAACCTCAAATGCTATAGTCTTTCCTCCCAATTGGACCTATAGAGAAGGAAGTATACCGTGTGGCCAAAATGACCTACCATCGAAATAAGTAAACATGTTGGTAGACTGAGACAACATGGGAGAACCTAAACTCTTCCAAGCAGACAAAGACATCACAGAAGCAGCAGCGCCTTTGTCAATGATAGTACGCATGATGGTGTTGTTGAGACACTCTAAATGAATCAAGAGAGACATGTAGTAAGGCAAGCAAGGCTAGATTCCATGAGTTTCAAATTTGATCATGGAAGAAGATGTATCATCACTAACCCCAAGAGCAGACAACAAGGCATTTGTTTGCAAAGGACAAGTATGAAGCACTTCTAATGTGGACATAGCACAAGGAGTCTATCCCAAATCCTCGACAATTGAATAGTTATGGGTGGCTCGAGCATTAGGATTGTGCCTCGAGCATTTCAAGACTCCCTTAGGAATGCGAGGCAGAACTTTAGGTTTATCCGTAGGTTTTTCAATTCACAAATATCTCTCAGGTGGATTAGGTTCTTTCCCAAGGTCTAGTTGTGACGAACCATAATATTTCACATGTGTCAAAAATTTGGTATCTTTCACCATGTTGATGAAAATGTGACCACTAGCATCCTTTGGTGGGTTTTGAGTTCCACCAGACGCAAAACAGGATCAATGGTCATCAAGTTCATATTTTGATTATTCAGTAAAGTATTAGTAAACACAGCTGGACCCTGTGCTACGAACTTCAAGGCATCCTCCATACGAGGGCACAAGTGAGTGAGGTGATTGTCCTTACACAACTTACAAGGAAACTTCACCTTACACTTAGGCATGGGTTCTTCACTTAGTGAAACCATGCCATAGCACGTTCATTCATGGCATATGAAACAATACCCCTATTTTCAAAAAATATTGGAAAATACCTCCCAAAATCATTTTTTTAACCCCCTCCCAATATGCCTTCTCGATTTTTAAAAACCCCTATTTTCACTATATATTGCATGTATCCATTTTTCCATTTACATTTTTTATACCCCTTTATATTTATACCTAGTATATTGACATGATACCCCACATACATTCTACAATGCACCTTGCTTCTTTCCATGTATATTGTGGATGCACATTACTTCACCCACAATGATCAACATCATAGAGATCACATTTGTTTCCTAAATTAACACTAGTTTGTCACTCTTCCTTTGACCCTTTTCCTCTCAACAATGGACAATCACATCAAGGTTCTACATGATGTCCAAAACAAGTTCAAGTACAAGTTCATAAAACCAAATAACTAACTACATTTTCTAACCATTTGTCTCACATTTTTAACCAAATAACTAACTACATTTCTAACCATTTGAAAACCAAGTTCAAGATATTTGTTTAAGCCTACATGATTTGCAATTTTGTTTATTATTTTATGGGAATTTCATGTTACATAATGTTACACAACAAAACACTTTCAACATCTCCCCATGCTTGGTTGTAAGAACCTCCCTACTCTCAGTGCAATAAACAGGTTTAGTCAAATATTAATACAAAATAAACTAGTAAAAGGGTAAAGTATTACTGTTAACTACTAACAAGAAGATTATACCTCAGTACAAAGTTCATGAGGAAACATTGCAAGTATTGAAGCACTATCCATATCAATAGGTTGTCCATCGAAGAGATGAGCCTAAAGCAATCTCTGTGCTAGTTGTTGTGCAAGGACCTCTGCTTGTATATCTGAATAAAGGGAAGCAAGGAATTCTGGATCAATCTCCTCAGTAGCTGGTGGCTGATTATTTGTAGGTCATGCCACCTGATTCTACTAGGAAGCAAGCACCTCTGTTTTTAACTCTTCAGGAATAGCCTCTAGCTATGTAGGATCAATAGAATTAGATCCTGCCACCATAGTATTTTGTTGTTGCTCACTGGGAGTATGAGCAGGCACATTTTGACTGCTCTCCCTGACAATTTTTGGCTAGGCTTGTTCTATATTACTATTTTCATCTTGCACACCTTCCATATTTCTTGATGCATCAATATGTTTGAGGTTTCCAGTTCCATCAGCACTTCCAAATTCTACTTCCAAGCTATGAAGGCTTTCACCTAATGTAGCACCACTACCACTACTATCTTGGCTCATAGCTTCAACATCACGCATGACTCGCTCATTGTGCTCATCTTGCATCTCAAGGTCATGGTGAACATCACCTATAGTTTGAGTTCCTTACTCCAAAGAATCCTATTGCAAAGGTTGAGTTGAAATAGTGTTGGTATTATTGGTACTATTATATTCAATATGGGATTTCCCATGTTCCTCAGTTCTCCGTATATCATTTTCCTGTGATTGTAAAGTTTTTGTCATTCCAATACCATCTTCTGCATCTTGTGAAGCAGTAGCTTCACCTTTTTCTTGTGATCTAGTGGTATCATGGGATTGATCTGATGGAGTATCATCAACTGGCTGAAATTTCTGTAACTAAGAAACAAACTGCTCCTCAATCCCCAATGCTATGGTAGTGCCACTCATTCCTCTAATCTGCTGACTATCATCAGCCCAACTACTCAAACGATTTCCTGGCCATCCACTTCGAAGTGTTCAGAAAATTGAATCCAGATGGGATGGAGCTGAAGTAATTTCAATATTACTCTAGTGACAACCCTATCATTCTCTGCAATCATAGTCTCCATGATTGACAGCTCTCTCCCACAACTTGTAAAGGTAGAAGAATGGCATGTTGTCTCACAAAGATGTCAAGAGTGCAATTTATATGCTACATAGTTGCTTACAAGCTATTTCTTCTTCAGTCATTTTCTGCATTTCTTTTTGTAAATATTTTTCTGACAATATAGGATGTATTGTTCAAAAAAATAAGGTAGGGAATGCTAATTTGCATTTGCAACCTGTTCCATTACATTAAGAGGAAGAACATGGAACACGCCAAGGTGTTGATGACAGAGATAGTAAATGAAATCTAGATGGTATTCCAAATGGAAGATCTCATACATACATTTCATTCCTCAATTTCTCACATTTACTCGAGTATTTCTATAAAAGTTAGTCTTTCAGATATTGCATTTGAGCTAATCTTTCAGCTTATCCACAATTAGTGCCGAAGCTCATGAATTTTGTATACATGACATGATTGTCTCATAAATTCTATCTAATCTCAACTTCTAAGGATTATATCTAATAGTTTCCTTGAATATGAAGGTATGGTTAGATATTGTTGGTATACTTCTGGACTAAGGTGAGTGACTTCTCAAAGTATGAGGTTTTCCTCGTTAGATTGGATGGCCTTACAGTACTCCTTTTCTCCATGGAAGAAATCTTTAAGCAACTCCTACACTTTGGGTATTCCTGTAGAACTTCCCACTAAGACAATTTTGTGAATCTGGGTTTTATAATTTGTCATTATCAATGGATTTTTGAAACAGATAAAATGTTCATTGTTCATTTTCCCACTTTCCTAATTTTTTAATGTTGGTCGTGGTTTTCATAGAGACGAGGGCAAACAACACTCTCTTAGCCATCTTGCATGAACTCTGAAGTCCCTTTGGGATATGTTGAGTTTTTATTTTTCCCCATTATGTAATGGAGATGATTTCCTGTCGAACCCATATACAAGGTTCACTCAATATTTTTAAGACATCCAACCTTGTTAATTTCCCAACAGTTTTGGTGGTCCTTCTTTGAGAATCATTGTAATAAAGTAGGATGGCTAATAAAAACTTTAATAATTTGATAGCTTGCGAGGTATTATTTCCAATTGGGTGGCACCGACCTTTTAGATAAGCAAGGAAAAGGATTTAATTCCTCCCAGTGTAGGGTGGAGGTTTGGAGGGTTTTTAACTATGCTAATTTTCCTTTGTATGAAGAGATCTAGAATTTGGGTCCTGTAGCACCAGCCACATAATCATTGGTTATGGTAGAGAGCATGCAAATGAGTTGAGGTGCATAACCTCTGGTCAATATAAGTAAGAGTTGATTGTGACATCTAAGAAATATAACTGAGACTTGACTAGTAATCCTTTTTTTTGTATTAACAGCTTTGGAAAATTGTCTGTGCCAAAGTTGCAGAGACTGACTACTGACTGCATGAATTTATCTTGGGATTATATATCGAGATTTATGTTTCTGTCATTTATATTTAAATTTTACTTCCATGGTCTTAGGTAAATACTTGTAGTAATGTTTATTTACTTCTCTATGGTAACAGGCTTATTGTTTGAATTATGCTTGAGTACATACCCATGCCTGCCTTGTTTTCACTCTAACAATGTGCATTTAATCCATTCATCTCTCTATCCATGTCTATGCCTTTGTTTTTTATATTAAAAAATTGGTCCCAATTGGTCATATAAATTACTTTTGGCTTGGTTGGATCCAAATATACATATAAATAGAGGGTAACTGACAGATCTTTCCTACCATTATGCTAGGCTATACTGAAGGCATTATGACATGCTACACCAGCTTGGATTGAATATGGAATGCCAGAAACAACAATTTGATCAAAACAAAACTTAAATCTAACTATCTTTTAAATAGAACAGATTCAGAATTTTGATAAGCTCTATTTTTAACTATTGCCATCTGCTAGTGGAGAAATGATTTCATTGACATGCGTTAGAAAATGGGAAATGATTTCTGTTTTTAAGCTCTGTTTAGCATTAGAGTTAAGAAGATTTTCTTCATCTTGTGTCTCAGTACCATCCATATTTTCTTCACCCAGGATTTTCCTTCTGCGGGCTGAACCATTATAGGACTAATCCTTAATTCCATGCTTTTTCTTGGAAGATCTTTTGGTTGGCTGACTATTTCCATCTTTAAATGTCTCCCACTGCCTGTCTTCCTTACACTCTCTTGAGAATTCATAAGCTTGAGCTTCACTTAACTCTTTGTTAGAATCATGCTTGAAGTTGCATCCTCCTTTACCAAATATCACTAGAGAATCATGTCAAGGCTCAAAACCAATTTGACAAAGAATTCAAGAAATGTCAAAAATATTTTTTGATGTTAGAGGTAAGCATTTCATTTATGTTTATAACAATATATAGGTCATGATATATGAAATCTGATAACTATAGATGATAGATATGAAACTTCAATGAAAAGAGGGTAAATTCCCCTATTAATACTTGTAATTAGATAATACTTTATACTAATTACTAAAACAATTTACAGATGCTTTTTTCCTTCCATTTGCAAACAGGCATAGTATAGTACCTAGTATTTCTAACTAAGTTGCCAAGGGCAGATAAAACTTTTCTGATTATCCAGCCTTAAGAGATTGATAGATTGATATATTTAGGGGCCAATTTCATCATGCACAGACCTAATTCTAAAAGAGAAGAAGAAGAATTAATTCAAACAAGACACTAAAAAACCATTACTCAATTGACAAACAGTACCATGGGTTATAAAAGATTAAAATCATATGAATATTTATTTCAAGTTGGGTATTGAATAGTCCTTTTCAATACTCACGCTTAAAGGGAACCAAGGTAGAGGAACATGCTCCAAAACAAGGGACATTTGTGTGAGATTGATGAAAATCACTTATCAATGACCTATAGGAGCCAAAATTAATTCCCAACCAACATCTTGTTCTAGGGATGCAAAGGAAGCCTCATAAGATAACAACACAAAAAAGCTCAAACTTGGGAGCAATCCAAGTTAATATATGTGACTTTAACAAATTTCTAAATTACAATCTAAATTTATCATAAACATAACTCTCTTATTGAAAACCATAATGGGAGATTCTAACATGTTCTTTCAAGATACTAGACAATCCATAGATAAGACTTTAGTGTAGAATTTAAATTCAAGACTAGCTTGGGAAAACAATAATGATCCTGCAAAATACTCTTTTCAATTGGATATACAAAATAGACTAGACAGCACGCAATGCATAGTGAATCATATCATTTTTCCAGCCCTTAGCATATATCCAATCAAAAGTATTTCTCATTTTCTCAGAATTGTCAAAGCAACGAACATCAGTATTCAACAAAATTTCTCTCCAACAAACTCCTACAAATCCATAAGAATAGTTATAACTTATGAGGCATGAGTAGATTGCATTGTGTAGCAGTGCATCTCTAGGAGCTTTGTAAGCATGACTAGTGCAAACTATATTGGCTATGTGATATCTGCTTTTGCATTGTAATAAAAAAAACATTGCCGCACAATAAAATTTTCCTTTTTCCATTATCTTTGACAGTATGGTCCACGCATTACAGGGGAAAAGAATCAAAATAAACAGATTCAGAAGTTCATATAACAAGAAGCATAATCACATCCTATGATAAAATAATTGGTTAAAGCCATAGTACTTTATCTAATTTAAATAAATGAATAAATAATTAGATTTACTAATAGCAATTTTTGGCTGACCTGATGAGGCTTCCAAGACTCGGGAAATCACTACCTGGTTGTCTTCATTGGTGATGCATTTAGTAGATGGCATCGTCTTATGCATCTCTGGGAACTTTGTGAGCATGACTAGTGCAAACTATATTGGCTATCTGATATCTGGTTTTGCATTGTAATTAAAATAATAACATTGCCACACAATGACATTTTCTTTGACATCATGGTCCACACAATACAAGAAAATAAATTCAAAATAAATAGATTCTGAAGTTCAAACTTCAAATATCTACAAGTGTAATCAGATCCTACCATAAAATAATCGGTTAAAACCATAGTAATTTTTCTAATATATATATATATATATATGGCTGACTTAATGAGGCTTTTAAGGTGGAGGGGATCACTACCTGGTTTTTCGCATTGGTGAGGCATTGTAAACAGCGCTACATAACATGATTTCCATTTAAATCTTTTATCAAAGTAACAACACCCAGCTCAAGTGCTGCTATAACCGGAGAAATTTGTTCTGGAGTCCTTAAAGTCTCTATCAATTTATGTACAGCTCATGTCCTAGAACAACATTTAAGTTTTAGTGGCAAAATGGCTGTAAACTATGAAACTTTGACTAAACAAGGGGTGGAACATAAATCACTTCTTATGGTTAAAGTCAATGAGACACCAAATAACAATAATATAGACCATACTGCAGTATTTATCCACAGACAATAAAGTTCAGTCCACACTACTACATTTTGACCAAAAATCTGACGGCCGTCATGTCGGATTTTCGACACTTCCCTGTCGCATGTACGACACTTAGTTTTTTTTTGAAGCGTCGGAAACTTGGCGTCGGTTAAGAGACACCTAAGTAACCGTCGCTTAAGCGACACTTAAGTAACCGTCGCTTGAATTTAAAGCATCGCTTATCCGACACTTATTAAGCGACAATGACGAAAATTTTGAAGAACTTTTGCACCCACAGGCGTCGCTTAAACGACGGCTACAAAGACTACTTGTCGGATATGCGACGGTTTCTAAGCGTCGCTTAAGCGACGGAGACAAAGAAAAGCTGTCGAATAAGAGACGGTTGCAAAGAAAAGCTGTCGGATAAGCGACGGTGGCTAAGCGTCGCTTAAGCGACGGCTGTGATTTTTTTTTTAAAAAAAAATATTTGCAAACTAGGATCCCAATGTTTGGCACTAAAGGATTCAGTACCCAGCGGGTAGGTGTATGCTTTGGCTGCTCTAATGGCCATGTCCAGATCAGTGACAGGCTCATATGTAACTGCAGGTAGCTCACTGAAAAGGTCCTTCAGTCTCAGTAACATTTCAAATTCAGTCTGGAGGACTCTCAGTATGTCTTTTCCTCCCAAATTTTTTTCCAATGTGGACATCCATGACTCATCATTTTTAAAATAAAGCATTAATTGTTTGAACTTATCCATATAAATAAGGCTTCCTTTTTCAATTCCCTTCTTCTCCACTTCTAGCCCCTCCAGGTGCTTGTTGATAGTATTCTGAAGAGCTTCCATGTAAGCTTGCTTCTGCAAGATAATCCTATACATCTTTCTATACTCGTCATCAGAAAAAGGTATTGTTTATACTATTCCTGCCAGTTTATCAGGAGTGTCCACTGTAGAATCATCTTTTCTTTGTTGCATCACTTCTTTGAGGTCAGCAACCTTTCTCTCTAGTAAAAATATCTTATCTTCATATTACTCTTTCATATCATGCATTTGCTTTACCAGGGCATCTTTATCGTCCTCAAGCAGAACGAGTTCTAGTGTGGAAACTGGATTGAAACCTGCTGGCATCTTCAGCTTTGCCTTTAATTGAGTGATCTCAGCATCTTTCTCATTGAAAGCTTTATGCACTTCATTCAAATTTCTTGGGTGAGTACCCAGCCAGCCTGACAATGAAATTTTCCAATTATTGGACCCTGGTGGCCCGTGATCTCGTAATCAATTTCTTCTGTCGGAGTTGCTTCTCCATTTTGCCTAGTGCTTCCTTCTTTCATCTTCTTCGCACTGGCGTGGGTCTTGCTAACCTCTCTGTGTAACACTGAAGTTACCTGAGTGTGCAGCTCCAGTTTCTACTTATAATGATCCACTCTAATTGAACCCTATCCAAAAGGCTGTGTTTAATCATATACTATTCTCTATAGTGAACATGTTTTATCCCACCTCCGCGCCTCCTATGAGGAATTTACAAAAATTGACCCGCTATTTATCATAAAAATATATAGCAGATGGGTGGGTTGGATAGTCTAGGGTTGGGGTTGTATAGAAAACTATCTATAAAAAGAAAACCTTATCCCAACCCTGGCCTCCCCATAAATCCCTATCCCACTCGATAAATCCCTGCCTGAACAATCCGGGTTGGGTGGAAGGAGTGAGCTCCCGATTCGTTTATATGTCACAGTGACACTAGGGCCATATCAGAATGAGGTATTGGCTTAATATAGCATGGTGGGAACTTGTTGGCTATATGAGCTTTTGAATAGAACAAATGTTAACTATCTATAGCTTTTATGCTTTCTTGAGATCTATTATTACTTGATTGGTCTACGTAAAGAGGAGTGCAAAATAGGGTAAGTGCCATTGACTTAAGGAACAAACCTAGCTAATGAAAGGCAGGTTCTGCCTCTGATGCCCAGCTAAGCACAGACTTATCTCTGATGCCGAGGAAGTCCAAGTGGTAAGATTCATTCAGCAAGTGTTATAAAACGCTGGTGCAATGCTGTATCGAAGCCCGTCCAACAATGCTCTATTTGAAGCCCTTCCATCCATCCAATGCTGTAAGTTTGGGGCATTACTAAGTGGGGCAAGTAGTAAATGAAAATTGGTTTAACAGGTGGATTAGTAGAGTAGGTAATACAAAAGTAAAGGCAAGTAGGCATGGTTTAAAGTCCTCCTAGGAATGCTGTCTTCAATCATCACTAGTATCTGGCCGGGTAAAGCCTGTCCCCCAACAATAGCAATAGTGTCTATCCACTTAGAATTCCTGGCTAAAGCAAGTGGTTGGTAAGGGCATACAGGAAAGAAAGTAGAGCATGTTGTTGTAAGGAACCCACCAGACACTAGCCTGTAGTCCACATACATGCACTAATAAATACTCTTTTAGTTAGGCCTCAGTTTCGGTCCAGGCACAAAATGTTGTGGTTGGACAATATGAAAAAATTCATCTAAGTAATTCGATGTTTTTTATCGATTGAAGGGAGTTAAACCCTGCACCGGTTTAAACCCTGTAGAACAATAAATAGGGGAGTGGTGAGCTCAGCGCTAACCCCTCAGCTAAAATATGATACTGGCATATATAATTTGAAATTGCATATGGTTTTAACAAGCTTAAAGGCAGCCTCTATTACTGTAAGGCAGTATATTAAGGATTGTTTCCATGGCACTTTTATGGAAAAAAGAATAGAAAAGCTTGTCTCTAGCTTAAACGATTCTCTACAGTCCATAGGGTAGTCCATGCAGCAGCTTCATGCTTGTTGGACTAATATACTCGGTACTCCACTTAGTTACCCAGATGGGGGGATACTCGGGCTGCTGGGCTACCAGGTTCT
>LPNX010567411.1:499503-541942 GCA_001517045.1 Pseudotsuga menziesii
GACCCTAAACCTCACTTATTGAGCTTAATCACATGGACAACACATGTAAAACATAAGAAAAACTATCTCTAAGGGGTCCTTGGCTCATAAGCGTCGCTTGCTAGACTAGTCGTCGCTTAAGCGACGCTTATGAGCCTAGCCGTCGCTTAAGCGACGGTGATTCCCAAACCTTTAAAAAAAAATTAACTTCCTTATTTTTGGTGAGTTTAAAAGACAAAATCCATGCGCCGTCGGAAGTAACCGTCGGATTTTGGGTCGAAATGTAATAGTGCCAATTATTAACAAACTCAAACTAAATAAAATTGATTCTTACCCATGCATGTTAAGAGATATATTGACAAGCTCACCCGGTTTCCTAGTTACTACAAAAAGAATTTGCATCGTCTGTTCTTCAATGCACACCTCCAAAATATTTTGGACAAGATAATTCCCAAATGGATCGGTCATGAGTTCAATAATGTGATCAATAATTTCTAGAAAAATTTTATGCACATCCTCAAGACTACCCTCCTCAAACTTCTTCTGTAAAAAACGACAGCCATGTTGGTCCTTTGCTATAAGATAGATCCTACCTACTACTTCTTCCAATGAGCTGTATTTAGCTTTCTGCTACTGAGGATTAGATAATACATTGGATGCAAGCTCATGTTCTGTAATGCGAGAAGGTACTCCCTTAGAATTTGCATGATTATCTAACTGAAAAGACCCTAAAAATGAAGAAGAATAATACTTTCCATTTAGATATGTCCTTGCATTGCCATGTCCATTACTTAACAAGTCCTTCTTTCATCCCCCTGGAGAAACTGAATTGATGGTTGTAAGGGAATTCACACCACATGAACCATTTCTAGTCAAAATCCTTTCAGGAAAATTAGGTTTATCCTGTTGATCCAAAATTGCAACCATCCGAGGATCCTTCAGTGAAAAAGAACCAGGTTGAGACACCCTAGTACTTGGAACAGGCTGCGTGTGACAATCAGAGAACGGGAAATTATCTCCACTACCACATAAGCAATGACTGTTATAACTTGAAATGTTTCCTTGCTGAGGAAACTCTGAATAATTAAGATTCAATGTGCTTGTCATAGCTCGAACAGGACTAGCAGAATTTCCTTCCGCAGTAGTAGCTACTCCACTTTGATGGATGTTATGAGGCTATTCAAGTTGTTGAAAATTTGTTGTAGGACCTTGAGGTCTGAGGCCCAGGTTAGTGCCATTTCCAGTGATTGTAGACAGCACTAGATTGGGATGACTAGACAATGCTTGAGCCTGTTGCAACAAAATGTACTGTTGGTGCATTCTGTTATGTCTTTCATACTCAATTTGCTGCCATGTCAAGTACATTGGATTAATCTACTGTAGAGAAGAAACAATGGGACACTGAGGTTGTAAGTAGGATCCAAAATGGAGGTTTGAAATATATTGCTGTTGCAAACCTAATACAGAAGACCCAACTTCTATACCAGGGGTAGTGGAACTTGGCAGAACCTAATCGGGGTGCACTGGTAGAGGAAACTGTTGTCGACATTCTGGGTCCAACAATACTCTTGAAGAATCATAGAATGATTCAATAGAATTGCTTCCAGATGCAACTGCACCATAAGTATTATGTTTCAAAAGCATGCCAATTTCTCCATCATTTCCGTTATTATCTGCAAAATGGATAGGATACTTGATCCCATGTATGCCTATTGAAGCTGGAACAGTTTCCTTCAAGCCCGACGAATTTAATGAATAGGTAAAAGGTTCTGAAACAAGTATGCCCATTACATAAAGGGCATAATATGCTACACTATATTGACTTGGACTCTACCCAGCATCTACCAGTCCATTACCAAACCCTCCTCCATTCCCAACTAGCTCTTGAATTGCCTGTTGAATTGCATTGCCTTCCTTAAAATTCAATGCAGCTACCAGTAAATATTCAACATGCCCTTGTTATCCAGAAAACCCAGAAAAATGATGGAGAAACCACAGGAAAACCCTACAAAGCATACGTAGGGTGCACACAGGAAAAACCTACACAACATACGTAGGGTCCACGCAGACCACAAGTAGACGCAGGGTGCTCGTAGGCTTGGAGCACTGGTGAACGGTGTGGGCAGGAATGTGGAATAAAATATCCCCTAGGATATTGGATATTTAAATAGTAAAAAAAAAACCCTTTTACCCCTAATATACCTCCAATATATTGACTTTTAATTTTTTTATTTTAACCCCCCAATATGAACGGACTTGATATCATATTGGTCCCTAGGTGACACCCCTATGCACTTAGGATGCTTGTGCCCCCAAGAATTATTCATGTTCTTGTCATTATTATTACCATTTTCATTTTTATTCCCACCCTTACAATTATTTGTTCCTTTCTTTTTATTCCTTCCAGGCTACTGGTTGCCTTTTGGGTTCGACATTTGCACTGAAATTACACTTTCCATTTGGGTAGGTTGAGACGAAGTCGTGGCTTGTACTGATGTAGGTTGGTTAATCGATAACTGGCTCACTTGTTTTGTAACCAAGTCTGCAGGTTTGGTACTTGTGGAGCCAACAATACCATTGGCATGTGGCCCATGTTTAATCTTGGGGTCAAAATTGGATCTTGGAGCATTCGAGATAATCTCATACAAGAGTCCAGATTTAGCATAGATCAAATCCAAATCTTGATCCCTAAAAATAGCTTGGTCCTCATTTTGAACTCTAAATGTAGAAACATCCTTCGTGATGTAAGGTAACACTGACTTGAGGAACCACTCTAGAAGAAACTCTGGTGGTATAAAGGCTTTAATTAATCATTTTCATCTACACCACTCTTGAATATGATCTGAAATATGCATGGCTTTGTCTTATCGGAAGGTCGACAAGAGTTTGGTACCGACGTCGTAACGTACAAGTAGCTGGAAATGATTATGAAAAGTCATGGGAAGGTCATCAAATGTAGTATAAGTCCCCCCTATAACTCTATATACCATTTCGCCACATGACCCGTGAGGGTGTGTTTAAATAGCCTCAAATCGATGGAGTCATTGTGTAAGGAATAAGAAGAGCACCAAAGGTGGAAGGTTGTGACATGCTCACCAGGATCTTCACCAGCCTTACCCTAAAACTTGGGAATGTTCAAAGGAATCTTGGTAGGGAATGTCGGCCATGCCAGATTATGAAACACAGGATCATTTTTCAATCTCAACAAATTAGGTAGGTTCAAGGTCGCAAGGAAAGGGAGCCTAGGTTGATTCAGTTGATGCCACGCTCCCTGGTAGGACTGATTCATATAAGTTTGATTGCTATACACACCATGGCCTTGGCTAGTGGGATAATAACCTCCTCCCATATGACACATGAAGGGTTGCATGGAAGCATTGTGATGTGGAGTACCTTGATTAGGAGGTTCGACAAAGCCATAGTTAGAATAGTAGGCAAGTTTTTGATACCCATTCCCATATAGTTGATAGTTTTTTCCATAATGTGGTCCATAAGAATGTCCATGGGAATCTCCATAGGTTGTACCATGGGATGATCCATAAGGTGTCCCATGATATTTTCCATGATATGGTCCATAGTTAGGTATATGGGGAGCTCCATGAGCTATACCATGACATGATCCATGAGGTATTCCATGAGAGGATCCAAAAATAGGTACATGACCTGCTGACATATAAGGAGGCACTTGGCTTTGTGATACTATAGTGTTAGCAGTTGCAGGACGAACATGGCTTGTAGTATAATTTCGGCCGAAAGGACCACTAGAGTTAGGAAGAGGATGTGTAAAAAATGCATTTGAAGGAACAGGTTGACAAGAAGATGGAATATGTGAAGGAATATAGCTTGTACCCCCAATATTCACATGTCTCGGTTGAGGTACCTGAAGAGGAACACTAGGGATAGGTCTGGGCTATGTTTGTGAAGGAATTTCCACCGCTGGAGTGGATGGCGCAATGTGACTACTATTACTAAAATTCTCTGCATGGAAAGGAATGGAAGTTCCCCAGGCACAGTACCAGGGTCACCAACCGGTTCGATGTGAGGTGTTAGATCAGGATCGAGAATATCACGCATGCCATATATAATGTGGCCAGTGCTGGTGGGTTCATGGCGAGTCTCTTCACCTGGATAGTATAACCAATACCGAGGGTTGAAGCTAATGTAATCTAGAAACTGTGATAAATCATCTTGTGACGGTCCAGTCCCATAAGGACCAGACTTAGGCGGAGTTCCATATGTGCTTGAAGGATCAACTTCCACCACCGGAGGTGGGGAAGGTGGAAGATTTGGGACCTCAGGCTCATGATGACTCATGGTGATATATTTGTGTGAATAAAAGTGATGACTAGTCTTCCTGGACTATCTAGCTCTCTCTCCCAAGGAAGGAGGAAAAGATCTGCTAAATGACGAGAGCAACAAGGAGCCTCACTTGGATCCATAAAGACTAAACAAAAAGAAAGGACTCGATCTATCTACACAATCCTAAGTAGAATAGCGTGCACAAAGCATACACATAAGAAAATCTAAATCCAAACAACAAGCAAACCAAGGGTAGGATAAGTGAGCTCCCAAATGAAGCAGGTATGTCTCGCCTAAGAGAGGCTTGAGACTCCCATACACAACAAGCGGAGGTTCGTAAACGATTATAGTGGCCCTCAGCTTCAATGCATATAGTGACTGTGTTGTTTGACCCCTACCTAGCCAGGACACCTGCAGAATAACCTCTGAAAATACCCCCTCGATAACCTAGGTAAGGAAACTAAGGTCACCTCAATATAACTAATGCTCAAGAAGACAATCATAGGAGGGATTAACCATATGGGTAGGGTAGCAAAGCTCGAATCCTGAAAGCACAACTAGTACCCTAAGGGTGCACCAGTCAATACCTCAAAGGCCCCCAAATATGAATACAATCCTGAAAATATCTCTGGTGCTCACAGAAAGTAACCAAGGGTCATCCTAGTCACAATCGCATGCACTGCCTCGTGCTTAACTCCTGTATAAGAGGAGTGTCCTGAGAAACACTAATTATACCAAGGGTTTCACACTCTCACCTAGATAGACACTTAATTGTTTTGTTTAGTGGTCTTGGAGAATTAACTTACAATGAACTATTCCAAGACCCTAAAACCTAATCTTGTTGATACACCCTAGAAAATAAAAGAGTGTAATTCATCTTATTAAGCGTTCATTTTATTTTGATTTTTATACTCAAAGGATAATGGTCATGCAACTTATGGTGTTATGACACAACATGAAGCAAAATGCACACCTAACAATCAATGCAAATGCACTGTGTAGAATGAAAAATAGGGTATGCTACTACATGAAGTGCAAAATTTTTCCTTCAAATGTAAGTGCGATCATTCCTATATGAGAATCTAACTAAAATTCACCAAGCAAACCTAATGCAAGTACCATGCTAATGCAAAATGTAAGCAATGCATAACTATGCAAAAAGAAAAATATTTTTGAATTTTTTAATTAAATGAGATATAAAAGAAAAAAAGATGACTCTACAACCCTCAGACTCTGCAACCACTCGCAAATAGCAACCAAGCAAAGCACCAAGGTAAAAGAGACCCAATGCACTAATCCCAAAACAAAAAAGTAGAAAATGAATGACTAGGAGATTTCTAAAAATCAAACTAGAAAGAGTCTTTGGTCAGACAAAGAAGGTTTATATAAACTCTAGAGGCATCCAAGAAGACTCAGCAATCATCCAAAATCACCTAGCAACACTTAATCCTCTCAATAAGGCTAAAAATAAAGGCATACATGACTGTTTTCAGTAAACCTATGTACATACATGACTGTTCAAGGAAAACCTGTGTGTATACGTGACTTTGAAAGCTAAACCTACATACAGGAAAAAAAAGGAAGAAAAATAAGGAAAATAAACAAACTGAGACAAAATTTACTCCTCCAGGACCCTACTGGGTAAACATTCCCTGAGACCCGATACAGGAACAAAGAAATTAGAGCAATTCAAGTACATTGAATACCAAAAACCCCCAAAGAGAAACAACTAGGAACCTCCCTAGTATGTTCACCAATTCTGTTATGGAGAGAAACTTCCTATGGCTTGGGGTGTACCACAATAGAAAACTAGACCCGAGAAATCAATCCCTTCCCAATATGTAAGAGAAACCAAAAATCTAACACTAAACGATCTCGAATCGTACATTATTCTGGACAGTTGAAGTAGATCCTCGTTACGATTTTTCAAAACCATCTTGCGCCAGCAATTTGCTCTCAAAAAACATCAAAAAAGACAAGCATACTATATAATATGGTGTTAGGTCTACTCTATCATATATAATCAACAATGTATAAGAAATTAAACATATCCATGGATTCAATATTCATTCAAATGCACATTATTGGACAGGAAAAGATATTTCTATTAATCAAATCAGAGATTACACAAGTGACAACCCCTGTCGGCACGTTTGCGAACCAGAGAAACTGAGTCCTTCACCTAGGCCTCCACCACCTCAATCCTCCATCTCTCGATGGAAATATCACAAGAAAAGGTAATCTTGGGAAGAACACAAAGTGCTCCAAAGGGAAAAAGGGATGCAGACTCAAGTATATGCAAGCCACGAAAACAATGGACTATAGCTTCCTTTCTCTTCAATTCCTCTCCTTCAATGTATCCAAGGGTTTCCCTATATAGCACTCCAGAAGGGTAATGGAGTGTCAAATCTAATGATCTCGAGGCATATCGAAAGCCAAGAGTCAAGTGGTTCAGACACACATCATGGAAAACTCCAAAACTATTTGGACTTATGCACACATCCCGATGTATGCGGGTCATGGATGATTTTAAGGAGCTATACTTATTTAGAAGTGTATAAATGTTGGCGAATATTGCCAATTCTTAAAACGCCAACTATAAAATGATTGGTGATATTTTTCAAAAAATATTTTAATTTCCAAGGATTTTATATCATTTATATAATAATTTGGCGATTTTTAGGGTGAAAAATTTTTACCCCATCCAAATTGGGCGAAACAAGGATTCAAAAAAGGCAAAATGGCGAATTTTTTTGGGAGAAAAACATGGAAAAATAGCCCATTGGGCTAAAATTCGCCCCTAAAATTATCCCTAATGCGTGTTTGAGGTCAAAAGTCGCGTATACACACGAGTATGTGATTAAAAGTCATGTATAACAACAAACAGGTGTTTTTAGGGATGAACTTGGAAACATCAAAGTATAATATCAATCCATAGGGTCCAAAGAGTCTGCATAGGGACAGGGAAGGATATAAATATGTGATCAACCATGTGTGGTAAAATAAGCTGTAACAGGGGGGGTGAAGTGAGCGGGAGTAAGATAGTGTGTTAAACCAATGGTCAAGAATTGAAAGCTCAGATTCAAGAGCAGCATATCTACGGGTGAGAGTAAGTTTCAGTGACAAAGATGCATAGTCTATATGAAGAATAAATTAATATAAATACAAGCACGTGGATTCAAACTATTTGATTTCTATGGGGCTCTGGAAAATGAGAATTAAAACTGTACGGAAGGCGCCAATGTGGAAAAACCTTCAAGCCATCTATCATCTAACCTGCTAAGTTCATTTCTCCATTGAACTAGTATTTCATGGCTGAAATAGAAGAGTTAAAATTTGAGAGTCTCGAGTATCAGAATGTTGAATAAACCCTTGAGGATAAATACTCTGAAATATTCGATACTATCCTACTAAATGATAATATAGAGACCACTAAAAACAAAATGAAAGCCCTAAAAGATTAAGGAATTGATACTCATCGAGTATTCAGTTCATATTTCTTTTATTTTTCTGTTTAAGAAACCCCAAACTTCCCAGAGTTCGTAGAGTGGTGTGCCAGTAATTACTCTCCTTGTGAGGGGGTAATAATGGATGCATCTAGGTCTAAGATTTTATGTAAAGTAAAATCCCTTGTCAGCTGAAACACTCTGTTAATTCCTGTTAATTTTTTCCAAATGTCTAAAGAATACAAAGAAGAAAACCTACTCCAGTATTTTTGAGAATCCTCAGTTGAACAAAAGGAAGCGTTGTTCAAAACTTGCTAAAATATAGAAATTCAATTGCTAAATCACCCTTTCCCCATTGATTTCAACCTGTTTAATGAAGAAACATAGTCTTTAATAACCTTGGCCAGCCAGTTTTTGGATATGGATACGAATAAATTCATCACAGAGCCCTTGTTGAGTATAATCTTCACCCTTAGCACTAGTCAAGTAGGGTCTTGGCCATTGAGTCAGTCCATGCAATCATCATGTCTTAAATTTGATAAGCTTTTAGCTGAGAACATCTATTCTCAAATGATAAACTTCCACAGGTCAAGAAATTTCAGGTTTCAGTATTTTCTGATAAAGATGTTTTTGACTTTCAATGAAGATAACCTACAACTCCCAAAGAGGGTTATAATAGGGGAAATGTGTAAAGACTATTCTAAGTTTATGAATATTCTCATGGCACCAGTGTATGAGGTCTTTTTACACCTAAACCCTATCACCATCATGTGATGAGATCTGTAACCCCTATGTTTTCCCTTAATCCCAACACTTGGAGTGGAAACTTGCTATGTTTGTCAATTCTACTTGAAAAAACCTAGCACCACGCTTACCATGTGGCTGATGAGTGGTAACTTACTCAGCACCATCTATATCCTGTTATAGAGAAGTGGTGCCACTGCCTATGTTCTTTGGTCTTAAAGTGTTTCTCATCTAAACCGCTCTGTCATAAGGGAACAAAACCGGTACCATGGGTAAAATGGGAAAAAGAGAAGTTTCTTGAGGCCTCTAGATCATGAGCCTCGTGTCCTCCCTTATCCCTATCATTATGGGTTAGTTTGAGCTTGATATATCCCTTGGTAGGATATTGGATCCACCTCACCCACCATTCTCTCAAATATCCCTATCCATTGAGCCTTATAAATACAGGATCATATCCATAGTTGAGGGAGAAAACTATAGAGGTATTGTTATGCTGTTGGATTGACTACCTAGTCCAAATTATTGGAGAGCATAGAGAGCAAAGTTGGAGCTTATGGGGATGAAGTATTTGTCTCATAGAGGGGCTTGTCAACACTAATACAATGGTTGTAAGCTTCTCCATACATTCTTAATGCAAAAGTAATTTCCGTCCCACATTACTGTTGTTTTGATTTCACATGTATACGTTACTAGATTCCTTAGTCACTAGCATGGATAAGTAGATGATTTTCTGGTAGCTTTGATGTGCTTGTATGTTTGATATGTTTGTAGGTACACAAGTTCATAATCAAAGTAGTATTCCAGTTGTATACAGCATTCAGGGAAGGTCTTCATCCTTTGTTTTTCAATCATTTGTTCTAGATCTGAACCATTCATACCATAGGAACAACTTCTGTCTGCAAAAGGTGCAATATTCCTGATAACTAATCTGGTGAATCCGCTGAGGAACAGTGCAAATCTTAGTTGATCTGATCTTCCTCAGTCCTTGAACTCTTGTCCGAATCTAGACTCCATCTCCAACTCTCTTCAGTCAGATCTGCCATCTGACTTAGTGAATTTTGGTTTGAAACTTTCAGATCTGTTTAGATCTGAACGATTTCGAATTTATATGCTCTTTTTTAATGTCAATTCATCAATTTTTGCCTTGATCTGATCAATTTATAACTTGATTTTTTTGTTCTCCTTGTGTTTTGGATCTATTCAAGGAACCGCACATGTGCAGTTGGCAACAAGCGGTGCCACTGCCTGAACTCTATTAGCCATAAGCGGTGCCACCGCCTGAGTCCTATTATCTAGAAGTGGTGCTTGTCCAACTGCTCTGTCAAGACCCGTCCAGCGCGGTGCTAGGTAGGCCTTGTTCTAGAACTAGTTTTTTATCATTTTTTATCATTTATCAGCCCCGCACTATCAGGCTTGTGTGTTAGAATCTGAATGCTCATGCTTGCAAATTCTGTGGTAAAAGATTGGTTTGATTGAAGAATTCAAAATCTAGATTAGGCTTCTTGATTATTCATTTTATTCCATGCTTGTTGGTTGTGATTGTGAAAGGAATTTTTTGAAAGCTTAGGTTTCAGTTAGTTCTCTTTTCATTTCTTTTATAAATACTGAAAGAAAAACCATTTGATTAGCATCTTGATTTCATTTTTTTCCATAGAGGACTTCTTTTTGCTTTTTAAAAAGAATTTATTTTTGTTGATCAAGATTAGGTCATTATCATTATTGAGCATAAGGCATTGGATCTCTTATTAGCCTTACAAGATTTTAGGTTCCCTATGTTCTTTTGTCTCTTTTGCATTAGTACTATCTCACCAAAAGAAAAAATAGTGTAGTTTTAAGTTAGATCTATTTATGTTTCAAGAAAAATTGAAAAAATAGAGTGCATATGCGTGTAGAGTGCTTGTTGTTTTTCTTTTAGGAAAAGAGACTCTTACCCTTTTGATTGCTTTCAAAAATAAAAATGAGTTTGGAATGTATTGCTTGTCTTTGATTTTGATTTGTTCAAAATAGTTTTTTGGGAATTTTTGGTTTTTAAAACGAAAAGAAAATACTCTATTTCCCTCTCGTAGGTAGGCATACCACGAATGGTAAAGTGAAATATTTGCATCTACATTCTGTGTGGTTTTACTTTTTCTGTCAAAATTCCATGCATTCACCTAACCGTCCACTCTAAAATTAATGGTAGTTATAGGTTAAAATTTACATAGCAATTTGAGTGATAGGCTAGAGACGTTTTCAGGTGTCGTTAAGCGTAGTTGTCATTACTCATCTGCATTACATCCCGGGACTTGCAAGGTTCTTCCACATACCATCAGTATATCAAATGGCCTTTCACATACCCTTAAGGTATATAGAAAGGTACTTCACGTAGTCGATTGTATATAGGAAGGCCCCTTGTGAACAGTTATGCATTAGACAACACTACTACCGATTTGAGCTCCCACATACCTTGCGTATATTGGGAGACCCCACTAAGATATCTTATCTATCGGAGAAAATGCCTTTGGCCATCTTGCTTGGAGCCATACACCAAAAATAGATTTCAGAGATATTACTACACATGTACCCTTCAGGTATATCGCGAGTGGCACCTTCTTGACAATCCTGGTGAGAGACCTGACTATCTGAAATCCTCCTGTCATTTCACGGGGGCTTCACTTGTTGACCAATATCCTATCATGTTAGTTCATATTGTGGTTTTTAAAATTATCAAAAATTGAACCAATATATTGTAGGTATTGGGGGCATGAGGGGTTTAAGGTGGGGGTAGGTATGGTGGTTTATAAGGATTGAGGTATAAAAGGGGGTGGGGAGGAGGTTTTAAGTATTGGGAGGGGGTTTCAACAAAAAGAGTTTGGGTCAATATCTCTAGAAATTAAGGGTATTCTTTAATATCCCATGATTGCACGTGCTATGTGAGAGGTTCACTAAGTGAATTCCCTGTGTGTCATTTAAATTTGTTTTTTTGGCCTATAGCTTGAGTAGGGAATTTTTTGGTGTGTTTTCTAGTTTTGAGACCATAGGTTAGATAGGAACTGTACAAACTAGTTGAGCTAATACTATCCAGAAGAGTATGGGGCTTGCCACCTAATTTTATTCCTGTTCGAGGAGAAAATCCTATGGAAGCTATTGACCAAGGAGCTGCTACCAACTCCCAAGCAGGAGAAAATGTGGTTGTAGAAAGTGGAGGTCCATATCCTTCACACTCCCCTCCCTTGGTTCAACAAAATTCTCGAGGTAATACTCCATTCCATTATCCCATAGAAGGCCATGTTGATGATACTACCCATCCAGATTATGGTCCCAATGCTCCATTTTGGGATACCTTTATAGGACAAGCCATTGCCTCATTTGGCACCTGTTTAAACTTTTATGAAGAAGTTTCATGAAATGAAGAAGAACATAGACAATACCAGGAAGTTATTCTCCATGCACAAGATATTGAAAATAAAATCAATAACATATTGGGCACACCACCACCGCGTTTCACAGTTGTTCCTGTGGGATATCGTTCACTGGTCGATTCTATGAGACCCACTAAACCGATTCTAGATCGCACTCTGACTCCACATAATCTAGGTCAAGCTACCAACCCCACCACCTCCCATATTATGTCTATTCCCAATCCTCCCGGGTCTTCCGCACCTGGGGCTTAACATTCAATTCCTGTTTCATCAATACCTTCTAGTGCTGGGGGGAAACCCCCGACATGACCTACATTATCTGTCATCAAAATTGTACCTAGTCATGGAAAGACCTCTAGTATAGAGAAATCTATAGTTTATGTCCTTCCTACCCACACAAATGTGTTTAACCCCCCATCCAGTTCAGGTCATCCCTTGGGGCTATGGTTACACAGTAAATCAAGTACCTATAGGAAACATTAATTATCAACCCAACCCTACAGGAATGCCTTATGCTGGAATTCCATATCCTAGTAATAGTTTCACACCATGGGGGCAACCTAAATGGTCCTACATGCAAGCTATGGGGGGGATACCTATACATACTGCGGGGGGTGCCAGAGGACCACCTTATGGAGGTCCTCCCCCTGGGGGGCCTAACATTCCTAGAGGGCCTGGTGGATTTCCTCCTTATGGTCCTAAGGGTCTTATTTTTCCTGGGGGGCCTAGTGGCTTCCTTCCTAATGGTCCCGGAGGGTGTGGTGGCCCTCCTCCTAGTGGTTCTGGAGGCTCCATAGGTTTACCTCCCAGGGGTCCTAGAGGGTTTGGTGTCCTCCTCCTGGTGGTACCGATGGTCTTGGTGGTCCCAATAGTCCTGTTTTTCCTCCTCGCAGAGGCCCCAGTGGTCCTAATGGTCCTAATCCCAGAAATCAACCCCCTGCGAGCAGATCTTCGAATAGTTCTTCATCACAGAAACCTATCTATCAGTATGCTTACGGTCCTACTGGTACTTATATGCCATATCAATATTACCAGTATGTGCAAGCTAATCATCAGTTACCTTTCCTAGCAACCTTGGACTTTCCTAATTTGTCCAAGTTGATTAATGATCCCATTTGACATAACCCCTCGTGGCCTCCCATTCCGGTAAAGTTACCATCGAACATTTCAAAATTTTATGGGAAGCAGGGAGATGATCCGAAAAACCATGTCATGACATTCCATTTGTGGTGTTCTTCAAAATCCCTTATGGATGATTTAGTTCGTTCAAGACTCTTTTAGCAAACTTTGACCGGTACAGCCGTGAAATGGTACATTGAACTTCCACAACATTCGTTTGTGGATTTTGGCTCATTGGAAACTATATTTCTTACACACTTTCAGCTTCCTATCTATTATGAAATGGGTAAAGATCTCTTAACTTCTCTATGATAGAACACCTTCACCCACATATCTAATCATATCCATGAGTGGAAAAGGTGGAGAAGACTTATTAAGGATCCTATCCTAGATCAGTTGTTAGCTGATTGGTTTACAAAATCTTTGTTGCCTCCAATCACCCGAGATGTGGCTATGGGTGATGTCATTACTAAAGGGAAAGCCATTAGTCGAGCCCAATACCTGGACTTGGTCTATTCCCAGTCTAGAACATTGTATGACTTGATCCCTCAAGCTCCTCGCCCAAGCATCGATCCTGCCAAGCCACCAGCAGAAACTCCTGTTGATGGGATTGTTGGTTCAATCCAGTCCTCGTCGATAGTAAAACCTGCCAATAAAGACCAGACTTCCACCCCCACTCCTTCAACTCCCAAGGTTTCCATCGAGGTCAATTCCATTCATAGTATTCAAATTCTCGGCAACAATAAAAGAAAGGTAAAGCTAAAAACAAAAATCCTGGAAACCAACAGGAGAATCCAAAACCAACCACCAACGATAACAATAAAGGGAAAAGAAAATAAAAATATCCATGTCTGCTATGCAGAGGTGACCATTTCACAAAAGAGTGTCCTCATCGAGATGAAATCACCCAATTTTTGAAAACAAATCCCACACCCGTAGTTCTCACGGATCCTTTTACCTCTCAACAACAACTGATAGACCACATGTCTAATCAGGGAAAATCTAGTTCTTCAGATGAAATTCACATGATGTCCTCAGATACTATTAGTTTACAAACTCAAAGTCAGAGTTATGATAAACCCACAAACAAGAAAGAAGACAATTCTTCTTCAGGAAAATCTCCCTCTACTGGTTCTCCCAAATCCTCGTCTACTGTTCCCCTAACCATTGAGAAGCCTACTCTCGACATCATTTTACATCCACCCAAGAGTACTCTTAGGAAGGCTATTTTTAACCTTAATGCCTGAGCTGCTCGATTTTCTAATGTAGTTAAATATCTCGCTCAGGCACCATGTGCAATGTCCACCTTGGAAGTACTCCAAAGTTGTCCTACAAAATGCAAAAACTTGTTAATTGTGTTAGGAGCTTTAGACCCAAACAGTAATAATTTGATTCATTTCAATGTCGAGAACTATAATTCTAGAATACTTCACAAAATTGCTTTCCAAATCATAACGAAAGTAGTCATAAAGGAGGTCTTTAGAACTATCTTAGATGAAAGAGTTTCAACTTTGGTTTTGTCCCTATCTTGTTGGAAAGCTATTGGCTCTCCCGAGCTTGTAACATCACCTACGACTCTAAAATCCTTTGATGGATGAGGCTTCCATCCCCATGGTATCATACCATCCCTTTCAGTCAAGCTTGGGGGAAAATCTATTTATATCCAAGTAGAAGTAGTAGACACCCATTAGATTACAACCTCCTTCTAGGAAGAAATTGGTTTTACGCCATGACTGTTGTTTCTTCGACGGTATTTCAAACTACCCAATTTTCACATCTAGGGAGAATTGTCACTATTAACTAGCTCCATTTCTATACAATAGATGTTACTACCTCTATGTCTAATAAAACCCCTATGTTAGGCCAGTCCCCTCCTCCTTACCAATTGATTGGGGTAGGCATGTTGAAGGATTCATCCCTTATGGGGATTTTTCTGTCCACTCCTTCTAACACAGACACAGTGATAGTAAATATGATTTCGTCATTTGATTATGATCCAAACGGAAAACAAATTGTTGATTCCACCTCATTGATTCTGCATGAAGAAATGTACAACATTATTCAAACCCTTTTCGATGACCACACTGATGAACTTCATCTGGTGGCTTCGGACCCTTACCACTTGCCCTACTGGTTAGAACCCTCTCTTCCTATTCTGGATTATCTCTCTGATACTTTTCCATTCGATGAGTCCATTATGGATATCATGAGTATGAATGAGCCTATCTGGGAGGATCATCATCATAGATCCTCATTCCTCCCCAACACCAGTTCAGTAGACCATGACTTTGCATCCCTGTTTTCCACTGATATTGTCAACACACCTCAAACTCCTATATTGTTGCAAGACATAGATTCTGAAGGAAACCTATGCAACATTACTCAAACAAATCCCATTGACATATCAGCCAAGCCTCATACCCTTAAACATGTTCATGTTGGGCAAAACTGCTCAGCAAAAGAATCTAAAGCATACAGAGTGCATTCCAAAGAATTCCATGATATTTTTACCTGGTCTTATGAATAAATTCCTAGGATAGACCCATCCATTGTGTTCCATGAAATAAAAACCTATCCCACTGTTAAACCTGTCAAGAAAAATCTAAGGTAAGCCCATCCATGGAAAGTTGCAGCTATCAAAGCTGAAATAGAGAAACTTCTTAAAGTAGGGTTTATTTATCCCATACCCCTGACAGAATGGGTATCGAGCATTTTCCTTGTCAATAAAATTCAGGGCACCATTAGAGTCTACATCGATTTTAGAGATTTGAACAAAGCTTGTCCCAAAAAAAACTTTCCCACTACGCATATCGACCAGATTATTGATAAATGTGCCAGAAGTGTCATCTTCTCATTTATGGATGGATTTTTGAGTTATAATCAGATTGATATTTCACCCACTGATCAGCATAAGATGGCATTCATTTTCCCATGGGGAACCTTTGCATATTGGAAGTTACCATTTGGCTTAAAAAATTCTAGAGCCACTTTCTAGCGTGCAATGTCCTATGTGTTTCACGATATCAAACATATTGTTGAACCGTACCTTGATGACCTCCCTGCTCATTCACAGTGATGGGAGGACCACCCTGGTCATCTTAGAGACATTTTCCTGAGATGCCATCATTATAATATACGGCTCAATACTCATAAATGTGTTTTTTGCGTTGAGACGGGACACCTATTAGTTTTTATGGTTTCTAAGGATGGAATCTAAATAGATCCATTGAAAATTACCACTATTTTAGCTCTACTAGCCCTAATAAACCGTCTAGAACTCCAAAGTTTTCAACGAAAGGAAAAATTTCTCCGTCGTTTCGTATGCAATTTTGCAGAGAAAACACACAATTATATGCGTCTCTTTAAGAAGGACACTCCGTTATATTGGGATGACCAAGCCCAATGATCCTTTGATAATATTAAACACATTCTGACTCATTCACCCATGATACACCCCCCAGATTATTCAAATGATTTTCTCTTATATATTTCTGCCTCCACTACTACCATCGCTATGGTTTTGGTGCAGGAAAATCCTGATGGTCAGGAGCACGTGATCTACTATTCTAGTAAGAATCTTATGGATTCTAAAACCCACTATTCATGCGTGGAGAAATTATCATTGGCCACGGTCATTGCTATTCAAAAATTTTGTCACTACATTTTGCTCCGCACAACCACCGTATTGGTAGACCAGAACCCTATGTATTACATCCTGACTCGTCAGGTACTCGGGGGAAAGTACTTTCGATGGATATTCATACTACAAGAGTTTGATCTAGAATTTTCCAAAGCCACATCAAAGAAATCCTTGGTCTTTTCCAATCTCATGTGTGATCTTCCCTGTGCTTCGACGGAATATGAGCCCAGTGATTCATTTCCAGATGAATTCTTGTTCCTGATAAGAACTACTGACCCATGGTATGGATATTTTCCCATTTATCTCCAAACAAAAATATTTCAGCCAAATCCATCCCATGATGATCACTGTCGTATCTATCACCATGAAAAATACTACCTCATCTTGAATGACACTTTGTATAGATGTGCTATTGATTCCATTCTCCAGTGATGCCTTACCCATGAGGAAGCTGAACAAGTGTTGAATGATTGCCACTCTGGAGCATGTGGCAGTCATTTATCTAGGATGGCTATAGCCTAGAAAATCCTTCGCACTAGCTATTTCTAGCCTTCAATCTTTAAAGATTGTCACGAGGCTATTAAGAAATTCCCACCCTATCAACTTTTTTATCCAAAAGGGCGCACTCGTCTTGCTCCGCTACACCCTGTCATTGTTGTTGGCCCTTTTTCCAAATGGGGGATTTATTATATGCATTGTTATCCTACCTTAGCCAAGGGGCATGGTTACGTCATCGTAGCCATTGACTATTTTACAAAGTGGGATAAGGCCATGATTACATATGCAAAGGATGGTAATATTGTTGCTCTCTTCCTGTTCAATCATGTGATAGCGAGATTCAGAGTCCTGTAGTCCATAGTTACTGATCACGGATTACATTTGTGTAATAAAATGATGGAGGAACTAAGTGCTAAGCTAGGTTTTCATCATGAAAAATTTATGCCCTATCATCTGCAAGCTAATGGTCAAGTCGAGGCCATTAACAATGTTTTGGAAATGATTCTTCATTGGATGGTTGGAGGCCATAAATACAATTGGTACCACATGCTTTTCTCCGCTATTTGGGCTTAAAGGACTTCGGTAAAAAGAGCTACTGGTTTCACACCTTTCTAGCTTGTTTACGAACTAGAAGTTGTCTTCTTCATTCAATGTTAGATTCCATCCTTGAAATTTGTTGTCGAACTTCTCCCAGACACTTCTATAGAGGAAGAGATATTGTTATACATGAATAACCTTGATGAAACTAGAAGAGATGTTGCCTTAGCTAATGAGGCACACAAGAAATGCATCAAGGAGCAGTATGACAAGTCTGTCCAACCTCGTGCCTTTAATGAAGGTGACTTAGTTTTGAATTATGATCAGAGATATGAAAAACTAGGGAAAGGGAAGTTTGAATCCATGTCATGTGGTCCTTTCGTTATTTCCATATTTTTAGAGAAAGGGGCCCACAAGCTCGTGGACTATGATGGAATCCCCTTAGGACAACCTTGCAATGGGTTGTACCTGAACAGGTATTATGCCTAGACCTCTCTTAGATGGTATCTTGTATATATGTATATTGCTTGACTTTCAGTGTGCTTAAGTATTTTCAATATGGTTTTGATTTTAGTGTCTATATCTGTTTATACCATGTTTTGGTCATCCAGAGTAGATGTCTTTCTACAGCTTCCCTGATGGTTCTTGATGCCACACCTTGAATCTTGCCTTAGCTGCTTGGGTTCTCTATTCCTCGACTTACGATTTGGTCAGTTCAGGAGTGGTTTGCATTGGTCCCGCTACCAACAATATCACCGAGTATCGAGTAGTCATAGGTCTTTTGACTGAAGCTGCCTCCCAAGATGTTCGCAACTTGGTAGTATTGATGGAATCACAACTTGTGGAATCATGTGCTTCTCCATCTCTTCCAGAGGGTATGTTTGTTAGAAAGGTCATTTGAAACTATCACCTATAGGCATATCCCTAGGGAACATAATGTAGTTGCTGACTCATTGGCTAATTACATTCTAGATTGGCATATTTCCCATTCATGACATGAAAATCGAACATGGTTCATTGTAAATAAACTATAAAAGACACATAAAACTCATGTAAAATACATTCACCATTTGAGACATATAAACACCAAGTAGAAGTCTGTACATATATATATGAACATGTTTTACAGAAAATAGGTCACGAGACCTCATCTGAAGCACATAGGCTTTTAGGTAAAAAATCACCATACAAAATTCCTGAAGCTATTAGCTTTTAGTGGATACATCATGCACTCATTGTCTAATGATGCTCATGGTAACACATCACTTCCTAGGCTAATCTACATAGGATTCTACTAAAGCGACCTAGTGCTCCTACTATAAGCCTCTGATACCTCAGTGGGAGGTCATCGATCGACGCCTCCGGGATATCTAGAGTCAACCTCTCCAGGTTCTCCTCTAACTCCCTTGTCTCATCATCGCCCTGTGGTACGAAATGGGATATGGCTCGTATGTCCAAAGGGGAGGCTACCCTAGGTTGTGCTACTCTAATATTTGCATGAAAACATTTAAGTCTTATTACTAAACATAAAAAATATAAAACATCAAAAACATAAAAACACTATTTCCATTTTAGGGTCTTTTGTTTCTTACCGATATCACCCCACTATCCACCGGGTGGGAGCAGTAGGTCAGGGTCACCACTGAAGTTAGTACCTGCATATCCATAGTCCTCCACCATGAGGATCTGATCTCTCAACCATTGAAAGAATGGGTCACCAAACTTTACCTTGTCTCTACCCGCTCCAGTACGGGCCATAATCTGGACCCACCTCTGCATGCGAGGGTCCCATGCCCTCAACTCTATAAAAACCACCTGGCATCTCATCTGTGGAACCCTCTTGAAAAAGAAGCAAGCTAGAATGGAACCAAAACCAAATTGCTTCAGCTCCCCTTGTCGACACTTGGTTAGATGATCCTTGAAGATAAAAATTAGAGCTTCTGCCCAGTTGAATACTGTAGGCGCCATGGTCTCTATGGAATAGAGCATATGCGCTCTAGATTCCTGGTGTACCCCTTGGCTTCCTGCCACTCTCTGCATGGTAAACAACATGGTTCGTAGAGGGCCATCCATCACTGCTTTTATGGAAATTTTCTTCCCTAATGTCCTGGTCCCAGGAATGTAGTGGTAGTCTATCAACTCCTGAGTAGAAATGTCCCCCCCCACAGGTACCAGTCAAGGAGATGGGAGCACCCTGTCTCAAAAGGCCAGTCAGGAAGTAGATGTCCTCTACCTCAACTGTCAATATGTAAGCACCAACCTTGAAATATTGTTGCTCTAGATTCCACATCCAGAGTATATGCTCTAGTAGTTGCTCATGCAATACCATACTGGGTGTGCAAAATAACTTTAAGAGTCTATAGTCTCTCAATGCAGCTATGCAACCCGCATTTCATTTGGAAAAGGAATCATCATTGTCATGTTGCCTCTCTTTCCATATGACCATTTTTTATCAATAAGAACCTGTCAAAAAACATCACAAGACTTATTAGAAGCATTCCCAATCATTCAAATAAAAAAAAAGAGCTATTTTTTCTTGTGCAACCATTTATATTTATCCACAGTCGGCACCTCTTGTGTCCCATTAAGGACAGGCGGTGGCACCACTTGTGCGTTATGTTTTCGGTGCGGTTCTAGCAGGGCACCACTTATCCCGCAATGGATAAGAGCGGTCCCTACTTCCATGATTTTAGGGCTCTCCATATAATACCAAAACACCATTAAAAATCAAAATTGAAGGCATGAAATGAAATAGTAGGGTCTAGGCTATTACCTGGAACTGATGGTGGATGCTCCCGATATCAGTGATTGAAAATCTGGCGAAGAAAATGCTCCAAAGGTTCTCCACTATGGGTAAATGGTAAAATGTTTTTCTTTTTTACTATTTACATGACTTTTATATACATTTTAGGGTTTTACATGCTATAGTTTCATTTTAAAATTGTTTATTACTTAAAATATTTCAGTCGCAATCCTTTAATGTCAATTATTGGGGCGTTTAACACTTGTTTTTGGAGTCATTGTAGGATAGAAGAGCAGTAGCAGTAAAGTTTTGGGAGTTCTTTTTTGACTTTTTCATATTACCATAAAATGAAAAAAGTCTTTTGAGCATTTATTGCGACACTTTGGTCATGCTCTCAAAACTTAACATCAAAGGTTCAAGTCTGTTTCTGATTCTTTTTAGGCTCGTAAAATATCTCCTCGTGAAAAGAGACCTAATGGAATCTTCTTTAAACTCTTTTTGGGCTCCTTAAATACAAAAAGATTGTTGAGTGATCTTTTCTTCTTCACGCTCATTAAAGCATTTGAAGAGTCATTCATCTGATGATAGATTATCACTTTTTTGGTTCAAGTGAACTATTTTATGAAAAAGGACCCTATGGAGTCTTCTTCCGTGTTCGTTCAGACTCTTTAAACATGAATGATACCGTGTTTTCTTTCATTGGACTCGTTAAATTAAACATTGAGAGACCCTATTTTGGGAACAAACCCCTCCTCTGTGAGGTTTGTAAAACATATGAGTTTGGACTTGTCTTCGGACGAGCTATAACGAGTGTTTGTTACCCTCTTTATATTCGTAAAACTGAAAAGAGGCACTCATCAACCATGATGGGGAAAATGGGAAGGGAATCATTTTTGCAAATAAATGGCAGTAGTTTGTCATTACCTTTGAACATGGCACTTGTCTGCATATCATTTCAGTCAATTGGGTATTTAGCTGATCTCCAGGATGATCCACTTTCATGAGTCATGTCACTCAATTGAGTCTTTCAAAAGAATGCATTGTCCATCATCGTACTGTGTGTTTGTCTAGTTTAGTCATGCTTCCAAGTCTTTTGTTGTGTTGTCTAATGTTCAAAGGGAAGTTGAAGAATTTTTGCCTCTGTAGTTAGAACAGTCTCTATGTCAGTACTTTTGAGTCAGTTTATGGTTACCTTATTCACATCATTCCAGAACCATGTTCCGAGTTTCGTGTCGTCGATGTGGGATTCATCA
The DNA here is from genome assembly GCA_001517045.1 of Pseudotsuga menziesii. Classification (NCBI taxonomy): domain Eukaryota; kingdom Viridiplantae; phylum Streptophyta; class Pinopsida; order Pinales; family Pinaceae; genus Pseudotsuga; species Pseudotsuga menziesii. The sequence goes on from LPNX010567411.1 coordinate 521,163, forward strand.
TGGCCCTCCAATGAGACTATTCCCGTCGACATCAGCTCATCATCCAGGAAATAGTCTTAGAAACAAAACTTAATACCTTGACATCTATATGCCTTAATGAAATATTCTCTTGCTCTCAACATAGGTTCACATTATTGACCTTTGATCGATAGAATCGTCTGGTGTTCGACATCAAGACATCTATTCACACACAGTAGATTGTACTAGGGTACCTTGGGAATCGTTGACATCAATGGTGATCTCCCTCGCAATTGTTAATGATTCACATCATTGGACGATAATAAAGTGGTTTCTACCATGTTCGACTTCAGATCATTGTAATCACATGGATAGAATCATACTTTGTGAAAGACGAGACGAAGACCTTGGGTAGTTGTTTAGTGCTCATTGCTTTCCCCAGGTTGCGATGGAGTTTTTTATATCTAGCATGGATCCACATTTGTATGGTCGTGGATATGCTCAAATTTGTGTTTGTATGACATAGATCTACATTGTATGTCCAGTAGCTATGTCCAAGTTTGAGTCCTCTATCACATGGATCTACATTGTATTCTAGTAGCCATGCTTTTTTATTCCTCTCGTGGATCTGCTTTTTATTGGTCTGCATCCATGAGTTGGTTACATTTATCTATGAGTCAAAAGTATTGATGTACTATAGATTCCTACTGAACAACATTCTCCAACCGAGCTGACATTTTCACCTCGAAGTGACAACTTGTTCTCTCAAAGCTCTCGCTTATCATATCCCTCTAAGTCTCATGCTTTGGGGGGCATTATGTTACACCTAAATCCTGTCACCATCATGTGATGCGATCCTTAACCCCTATTTTTTCCCTTAATCCCAACACTTGGAGTGGAAATTTGTTCTGTTTGTTAATTCTACTTGAAAAAACGTAGCACTGCGCTTACCCTGTGGCTGATGAGAGGTACCTTGCTCAACATCGCCTATATCCTGTTATAGAGAAGCGGTGCCACCACCAATGGTATTTGGTCTTAAAGTGGTTCTCATTTAAACTACTCTGTCATAAGGGAACAAAAGCGGTACCCTGGGTAAAATGGGAAAAAGAGAAGTTTCTCGAGGCTTCTAGATCATGAGCCTTGTGTCCTCCCTTATCCCTATCATTGTGGGTTAGTTTGAGCTTGAGATCCCCCTTGGTAGGATCTTGGTGCCACCTCACCCACCATTCTCTCAACTATCCCTATCCATTGAGCCTTGTAAATATAGGCTCATATCCATAGTTGAGGGGGATAACTATAGAGGTATTGTTATGCTGTTGGATTGACTACCTAGTCCAAATCATTGGAGAGCATAAAGAGCAAAGTTGGAGCTTATGGGGATGAAGTGTTTGTCTTGTGGAGGGGCTTGTCGACACTAAGGCAATGGTTGTAAGCTTATCCATACATTCTTAATGCAAAGCTGATTTTCGTCCCACATTACTGTTGTTTTTATTTCACATGTATATGTTGATAGATTCCTTAGTCACTAGCATGGATAAGTAGATGATTTTCAGGTAGCTTTGATGTGCTTGTATGTTTGATATGTTTGCAGGTGCATAGGTTCATAATTGAAGCAGTATTCTAGGTGTCTACAACATTCAGGGAAGGTCTTCATCCTTTGTTGTTCACTCATTTATTCTAGATCTGAACCATTCAGACTAGAGGAACATCTTCTATCTGCAAAAGGTGCAATATTCCTGATATGAGGTCTTCTTTCAAAAAATATTATCTAGGGTTCTACTAGAAATGAAAGAAATATTGCAACTGTCACCTGAAAGATGAGTAGGATATTGGTTCCTTTCCGAGAATAGTACTGTGATTAGGGTATATTGGTTTACTAACCAACACTATGTCCTGCCAACATTTTTGACAGTAAGGGTGTTTGCATTAGAACTGATCAAACAAATGCTAATGGATGAAGATGAGCATTTCTTGAACTATAAGAAGCCTTCAAAAATAAAATTTCAATGGAAAGTTGGTACTCTTACCACTAAAAATAAAGCATCCCTACCAATGATCGAAAGCATGCTCAGGGAAAGAGGGTTTTCAATGGAAGTTGTAGTTAATTATGATCCTCACCATATCATCTTGGATAGGAGAAAAGAAAATAAATATAATCCATTTCAGCACTCTGAGGTGGTCAGATTGACAGAGACAACAAACTGGATGGATTATCCCAGGGATATTGATAATGGTGAGGATATGAAAGAGGATTCTATTTCCCCTGCACTAGGAAATAATTTCCCTCAGTAAGATATTTATAGTATTGTTGTTGCAGCCACACATGTCAGTCCCTTAGCTAGTTTTTTTCTGAAAAAAGTGAATAAGAGAGATTGCTCAGAAGCCATGGATATAGATGAAGAATATACTCCCAAAACACCCAAGAAGATGAAGAGAGAGAAAGCAAGACAATAAATTGTACATGGAACAAGAGCTACAGGAAAAAAGTAACTTGTGAAGGTCAAAGGCCCAGCCTTTGAACTCTAGGAGTACATATCTGATAACATTCCTGAAGAAACTACAAATAAGTACAAGTCCAAAACTAAATTGCTGGACAGATACAAAGATGTACGTGAAAAAACATTTAATGCAAAACTAAAGTTGTATGATGAAGTGAGAAAACCATCGAGTCAAGATGTATCCCTGGAGACTGTTAGGGACCAAGCTAAAGACACCTTAAATTTGGAAGTCACTACAGGGAATAAAGTGGCTCAATTAGGGATGAATTTGAAGAATATTCCTACTACCGATATGATCCATTTACACCAAGAAACATGTGATATCATGTATACTAATTTGTTACATGAAACATTGTAGGTATCTAAGTTACAATTTAGAAAGAAAAGAGTTGAATATCTGCTCAGAAAGGGAAAGGTAGAAAATAAGGCCCACCAAACTCAGATTAAGAAACTTTAGGTGGAATTATTGATGGCTAACAGTCAGGAAGATTAGGGAGCTACCACACAAAAGATGTTGAGAGAAAAAGAAAATGCAATTCAATTGTTAAATAAGAAGTTGAGTATCCCAGCTACTCAACTCATACAAACTATTGAGATGACAGGAATTGAAAAAGAAAAAGAAGATTTGAATACTGAGATGATTGATTGCAAGGAAAGATTGCTTAAATTTTAAGAAAAGGAAAAATAGTGGGAGAGAGATGCAAAAAATTGGGATGAATATAAAATGGCTTTTGAAACAAAACATGCAGAGTTGGAAAAGGAGCTAAAAGAACTAAAGGAAAGGGATAAGGAGAAACAAATGCAGGTTATTTCATCTTCTATACAATCTGGTATAGATTCCCTTTCCCAATCTATGTCGCAAGTAAGTCTTAAAGAGTTAGAAATAACTGGTTTGAAGAACCAAAATAAAACCTTAGAAGACATAGCTGAAAAAGAGAAAAAAAAAGAAATATATTGGAAGACAAATGTAGAGAGCTAGTACACAAGAACAACAAATTGTCAAAACAAGTTTCAAGACAGTGAACCCTACAAGGAGCAAAGCACCTTATCTGGGACGTATTGATGGCAGAAGAAGCCAAGCTCAGGCCCTATTTAGATTTTATTCTAGACAAAGAGATTGTTACATTAGATGCTAGACAAAATGTCCAAATGGTAAAGAAGGTCTTGAAAAAAAAACCCATGGACATAGTGAATAATGCCATCAGGTTTTTGAACCATTTGATAGAAGAAGAAATCAGCAAAGTGAATATCCAAGATAGAGTTTTGGTCACCACTTGGGAAAGAAAAGTGGTAAATAAATATCATCATTTATAAACAGTTCAAGCAAATATTGATGTTATGCATAATCAGGTTAAAGAATTAATTCAACTTTTTAATCCTTTATTCAAAAGAGGGCTTCCTTTCTTTTGGGAAGAGAAAGGAGGAATGTTGTCTCAGAAGGAGTACAATGGCATATTGATCAATTGCAGACAGGATCACAGATAGTTTGATGATGTGCAGTAAGAATCCTTATCGAGAAAGATTGTGATTAAAAAATTGGCTGGAGACTTTGAAATGCTTTTTGATTTTAAAGCTATATGTTCAAAATTGACAAATTTCTCTTATCTAGAAAATGTGGAGCTTAGGGTATTGGCTAAAGAGATGACCAGTCTGGATATGCCATTTGGTGATCAGTGGAAGACAGTTGAGAATTATGGGAAAAGTAAATACAAATTTCGCCAATGAAGACATGCCTAAGCATGATGAAGATCAAAGGGACAAATGTCAAAGGGCCAAGAGAAACAAGATGTAGAAGAGACATTGTTGTTTTAAATCCAACATGCGCGTCACCCTCATTATTTTCTATTTTATGAAAATCATGGAAAATGTGCCACGTTAGAGTTTGTTGGATTTTTTTTCTAAATTTGTAACTAATTTTGACCCTGTTTCGAGGTTGGTATCAAGGGTCCAAGACACTATAAGTATACCCTCAGCAGAGGAAGAAAGGGTTGAAACCCATGAGACTTTTGCATTATGTAATTTGAGATCTTTTTTTAATAAAGGTTGCAGATCCAAATGCTGGTTTTGAATGCAGAAATTCATGTGTATTTCTCAATTAGATTTTGTGACTTATTTATATTATGTGCATGTGTTTCTTGTTAATCTTTTCATTATGTTTTCCTTCATATCTGAGATAATTATTTGATAGTTTTTAGAATACATACTTTGCTATGATTTGTTTATCGCCTCAGATATCCACAAATTGTTTCTACCAAAGTTAATACATAATTCATCTAACTGGTGCTCTATGTTAATCGACTGTCATCTTTCCTCCTTTTCCACCAGACCAAAAATATATTGATCGTAACCAAAATAGCAGACATTTCCTATGAAAACTTCTCTATGTTTATTAATAGTTGTGACTCCATAGCCCAATGTACTCTTATGTTGTTTCAACCACAATAATATCTAAATTTATTTTCATGACTATATCTAGCCTTGTTATATATCTATGAGAGATCCCTCTCTAGAAATGGAGAAGCCAAATCCCTTTACTAAAGTGGTTCTTCTATTACCCCAGGATCTACATTCCAAAACCTTGGGTACGATTCTGAGTGCAAAAAACTAGACTTATTGTCAAGGATGCGAAAGTGCAAATCATCCCTAGGAGAAACGACAAAGATTCTAAGAATAAAGAGTTTATGTTGGAAAATAGAGACTCCTGTAGTTGAATAAGGTTGTATATTTTCCCTGGCGACTCTGCATTGGCTTTGAGTGAATTGTAGAAGGAATATTGACATCCAAGTGGCCACATAGAAGAGGTAATTCTAACACTAAAATATTGCAAGGTGTGGATAACCCTAAAAAATTGCTTAGAAGTAAGGGAAAGGACCATTTAGATATTCCTCAATCTGAAAAATTCATCTACTCAAGGATTTCGTAGCATTCAATATTCTGTGTTGGAAACCAATTTTGAAATATCACTATTAAAGTAAAAATTAGAGTCTCACTTAAAGAACACATAATTAAATCCTAGTAGGTTAGAGTCATATCTACTTGAATCTCTTTGGAAGAAACTTCAAGGCTCTGAGAACATTGCTACAAGAAACCCTACTTTTCAAAACTTTCAGCCTTATATCCCACCAGTTGTTCAAAAACCTCCATCCTTCCAAGATCCTCCTATAGTTCCAAATCCACCTAGACCAATGGTTGCCAGATTTTCCCCATTGGCCTTACTTGTTGTGCTTCATGACCTTCCTCAAGGGTATTCCCATAATATTCCATTCTATGACGGGGAGGGAAATTTCACAACCAAAAAGCATGTTGATAGGTTTAATGATTTTATGAACCTAGAGATGATAGATGATGATGATGTTAAGATGCGGTTGTTTGTGCTAAGCATGCTTAGAGAGGCAAAGAAATCGTTCAAATACTTGCCTGTTGGATCCATTCGTACATTTGCAGCTTTCCAAACTACATTTCTAGAAAGGTGGGATGATAATAGAAGTCCCCTACAGGAGTTGTATTAGAATAATGGTCTAAAGAAGGGATTTTTTGAGTATGTTCATGAATTTTCTAGTAGATTTATCAGGGTGTACAACTCTATCCCTGTTGATATCAAACCACTGGTAGGTGCTACAAAACTCCACTATGCTGATGCTTTTGACAATGACTTTGCTTTTTTGTTGAGAGAGAGAAAATCAACAATCCTTCCTGTCATGTTTCAAGATGCCTTGGAGGTGGAAGCTAACACGATGGATAGTGGAAAAGTAAAACAGAAAGAAGAAACAAGGAAAATTAGAGAAGATGTTCCTTCTACTTATGTTGCTTCTTCTAATGATGTGATGTTTGAAATGATGATGAAAACAATGGAGAGGCTGATGGATAAACTAATGGTAGATAACTAGCCACTAAATAGAGAAAAAAATGAGCCTCAAATTAGGAATTCGAATTTCAGAATACCCAATCCTCCTCAACCCCGATAGATCAAACAGAGGGATATAAGGAGCCCTAGAAACCCAAATGACCAGAAAATACAACCACCTTTCCTTGAAAACTATGTTGATGGTGAAGGAAAGGATGAATATACTGAAGATCAAATCCATAATTTCGGTGATATAGATTCTGATATCTACCTCACGAAAACAAAACATAACCTATTTGTCCAAGAGGATGATAATAAGGATTTTGAGGAAGAATTAGGGAAATACTAGAGATAATACCTACATGCTATGAATGATTTCCAATGAATGATTCAATTGAGGAATAGAGATGTTACTGTCAATAACGGAAGGATAAATCCAAATCATCCTTCTAGCAGTCAACAAAACACCGATAAGAAAAACGAAAAACAAAAAGAACAGATTGTATATAAAGAACCTACAAATAAAGTTGAAAAGACAAAAGAAGTAAAACAATGAGCACTTGTGGAGATGGAAAAACTGTTTCAACTTTTAAGCTATAGATAGAGATTTCAAAGGTAAAAATATCCATCCATTCTAATGAGTTGCTAAGAAATAGAGAATATAGAGACAAGATAATAGGCATGGTTAGAAATTAGGGAGAATTTAATCCTGATACCTTAGAAGTGAATGGAGATGCTCCTACTATTGTCTTTGGTTCTAAAATTGAAAGTAGAGATGAGGATGAAGTTCCCCATTTCTACCTAAGTCTAAATGTACATGATATGGTTGTGCAAAATCCATGTTGGATTCTGGTGCCTCCCATAATCTGATGCCAAAGTGAGTAGTAGAAATCCAAGGGTTAGAAGTTACCAAACCTTCTAAAGATTTGTACTCTTTTGATTCTAGGAAGGTAAAATGCCTTCAACTGATTAAAGATATGGTAGTAACTTTGACAGAAATGTCATCTAAAACTATAGTAATGGATGTTTTCGTAGCAGACATTCCTCCTAAATTTGGTGTGTTACTGTCAAGGTATTGGACCTCTAAATTAAAAGGAAGTCTGCAAATGGACATGTCCTATGCCACCATTCCTATGGCTAGAGGGAGTTAAAGGTTGTACAGTGAGAAAAGATCCACATATGTAGTTAGAAGCCAAGACAAACCAGATAACCATGTTATATACGCTGTTGATACTGATTTGGGATCTTCAATTTTCTTTTATGATGTTTCTCCATGTGACCTTGAAATTTTTTCACCTATTGAAGGGAAGGGGGAAGAAGAGTCTACAAAGAAACACGAAACTTTAGAAAAGAAATAGAAAGAAGAATAGCTATGGACCATGTATTTTGATGGATCAGTGGCTAAGGTTGGTACTTGTGCAGGTGTGTACATTATTTCTCCCATCAGATATTTTGAAGGTCTGTCTTATAAGTTAACTTTTGAATGTACTAATAATGTGGCAGAGTATGAATATTTACTGTGAGGGTTGCATGCTTTGAAATATAGGGGATCCAAAAGGATACAATTCATAGGGGACTCGGAACTAGTAATAAATCACGTAAATGACAACTATCAAACCAGATATACCAGAATGAGGGCCTATAGAAATGAAGTGTGGGATATGTTTGTTAATTATTTTACCGAGCATACAATCAAGGTAGTCACCAGATATAAAAACACAGTGGTGGAATCCTTAGTTGTTGCTGCTAGAAAATTCAAAACTCCCACTATCAACCAAAAGAAGTATAAGGTTGCATTATAAACAGGCCCTCCATACCTGATAATTCCAAATACTGGAAGTTATTTGAATATGATATGTAAATCAAGATATTTTTGGATTTATCTGGTGATTTTGTGAATACTCAGGTAGATAATGAAAATGACAATCTTGAGGGTTTTCAAGATGACAAAGACTATGAAGAAAGGATTGCTAAAAACATGAAATACAAAAATTTCCTGGGGGGGAAACATATAGTGTAGTTGAAAGGTAATCATATTCCCAGAGGCCTGATCCCTCTAGAGAAGTTGTTTGACCAAAACGATGTCACTAAGAATATGAAGATGAATCCTGTATATGATATCGTTGAAGATAAAAATATAGGGACCGAAGAGCATCCAAAGATCATAAAACTGTCGAAGAGTTTTCCTACCAAGGAAAAGGAATATTATATAAATATGATGAAATGGTACATAGATGCATTTGCATGGAGCTATGATGATATTAATGAGTATGATACCTCCATTATACAACATACTATCCCTATAAAACCCGGATAGAAACATTTTAAATAGAAGCTAAGAAGAGTTAATCCAAAGTTGTTTCCTGTCGTTGAGAAAGAGATTAGAAAATTGTTCAATGCCAAGATCATTATAACTCTGAGGTTTTCCAAGTGGGTTGCGAGTGTGGTACCTTTTGGAAATAAAAATTGTGAAATATGGCTTTGTATAGATTTCAAAAATATTAACAGAGCTTCCTTGAAAGACAACTATCCTCTGCCCAAGATGGAACACATTTTGCAGACAGTGGTGGGGTTAGAAAGGATTTCCACCATGGATGGTTTTTCAGGGTACAATCAAATAAATGTGTTTCCTGAAGATCAAGAGAAGACTTCCTTCATTATGCCATGGGGTACTTTTATGTATGCTAATATTCTCTTTGGCCCAATGAATGCATGGACCACTTTCTAGCATCCAATGGATATTGTCTTTGTAGAAGAAAAAAACAAATTCATAGTGGTCTATATGGATGATATCACTGTATACTCTAGGTCTGATAGACAACATATCAGGCATTTGGAGAAAGTTTTCTTGAAGTGTAAGAAATATGGAATATCATTAAACCCCATGAAACCAAACTTTGGGTTAGAGGAATAAAAATTGTTGGGACACATCATTTCAAACGATAGCATAAAAATCAATCTAGAGAGGATCAAGGCCATCTAGAAGGATGAAGAATCAAGAAGAACAAATGAAGTACAATCCTTCATTGGGCAGGTGAATTCTCTAAGAAGGTTCATCCCCAGTTTTGTAGAAATACTAATGAATATTACCAACATGTTGAAAAAATATCATGATACTAAATGGACAATGGATGCAAGGAGATATTTCAGGGATATAAAGTAAGCCATCACAGAATCCCCTGTTCTGGTAAACCCAGATTCCAACAAATTTTTTTTAATCTTTTCTTATGCTTCTGATCGCATTATTGTTGGAGTGTTGTTACAGAAGAATGATCAAAATGCTGAGCAAACTATAGCCTTTTTCAGCAAAGTTTTAAGATATGGGGAGTTAAAGTGTGACATAATGGAGAAGTAAGCGTATGATCTAGTAAAATCTCTGAAAGTATTCAGAGTTTATATTCTTCACTCACACATCATTACCTATGTTCCTATCAGTATAGTGAAAGGAATCCTCATACAGCCTGATCCAGAAGGCAAAAGAGAAAAAATGATGGTTGTGTTATTAGAATATGACATTGAGATCAAACCCACCAAACTGATTAACGGTCAGGAACTGGTGAAAATGATGACAAATTCCAACTGCGATTCTTTGCAAGTGAATTTATTGACGAGCCACTTGAACCAGCTAGAAACAGAGGCACAAGTAATGCATAATTTATCCATATCCCCATGGTATTCTAACATTTTATATGTGCTGCAAAATTTATAGGCTCATGCAGGGTTAAACAAAACAAGGGCGAGGTCAGTAAAGCTAAAATATGCCAAGTTTTGTATTCTAAACAAATATCTATATTGGAAAGACCCAAGTGGTGTTTTATTGAATTGTCTTTTGGAGAATGAAGCCCAACAGAATATAGAGGATTTTCATAAGGGATATTGTGGGGGGAAGCATTCTTGGAAAGTAATAGCAAACAAAATTTTGAGAGTTGGTTTCTACTGGCCCTAATTATTTTCTGATGTTTATAAAAAGATCACTAATTTTTACCAATGCCATATTTTTGATGGTAAGAGGAAACTTGTTCCACTCCCTCTTAACCCAATATTTGTAGAAGAACCTTTTTAGCAGTGGGGATTGGATTTCATTGGGGAAATAAATTTGGACTCTTCTGGACAACATAGATGGATTTTGCAGCCACAAACTATTTTACAAAATGGATTGAGGCAATACCTATTAGGAGGGCTACTGATGAGGTGATCATGGGTTTTTTGGAAGAAAATATTTTGGCTAGATTCAGATGCCCCAAGAGGATAGTAATAGACAATGCAGCAACCTTAATGTCTAAGAAGGTGATTAATTTTTGTCCTAAGTATTGTATCAGCCTCAACGATTCTACTAGCTATTACCCAGAAGGGAATGGGCTAGAAGAATATTCAAATAAAATCTTGGTAAGGATTATTAAGAAGTTGTTGGAAGATAACAAGAGAGACTGGAATACCAAAATGAAATATGCTTTGTGGGATGACAAAATCAGTACAAAAAGGGAAATTGGGATGTCACCATTCCAACCAGTATATGGAGCTGAAGTAGTTTTTCCAGCATCCTTGGGAGTACCAGTCATGAAGTTGTTGCAGGAACATAATAATGAACCAAACCATACCCATAGAATAATCAATCAAATCATAGAATTGAATGAGTTAAGAGATAAGGCCTATGGTAATGTAAAGATACATCAAGAAAAAATGAAGAGTACTTTTGACAAGAAGGTCAAATAGGAGAAATTCTTGGTCGAATGTTTGGTTCCGAAGTGTGATGCACCTCATGAAGAAAAGAGGAAAAATGGAAAATTTGATCATATGTGGGTTAGTCCTTACATCATTGCAATGTACAAGGGAGAAAATGCTTCATTCTGTAGTGTTAAGATGGATCTCTATTGGAAGGAGGTCCAGTAAATGGAATATTTCTAAAGCATTATTTGACTTGAAGGGAAGAGGTAAACTTATGTAAAATAGTTGTACATATTTCTTTATTTTAAAATAGTACGAATGGTGATCCTAAAGGATTTGAAGCCCAAAGGGAAGGCCATAATATCTAGAAGGGTAGATGTGTTCCATTTTCTTTCTTTCTTTTGTTTACAAAAATAGAAAAATAAAAAATTTTGAAGTCTGATATATGAGGAGCTGCCCAATGGATTACGGGTTCTTTGCTACCTCATAGGGAGGTTAGCATCCCTAGCTGGAGCCACTTGTTAACACTATTTTCTGTGCTAAGTAGCTAGAAGATATTGGACCTGTGAAAGGAGAAATAAGGTCTGTCAAATTTTTATGTCATATGACCTTGGGGGATATTAATAAGTTTCTGCAGGTATCTTAAGGGCCATTTCTAGGTTGAGGTTGAGTAATAATCAAAGAAATTCCAACTTTTCAGCCTTGAGAATGTATGAGGATAAGTGAATCTGTTCCTAGTTGTATGTTGAAAGGAAATGAGGGGCTTGAGTGAACTAGTTTAAGAGTTTTGGCCTAAGAAGGAAGAGGTTAACCTACCGATACAACAGTCCATTGGATGAAAAGGAATGAGAATATCTATGGTTGTGAACCATTTTGTCATTTCTATGTGTGAAGAGGAATAAATGTTCAAATCAGCAAAATGGTGTAAAAGGGGTTTGTATTTCTAATGTGGCAAGCAATGGTTAGATATGATAGATGGAGGAAATAATTTTTGCAAATATAACTTGCACATAGAAAATCACTTTGGGTATTTTGGAATAGGCTAAAGCGCCTACAAGTTTCAAGGTCCAAGATTGATGGTGGTTTAGATCAGTGGTAGAGATGAATTCCGTAGATCTAAAGTGCTCATGGAAATTCACATTTCAAATATGTTGAATGGGGCGAAGAAGGAGCATGTTTCAACAGTGGATATCGAGTTGGGGGAATATTTGGGGCAGAAAAATATTCTATTGATTGAACATGCACAGAGAATCCCACTCTTGAAATTTTTGAAATAAGATAGCCCTGTCAAACTTGGACAATAGAGATTAAGGGTATTTTTTTATCAAGAGCTGAGGAGAGTTTTTCCAGTTGAAGTTGTATGGAGAAAATTCATAATTGGGATTTACAGAATGGAATGTGGGCCACATATTTTGACGGGCCTGATGAAAGGAAAATATAGATCCATGACTGAAAGTGGCTCCTCCCATCCGAGATGTGGGGCAGTGAAGTGAGCAAGAGTAATATAGTGTGGTAAACCAACGGTCAAGAATCGAGGGCTCATATTGAAGAGTGACATATCTACGGGTGAATTAAGTTTTAGTGACAAACATGCATAGTCTATATGAAGAATAAAGTAATATAAAGACAAGCACATGGATTCAAACTGTTTTATTTTTTGGGGCTTTGGAAAATGAGAATTCAGACTGAGCATAAGGTACCACCATGGAAAAACCTTCAATCCATCTGTCATGTGACCTGGTAATTTCATTTCTCCATTGAACTGGTATTTCATAGCTGAAATAGAAGAGTTAGAAGTTCAGAGTCTTGAGTATCAGAATGTTGAAGAAACCCTTGAGGATAAAGACTCTGAAATATTCGATACTATCCTACTATGATACTAATATAGAGACCACTAAAAAAACTGAAAGCCCTCAAAGATTCTAAAATGATAATATAGAGACCACTAAAAAAATACTGAAAGCCCTCAAAGATCAGGGAATCGATACTCACAGAGTATTCAATTCATATTTCGTTTATTTTTCTATTGAACAAACCCCAAACTTCCCAGAGTTCGTAGAGTGGTGTGCTAGTAATTACTCTCCTTTTGAGGGGGTAATAATGGATGCATCTAGGTCTAATATTTTATGTCCAGTAAACTCCCTTGTCGTCCAAAACACTCTATTAATTCCTTTTGATTTTTCCCAAATGTCCAGAGAATACAATTAAGAAAACGTACTCCAGTTTTTTCGATAATCCTCAGTCGAACAAAAGGAATCGTTCTTCAAGATCTGCTCAAAACCAGAAATTCAATTGCTAAATCACCCTTTTCCCATTTATTTCAGCCTGTTTAATGTAGAAACATAGTCTTTGATAACCTTGTCTAGTTAGTTTTTGGGTATGGATACGAATAAATTCATCGCATAACCCTTGCCGATTATAATCTTCAAACTTAGCACTGGTCAAGTAGGGTTCGATCCATTGTTTCAGTCCATTCAATCATCATGTCTTAAATTTGATGATTTTTTAGCTGAAAACATTCATTCTCAGTTGATAAACTTCCACAGGCCAAGAACTTTTATTTTTTAGTCTTTTTTGAAAAAGATGTTTTTGACATTCAATGAAGATAACCTACAACTCCCATAAATGGTTATAACAAGGGAAATGTGTAAATACTATTGTAAGTTTATGAATATTCTCATGGCACCAGTGTATGAAGTATTCTTTCAAGAAAGATTACCCAGGGTTCTACCAGAAATGAAAGAACTATTGCAATTGTCACCTAAATGAAGAGTAGGAGATTGTTTCTTTTCATACCATAGTACTGTGATTAGGTTATATGGGTTTACTCACCAACCCTATTTCCAACCAGCATTTTTTATAGTAAGGGTGTTTGCATTAGAATTGATCAGACAATTGCTAATAGTTTAATATGAGCATTTCCTAAACTATAAGAAGCCTCCGGAAATAAAATTTCCATGGATTTTTGGTCCTCTTACCATTAAAAATAAAACATCCCTACCAATTATTGAAAGCATGCTCAGAGAAATAGGGTTTTGAATGGAAGCTGCAGTTAATTATGATCCTCACCATATCATCTTTGATATGGGACAAGCAAAAAAAATCCATCTGAGCACTCTGAGGTGGCAAGACTGACAGAGACAACAAACTAGATGGATTATCCCAGGGATATTGATAAGGGTGAGGATATGCAAGAGGATTTAATTTCCCCTACACCAGGAAATAATTCCCCTAAGCAAGATCTTTCTAGTATTGTTGGTGCAGCCACACATGTCACTCCCTTGGCTAGTTTTTCTAAAAAAGTGAATAAGAGAGATTGATCAGAAGGCATGGATATATATGAAGAAGATACTTCCAAAACACCGAAGAATATGAAGAAAAATAAAGAAGGACAAAAAATTGTATAGGGTAGAAGAGATAAAGGAAAAAGGAAACTTGTTAAGGTCAAAGGCCCAGCCTTTGAAATCCAGAAGTACACATTTGATAACGTTCCTGAAGGAACTACAAATAAGTACAAGTCCAAAACTGAATTCCTGGATAGATACAAAGATGTAGGTGAAAAAACATTTAATGCAAAAGTAAATTTGTATGATGAAGTGAGAAAATTGTTGATTCAAGATTTATCCCTGGTGACTGTTAGGGCCCAAGATAAAGACACCTTAAATTTGGTATTGGCTACAGGGATTAAAGTGGCCAAATTAAGGGTGAATTTGAAGAAGATTCCTACTACTAATATGATCCATTTACACAAAGAAACATGTGATATCATTTATACTTATTTGTTACAGGAAACATTGCAGGTATCTAAGTTACAATCTCACAACAAAAGAGTTGAAGATCTACTCCAAAAGGAGAAGGTGGAAAATAAGGTCCACCAAACTCATATTAAGAAACTTCAAGTGGAATTATTCGTGGCTGACAATCAGGCGGATAATGGAGCTGCAACATAGAAGTTGTTGAAAGAAAAAGAAAATGCATTTCAATTGTTAAAGAAGAAGTTGAGTATCCTATCTACTCAGGTCATACAAACTGCTAAGCTGAAATAAATTGAAAAAGAAAAAGAAGCTTTGAATACTAAACCGATTGATTGCAAGGAAAGATTGCTTAAATTTGAAGAAAAGGAAAAATAGTGGGAGAGAGATGCAGGACTTTGGGCTAAAAAGAAAAGGGATTTTGAAAAAAAACAGGCAGAGTTGGAAACGGAGCTAAAATAACTAAAGGAAAGGGATAAGGGGAAACAAGTGCAGGTTATTTCATCTTCTATACAATCTGGTACAAAATTCCTTTCCCAAGCTATGTCTCAAGTAAGTCTTAAAGAGTTACAAATCACTGGTTTGAAGAACCAAAATAAAACCTTGGAAGACATGTCTGAAAAAAAAGAGAAAAATGAAGAAAGATATTGGAAGACAAATGTAGAGAGATGGTAGACAAGAACAACAAATTTTCAAAACAAGTTTAAGGATAGTCATCCCTACAAGGAGCAAATAACCTTAGCTGGGACGTATTGATAGCAGAAGCAGCCAAGCTCATGCCTTATTTGGATTTTAATCTGGTCAAAGAGATTGTTAAATTAGCTTCTAGACAAAATGTCCAAATGGTAAAGTAGGTCTTGAACAAAGAGACCATGGACACAATGAATAATGCCATTAGTTTTTTGAACCATTTGAAAAAAGAAGAAATCAAGGAAGCAAATATCCAAGATAGAGTTCTGGTCATCACTCGGGCAAGAAAAGTGGTAAATAAATATCATCATTTAGAAACAATTCAAGCAAATATTGATGTTATGCATAATTAGGTTAAATAATTCATTCAACTTTTTAATCCTTTATTCAAAAGAGGGATTCCTTTATTTTGGGAAGAGAAATGAGGAATGTTGTCTCAAAAGGAGTACAATGATAGATTAATCAATTGCAAACAGAATCATAGATAGTCTGATGATGGGCAGTAACAATCCTTGTCAGGAAATATTGTGATTGAAAAATTGGCTGGACTTTGAAATGATTTTTTTATTTTAAAGCTACATGTTCAAAATTGCCAAATTTCTCTTATCGAGAAAATGTGGAGCTTAGTGTATTGGATAAAGAGATGACCAGTATGGATATGCGAACTATTGATCAGAGGGATAAAATTGAGACTTATGGGAAAAGTAAATAAAAATTACGCCAATGAAGACATGTATGAGCATGATGAAGAAAGATCAAAGGGACAGATGTAGAAGGATCAAGCGAAGCAAAAACCAGAAGAGACATTGTTGTTTTAAATACAACATGAGCGTCACCCTCATTATATTATGTTTTATGAAAACTATGGAAAATGTGCCACGTTAGAGTTTGTTGGAATTTTTTTTCTAAATTTGTAACTAATTTCGACCTTGTTTCGAGGTTGGTATCGGAAGTCCAAGACACTATAAGTATACCCTCATCAGAGGAAGAAAGGGTTGAAACCCGTGAGAATTTTTCATTATGTAATTTAAGATCTATTTTTAATAAAGGTTGCAAGGCCAACTACCGGTTTTGAATGAAAAAATTCATGTGTATTTCTTAGTTACAGTATGTGACTTTTTCCTTTATTTTCATGTGTTCTTTTTAATATTTTCATTATGTTTTCCTTCATATATGAGACAAGTGTTTGATAGTTTTCAGAATTCATACTTTTCTATGTTTTGTCTATCACCTCAGATATCCACAAATTGTTTCTACCAAAGTTAATACAAAATTCATCTAACTAGTGCTTTGTGTTAATGGACTGTCATCTTTCTTCCTTTTCCACCAGACCAAAAATATATTGACTGTAACCAAAATATTATCTTGCTTTTGCAGTAATTTTTTATGCAAACTTCTCTATGTGTCTTCATAGTTGTGAATCCATAGCCCAATGGACTCTTACCCTGTTTCAACCACAATAATATCTTAATTTCATTTTCTAACTATATCTGGCCTTGTTATATATCTGTGATAGATCCCTCTCTGGAAATGGAGAAGCCAACTCCCTTTCCTAAAGTGGTTTTGCTATTACCTTAAGGTCCTCCTTCCACAACCTTGGGTGTAATTCTGAGTGCTAACAGATTCATATATATTTATTCTTTCATATCACCATGTAGGAAATCACTCTTTACATCCATGTGATGTACATCCCACTACTTGGAAGTTGCAATGGCCAAAACTAGTCTTATGGAGTCCATCTTTGCAACTAGTGCAAAGATCTTGTTGTAGTCAATTCCTTGGACTTGGGATAAGACCTTGGCCAATAAGACTTCCTTATACCTCAGAGGAGAAACATTAGTAGAAAATTTATTTTTGAAAACCCACTTAGACTTGACAAGTTTTCTCCTTGGGGGGAGAAAGACTAGATCCCATGTGTCATTCTTTTGGAGTGAATGAAATTCCTCCTTCATGTATTTTTTCAATATTGGTTCTTCAAATTAATATTCATATGTATGTGTATCATATTCAAACATTATAAAATACTTATAATCAAATAAAGGGTCCTTGAGAAAAGGGGCACTCTTGAATTCAGATCTAGTCCTCCTAGAATCTCTAGGATTCCCAGCTAGTTCCCCAGCTACTTGGATGGTATTTTCTTCCCACTTTGGCCTTGTGGGGCTGTTTGTATTTGCAATTAAATAATCATTATCAGACATATCAGAATCAGAAAGTTCATTAGTTCCTTCACATACAACCAAAGGTGGAGGAGGTGAGGCGGACTCTCGAATTTCTGTTGCTACCATAGCCTCTTCTTTGAACTGAAAACTCCTTTCAATTAATTATTTTTGAGTGATCATGTTGATCAAATTGTACCCTTTGGAATCTTCAAAATACCCAACAAATAGGCACTCTTGGATTTGAGGTTCCAAATCCCTCCTTTTATCTAGTGGAATCTTAGCCCATGCTCTTGAGCCAAAAATCCTGAAATGGGACAGATCTGGTTTGTTCCCACTCCAAGGTTCGAAAGGACTAACTCAATAAAGATGCTTGTGAGGAACCCTATTATGGATGTAGGATTCATAGTTTATAGCTTCAGCTGAAAACTTTGGTGGCAAAGTGTTAGAGTCCAACATACAAGTAGCCATCTCCTTGAGGCTTCTATTATCCCTCTCAGCCACACCATTCTCCTTAGGTGTGTAGGGAATAGAGTGTTGCATATGGATACCTAAATATTCACAATAATTAATGAATTCAGACTTGACATATTCACCACCATTATTAGATCTGAGGATCTTGAGTCTGCTCCCACATTGACTCTCAACAAAGGCCTTGAAAACCTTGAAGTGGCCAAAAACTTCAGACTTGAGCTTAAGGAAGTAAACCCAACAGTACCTAGAAACGTCAAATATGAAGGTAAGTTCATACTTTTGTTGTACAGGATTATACACCTTATAACCGAAGGTCTGGGGTTACCAACATACTCAATTAACTTGCAGACAATTGACTTCTAGAGTGCAGTAAAGGAAATAGGAGGACGAGAAAGACTTACCCGTTACAAGACGGTTGATCCTTAGCTTGTCCTCTTCTGCTCTGCTTCACCTCCAAAGTCTTCAAGGTTGCTCCTCTTTCACCTGTCAAGAGTCAATCTTCTAGATACAAGATGATTCATATATATATAAACAGGTTAGATAAATCATATATAAGATGCAGAAACATAAACATTTATCAAACCAAAATACATGAGACACATATGGAAGAATGATTCTCTTTATTAACGATAATGAAAAGAGTTCAGATTACAACCCAACGCCTGAGACAAGGACTCCTCTGCAACCAAAGGATTCTGAGTTCCACTGCTCCAAAGACTTCTGTATAAAATCCACTAGCATGACTTTGCTCTCCAAGTCTGTATATCCAACACCCTCCCCAAGGCCTGTATTTATATGGATGAAATAAGGCAATTTCAAAGGTTGAGGAGGTTGAGACAGTTAAGCAGATTAAGGTAAATGGCTTAACTAATCTCAAATCATAGCGTGTTTTTATTTTTAAATGTTACGGGACATATTCGCGGGTATATAGAAGGACAACCCACAAATTATCCGCGAGTTGCTATAAGAGAAACCCGCGAATACATCCATTCGTGACTTGCAGCAACCAACACTCGCGAATGATCCATGAGTTGTACATGTAGAGAGTCGTGAATACAACTTAACATAGAAAAATGGCAAAGTAACCAGCTGGATGGAGGAATAATGTATTATATAATAAGCCAATCTATAATGTTTTGGGCAAACCTCTATCCATAGATGTCCTTTTGTGTGCGAATATGAGGGATGTCGGCACTCAGACGGAGAGGTGCCATTCAGGTGTATAACAGATGCCCCCTAATGTGTGAGGTCAGAGGGAAACGATGTCCGAAATACATTCTAATCAATAGCTTTGGAGAACTAATAAATCCAATGGAGCAAAGAAAGTACCTGAAACAAATACATAATAATGTCATATACAAAGCTACATTTGAGGATGCTATGTTCAATTTAATGGAACAGTAGCTCCTTTACAATATTTGAGTACATCATATAATACGGGTATAAACCATGTATATTACAAAGTGGATCGAAGCCACAATATACAATAATGAGTCTTCAAAGATCTGGAAGCTATGTAGATGAATAGAAGATAATCTTGTGCAACTTATTCCATAGGTGAGGAACTATGGTCTTTAGAAAGGATCCCAAAGAACCAGTACAATCCAAGCCATGTGAATAAGGGTAAACTGAAGTCGAACATGGAAAGGATTCAACAGTTTGTCAACCAATAGGTGATAATTGACAACTGAAGCAAAGGAATTCACCAATGATGAAAGTGAATCCTGAGGTACGATCGTCAAAACTCTAGGTATTCGTCATCAGGAAGCGCTGAAATGGACCCATGCTGTGATAAGGAAGGCAATAGATCCTCCAACGGATCACAAGAGTGACTAGGAACTGGGCAAAAGAAGGGAAACACAAACAGATAACAGATATAACAATGATGGAATCAGGATATAGATTAAACATTGGGAAGAATCCTTGAACAGTGAGAACAACACAGAGATGACCCAAGGCAGCGTATAAATTATAGAGAGAACAACTAGACTTATCTGTCATGTAGGAGACATGATCAGATTCCCCAGGTATAACGAACAAGAGGAGGAGTAAGAAAATCAAAGTGATAGCTAAACACAAGTGGACACTAAAACATGGATATCAGAAAACAATGAGTGCTATGTTCAAGGATGACATGCTACCATTACTGAAAACAAGAGAAAACTTCTGCCTTACCTTCCCTGTTAAATTTTAATGAGTCCAGGAAAGCAAACTTTGGACCATATTCATTTTTGGCAAGCTCGAAGAAAAGAAAGAAGAATGCTTGATAAAGCACTGATTCATGGATTTTACGAGCCCGAACTAGTACATGCTCGACGGTGTTTTCATAGTTTAGAGAGTCTGAAAACTCCAAAGAAGACTCTATTAGTTTTTCATCACATTAAGCTAGCATTATGATCTTAGGATCTTTTCACTGAGAGAATAACAAGCACAGCAATAAAACACAAGAACATCATAAGAGACAAGATACACAAAGAGTTTTCCTCAGGGAAACCATAAAGGAAAAACCCCGCAACTTCCTCTAAGATAGAATCAACACCAAAACAGTAAGAGATCTCCCAAAACAGCAGTAGTCTTCTGTCTTCTGTCTAGGCCCAAAATTTCCTTCTTCAAAAGTGTGCCACACTTGAGAGAGCAAGTGATTTATTTCACAAGTGATAAATAGAGAGACTCTCACTCTCTATTTATATTCATCTGTTCACTTGAATTTCCTTTTCACATGTAGGCTCAACCTAATAATTAC
>LPNX010567411.1:542131-559631 GCA_001517045.1 Pseudotsuga menziesii
TCGATCTAGATCATCATCGAACATCATCACTGGATCTGGATCATCTCTCGATCTGGATCAACATCACTGGATCTGGATCATCTCTCGACTTGGATCAACATCATTGGACTGGATATGGATCATCACTCGATCTAGATCATCACTGTTGGATCATCATTACTGGATCTGGATCATCACTCGATCTGGATCAACACTGGTGCTATCTCATGATTCTTCTCGTCATAGGTAGTTCTATAGAGCCAGCCCTTTTTCATGCTGGTTGTAGGCCTACCCTCATGTAGGTCTTCGCCCAGCACTTACATCTGACCTGCTCGTCATACAGGCATGCCCAACACTCACATCTGATCATGTAGTAAACTACAATCCCATCAGAAAGGCCCAGCACTCACATTCAATAGCATGATAGGACACACCTACTATCATCTGTGAAATGGCTCAGCACTTACAACCACCAGCATGATAGGACACACCTACTATCATCTATGGAAAGGCCCAACGCTCACATCCACCAGCATGGTAGGACACACCTACTACCATCTGTGAAAAGGCTCTACACTTACAATCACCAGCATGGTAGGACACACCTACTACCATCTGTGAAAAGGCTCTACACTTACAATCACCAGCATGGTAGGACACACCTACTACCATCTGTGAAAAGGCCCAGCACTTACAGTCACCAGCATGATAGGACACACCTACTATCATCTGTGACAAGGCTCAGCACTTACATCCATCTAGGCAGGAACACATCCTGCTCACAATGATGGAAGGGCATGCACTCATATCTGATCATGAGGGGAACACATCCCAACAATCATACCAGAATGGTCCCCAGTCCTCCTTGACTGAGCTACCTGGTAACTGACCAGGTGCCTCCATTCTCCTAGAGAATGGTAGTTGCCCTTACATCCGACCTGCTTGTCGGAATGGCCAACACTCACATCTAGCATGGAAGGAACTTAATCCTTTAGCCATGAACAGAATGGTTCAGCCCTTACATCTGATCAAGTGGGAACACATCCCTCTATCACATCAGAATGGCTACTCAGTTCTTACACTGAGTGTTCCTGGTAACTGACCAGGTGCCTCCATTCCTAGAATAACAATTGCTCTTACATATTTCCTACTCGACAGAATGGCTAGCACTCATATCTGACATGGAAGGGAGCAACCCTACCACCATGACAGAATGGCTCAGCCCTTATATCTGACCTACTCGTCAGAATGGCTATGGATCTCAGCACTCATATCTGACATGGAAGGAACCAATCCTCTCACCATGACAGAATGGCTCAGCCCTTACATCTGACCATGGAAGGAACCAATCCTCTCACCATGTCAGAATGGCTATGGGTCTCATCACTTTCTCTGGGAGGAACCCTCGATCTAGAGAACACCAAGTCTCTCTCTGAAGTACTCAAACTTCAGCCTAGCCAATGGCTTCATCAATACATCAGCTATCTGTTCCTCTGTCGCAACATACAGGAGCTTCATTGCTCCTCTCTGCACCATATCCCTGATATAGTGATACTTGATATCGACATGCTTCAACTTGTCATGAAACACTGGATTCTCTGACAACTTCACGCAACTCTGGTTGTCACAATGTATACAAGTAGCATCTAACTGGAGATCAAATATATCAGACAGTAGCTTCCGCAGCCATACTCCCTCACAACTAGCTGAACAAGCTGTGACATACTCTGCTTCAGCCGTACTCAGTGCCACACAGGATTGCTTCCTACTAAACCAAGAGATCACTCATGATCCCATACTGAAGAAACATCCCCAAGTACTCTTCCTGTTGATGGCACTGCCTGCCCAATCTGAATCAACATAACCTTCCAGGTTAGTCTTCTAATTCGCATCATACTTGAGCCCATAATCAATTGTACCCTTCAAGTACCTTAGAATATGCTTTGCAGCTATCAAGTGAACACTCCTCAGATCTATCAAGTACTGGCTCAAGGTGTTCACAACAAAGAAAATGTCTGGTCTCGTGTTCATCAAGTACATCAATGACCCAATCATCTGCCGATACATCGTAGCATCAACCGACTCTGACGAAGCATCACTCAATAGCTTCAGGTTCGATGCCATAGGTGTGGCCATCGCCTTGCAGTCCATCATCCCAAACCTCTTTAGGATCTCTACTGCATACTTCCCTTGTCCAAGGAAGATCCCATCTGTACTCTGCCACACCTCCATACCTAGAACAGTAGTGCATCGACACATAATAGGAGCATCACTAGTCTTCCACCTTCAACCTTGGATCAAAGGTTGGAATCTACTTTATTCTCAGTAAAGCCTAGAATCATCAGTAATCTGCCCATCCTGTCGTACCATGTCGAACCTCGGGATATTCTGCCATCACTCCCTCTGAAGCGGAGTATCATACTCCCTCTTTCTTCCGTACTCTATGCACTGAAACATTCTGTACTGGAGTGACAAGTAGTATCCATCTAGGATCACTGGATACTAAGATCCTCTATCTTGAACTTCTTCAAAAGTTCATCTTGCACCCATCTATGAGCTTGTCATCCTCTATCAACCTTGTAGCAAAGGTTAAGATATTCATCAAGCTCATCATGTATGTGTTATCCCATGGGTGTCTTCTGAACTCGTACAAGGCCTTCTTTCATTTACACACATGATTATGCATGTCATGTGACTTCACTTCTATTAGCTGTAAATTTTTCTTTGTAGACTATGCCTTCTCTTCATGAGAAGCCTCATGCTATGAATCTTGCTTTGTATCCCACGATGTTTCCATCTACTGCATGATGGAACTATGAAATTCTCTTCAGATCTAGATACTACGCCCAGACATCATTCTTCTTGAACTGATCTTCCCTTTCTTCTTGGTGGCTGGAAGGTTCTGCATCAATGATGTCATTGCACTCGTCATATTATTCTTTGTCTTTGAACTGTCGTCACTTGTTCTTCGGAACAAGTCTTCATTCTTCTTTTCTTGTAGGCGATTATGTATGCGATCTTTCCTACAAGTCAAATGCAATTGTATGGTTAGAAACATTTCATAAGGAATATTTATACTGGCAAACACTTATGCATAAATAAATGATCATGCAACTACTTTATCCAATACAACATTCATCCATATCTCATTGAAACTTTCTAGATGCCTTCCATCTCTACCAGGACAACATTGAGATTGTGCACTAATCCAATATGTCAGCAAAGAGGTTTCATTCTAGATAATTAGCAATGGAGAATTTGTATAGCCCCATGAGCTACTTACCCATCACATGCATATTAGTAGTATTCTATCATTAATGCAAGCATCCTATCATGCATAATACAATAACTGAATATAAACAAATGCATAATAAAATAATATAATGAAATGATAATTGAATACTTATCTTTGTTTGTTTCGAGGGTAGACTCCTTCTTGAGCCTTCAGCTTCATCGTCTTCTTCATTCATAATAGCATAATTTCTTATCCAAAATCTAAGGTGGATAAGAAGTTCTTCAAGAGTTGAGTTCTTCATATTCCTCATTGATTGAGGGATATTCTTTGGATGGTAAGAGCTTGATCTTTAGTTGCTCCCATCTTCTCTTCTCGAGATTCTTCTTCTTGTGAGTTCTCTGAAAGTAATCACTTCCTTCTGGCACACATTCCTCACATGAATGAATCCTACGATCCTGGGAGGCCATTCAAGGTGGCCATCACCACTTCTACATTCTTCACTTTTTCTTTTACCGCTTCAAGTTGTTCTTTGATTTGAGAGAATCTTATGACTGCATGGTCTCTGCATTCTGGATCTTCACATTCTTCAACTGGTTTCTTTAAGTCATATTCTAATTTTGTTCTTCCCTTCAAATAGATTGAAATTCTGGAAGACCTTCAATAGCTTTGCTTGCAATAGGTAGTGCTCTATAATGCACATGTGCAAGCCTTCTATGCCAAAGCTCATTTGGCTCTACTATGTCATGGATCAAGGCTTGTCCTGGATATCCCTTCAATTTGTACAAGCCTCCTTCTTGTTCTTCAATCACTACCACATCATCGATAGTATTTCCTTTTGGCCATAAAATGACTTGACCATCTATGAATGCAGCCCGCATTCCTTTTGCATCAATGCTGAAATGGAGAGAAGGTTATTCTTCAATCCTAGCACAAACAATACTTCCCACTACCTTTTATTGGACATTGGTAGTCATCTCCTAGTCTCACCTTGTGAGGTGATTCATGTTCTGACAGTCTTACAAAGGATTCCTTGAATCCCTTCATATGTTTGTAATCCCCACTGTCTATAAGCCAATCATCACTTCCATGAGTAATGTTACCTGTGAGAGCTGATATTAGAACATATTCATCCTCGCTTGAAGAATATTCACTTTCATATATGGATCTCTTTCTAGATGGTTCATCATCCTCTACAGCATGAGCATGATGTCTTCTTTGGCCTTGTCTCCCTCTGAAAATGGAACCTCTATACTCATGTAGGTGTCCAATCCAGAGAGATAAAATACTTCTATTCTTGGAAGTTGTAAACTTCACCAAGCTTATCATCAAGCTGATGTGATAGATCACTTTGAAATGAGAACCTCAAATGGAAATAGCAAAGGATTAGATCTTATCGATTTGAGGTGTCCGTCCTTGTCCCAGAGTTCGTTGATCTAGGGTTTGTCACAGAAACCCTAATTTTCAAAACATGGAATCTTTCAAATCTGATTGTATGAACAGATATATCTCTTCAAATGGAGCTGTCCAATGTACTCCTTTTTTGAAAACAGTGGAGGGAAGCTCCCGAAACAGGAAGCCCTATTTTTTCCAATTTCTTCTGCAAAAATTCCTGTTATTGTTTCTGTGATATATCAGCAATTAATGCTCCTCTATGTCTTAAATTTCTCACTGAGGTAACCTCACATGTCCCTGATCCAACACCATAGGTTTCATCAGAATTGGTTTCACCATTTGGGATTTAGGATCCTTTTCCCAAGGTGACCTGTTACAAGACTGTTCAGAATAGCGACGTTGTACGACATGACACGTGTCACTGGTTCATCTTCTGAGTCTGATATTTGGACCACCGAAATTAAAGTCTGTTCCCTTTCTGGAACATCTTTAGGAATTCCATTTGGACCTCTGTAGCTCAAGATATTGCAGATCTCCCCAGATGTCCTGTTCAGGGATGAATTCTGGAAGAGGCTGGAACCCTAACTTGGAGAGATGATATCTCCTGGAGTACAGTGAATCTGAGTCTGATTTTTGGAAACAGGATTCATCAGGATTTTATATTCGGCCCCTGAAATTTTCAGCTTTTGAGACTTCGCCAATCTCGGAAAATAGCAACTGTACCAAAACTTAGCATTTTTAGTATTTATGGTTTCTCCTAGCTCAGGGTCAAACTAGGGTTTGACTTTCCTGGAGTTTCACCCAACCAAATTTCTTGATCCAGGTCTCTAAAATTCGGTTTTGATGAGGAGAATAACCCTATGCTGGTCTCACTCAAAAATTCCTCTTATGTAGAAATCCCTAATTTCCGCATCGAAGACTGAAAATGCTCGGAATCAAATTTTGCCTCGACATAAAGATGCGCCCTAAGGAGGAGAGTTGTTCCACCTTACTTTTGCTGAAAATATGTGGAGGAAGGTCCACAAACTAGGAAGCCCTAGTTTCTGCAGCTGCACAATGTCTTCTCCTCAAGTTAGCTCTGATACCATGTTAGTTTTTCATCACATTAAGCTAGCATTATGATCTTAGGATCTTTTCACTGAGAGAATAACAAGCACAGCAATAAAACACAAGCACATCATAAGAGACAAGAGACACAAAGATTTTTCCTTGGGGAAACCATAAAGGAAAAAACCCGCAACTTCCTCTAAGATAGAATCAACACCAAAATAGTAAGAGATCTCCCAAAACAACAGTAGTCTTCTATCTTCTGTCTAGGCCCAAAATTTCCTTCTTCAAAAGTGCGCCACACTTGAGAGAGCAAGTGATGTATTTCACAAGTTATAAATAGAGAGACTCTCACTCTCTATTTATATTCATCTGTTCACTTGAATTTCCTTTTCACACGTAGGCTCAACCTAATAATTACTACTCGAGCCTACACCTTAATTAGTGTATAATAACTCAAGTGCCCTGAAACTGTGGGGACTTACCTAATGACTTGATATGACTTGATTACATTATTAATCCTCCTGATCGGAACATCGGGGGATGACCACATGACTCAAATACATAATAGAAACATCCTGAAATAAACATCGGGTTACAATACATAAGATACATAGAAGAATACATTCCGAAGTTACATATACATCAACAGACTCCAGGGGGTCCTTTTTCGTACAATTTAGTCTCCTGAGGCCGAAAAAGTATAAAACAAACCAAAGAAGAACTCTCTTAACTTTCAAAGAAGAAAAGGCGCACCTTTTTCGTACTTAGTCAGGAAGGTCCGAAAAAGGTTAAATTACCACCTACCCAACGCTCCTTCAAAAGCAGCATATAGCATGATTTTTACGAGTGTGAAGGAAGGCAAGATCACTCGGAAAGATCCATTTGATTATGAGAAATGGGGCTTACAACAATAAACTCGATGCTTTGTTCTTTAGGGTTTAATGAGCATGACAAAGACATAAAGTACACTCGGAATCTTTTTCATGTTTTGGTCCAGAGCACGAAAAAGAGAAAACTAAGCTCATACCGGGGGCTCCTTTTCCGTAAGTTTAGTCCCTCAGGTCTGGAAAAGTGATAAAAATATGCCTGAGAATAATCTTCTCAATTCAAAAGAAAAGAGAGTGATCCTTTCTCGTACTATTCCACATGGTCCGAGAAAGAGATAACCTACCACCAATGTGGATGTCCGTTCACATATTCTTAACGAGCCTGAACGGACAAGTTTACTCAGCAGTCAATTCTATTTTGAGGAGTCATATTTGGGCCTAAAGAAGCTCAATATCTTTCCTGTGAATTTTTAACGAGTCCAAAAAAGTCAACTCGCGGCCTCCTTACTGTTTTTAACGAGCTCGAAGGAGAGAAAAAAGAATGCTCTAAATGCGAGGAGACGAGTGTCATAGGCAGGCGAAACTAGTTCCAAGTGCAAGGAAAGTGAGCAAGATAAGGACACTCAGGGAACATCTCCTCAAGGTAAAGGGTGTCAAGTTGCAAAGGAAAAATGATACAAGGCTTAGCAATGATGAGAACAAAGATGAGGGCTTATACAACAAGCTAAAAGCGTGGAAGCCGACATCAGGCTCATAAGCGCGAGCAGGGCACATGCAAATCCAATTACAACTTGAACAACAAGGTGAGGCCAATAAACAGTTGTGAATCCAACTAAAAATCTTGTCTCCAAGAAACAACAACATCAGGATCATATTCAGAAGAAAAGATCCGATGTGGGTCACTTTGGCAGAAACACATGTGACTTTGCTATCTTCTATAAAAGGTAAATTCAAGGAAGAATCAACCAAAGGAGATTCTATAGGACCAAGGCTCGAGGGTTTATAATCAATAAGATCAACCTCAGAAGGAGAGAAAAAATCAACAAGGAAGATAGAGTCTGCAGGAACAAACTCAGTATCACAGGAGTTGAAAAATTCATAAGAAAAATCAAACTCATCAGGATCACTGACTTGCTATTCAAAGGAAGAGTCAAAAGACTCACCAAGACCAACATAAGAAGAAAGGTTAGGCTTACTAGGAAAATCAGGGTTAGACTTAGTCACAACTGAACCAACATCCAAAATAAGATCAGACTGTATCAAAGACTCTAGGAAGACTTCATCCAAAGGAAGGAGATCATCCGAGATAGGATACATGTCTAAACTTTCAAATGGATCGACAGAGTGGAGAGAAAGCTCTATAGTCCATATAGGATGACTCACCTGGTCAACTACTGGGACCAAGTCCCGAGAAGGTAGGCATGAAAAAAAAGGCTGCTTCTCAGTAGCAATTGAACACAAAGGACAAGAGGCCACATAGTTCACCTGTGGTGGGGTAGTGTCTATAGAAACACTGGGAATCAATAAAGGAAAGACCTGGTCTCTAGTTGGGTCAGGAGACGGATCAAGAAAATCCAACTGATTGATAGTGACAATTTCTTCACCGTGATTAAAATACATCACACAAAAGAATGTTGACACCACAGCTTGCATGGCATAGACATAATCACATCCAAGGAGCATATTAAAGTCCAAGGGGTCTTCTATAACCATGAAGTCAACTAAGACGGTCTTTCCACCCAAAGTAACTGGTGTTTGAGCAAGAATTCCCAAGGCTATACAAGTTATTCTATCAAACTCTAGTAACTTACTAGCATTCAAGACAAGGCTGGGAGATCCCATGCCTCACCAAGCACGAGCAGAAAAAATACTAGCTGAGGCTCCTTCATCAACAATACAACGAGCAATTGTGTAAGGTTCAACTTTGACCTTTATTTGGAAAGGTGCATTAGAAGGAAGGCGCGGCTCAACTAGGCTATCCCAATCAAAGGAAGCAATCTGAGATCTTGGTGGGGGTTGATCCGAAGCGAGTTCAGTGCCCCCTTGTTCAGTAAGTTCTGAACTGGCAGTGAAGAAAATGTGACTAGTAGACACTTCACTCTCCAAAGGAAGAGT
This sequence comes from Pseudotsuga menziesii, assembly GCA_001517045.1. Lineage (NCBI taxonomy): Eukaryota > Viridiplantae > Streptophyta > Pinopsida > Pinales > Pinaceae > Pseudotsuga > Pseudotsuga menziesii. Next base: position 550,730 of record LPNX010567411.1, read on the forward strand.
GGGATTGATCGACAATGGAATCGATTCAACCACTTCGTGAAAGTCACTCTCTAAAGGGAGACTGGGATTGACCAAAGATGACATTGGTTCAATCACATCAGGATCACTCTTTGAAAGAAGAGTGGGATTGACCAAATCTGAGATTGGTTCGAACACTTGATCAACCAAAGGCTGAGTAGGTTGTTGAGAAACTATAGGTTGTTCAGGAGAAGGAAAGTATTGAGTCTTGGACCACACTCTTCGCACCTCTGCGATAGCAGGGCACAGGTGAGTAAGATGATCTCCCTCGCATAGCATACAAGGTAACTTAAGTTTGCACTTCGAACGACCAGTTTTCTCAACTGTGTCAACATGACCAGCAATGGCTGACTGTTTGCTCTCAACATGACCTGCAGAGGATGAGAGTTTTCCCCCAGCATGAACTACAGAGGCTGGGTGACTGGGTCCAACCTGACTAAGAGAGGCTGGTTGTTGAAAAGATTCAGAATGTTCAAAAACGGGATGACCATGAATCCAAACTCTTCACACCTCCGTGATAGAAGGGCATTTATAAGTAAGGTGGTCTCCCTCACAAAGCTTACAAGGAAACTTGGGCTTGTGTTTTGAACGGGTAGTCTTTTCAACAGTGTCAACATGAATCGCAGTGGCTGACGGATTGTCTTCAGCATGAACCACAGAGGCTGAAAGACTGCCCCCAGCATGACTTGTATAGGCTGAGAGACTGGATCCAACATGGCCTGCAGAGGTTGGATGGGCACCACCAACATGAACAACAAAGGTTGAATGGTTAGGATCAACATGCTTTTCAGCAGTTGAGTGTGTGCCCCCAGCATGAACAACAGAGGTTGGGTGGATGGATCCAACATGAAAAACAGAGGTTGGATGGGGAGGTTCAACTTGAACAACAGAGGTTGAATAGGTACCCTCAGTATGAACTGCAGAGGCTGAGTGACTGGATCTGACATGACCTGGAAAGGTTGGAAGGATCCCACCAGCATGATCAACAGAGGCTGGATGGTGAAGATCAACTTGACTTGCAGAGGTTGAGTGCTTAGATCCAACATGGCCTGCAGAGGTTGGATAGGTGCCCCCAGCATGAACCACAAGGGCTGGGTGGTTGAATAGGTGCCCCCTTGCTTATGTGCCTTCTTCCTATTCCTCCTTCTTTTACTCCTTTTAGACTGTCGGTTACTAGTATCAGTACTTTCACCGCATGAGGTAGAAGGAGGAGGAGAATCAACTATAGGTGAAGGGGAAGCAGTGTTTTGATGCCCTTGATATAAGGAGCTCACTTGAGAAGCATCAAGATAATTCAAGACAGTTGGAGTGGAAAACAACCACACCGGTAGCCCTAGTGTGAATCCAGGTAGATTCAGGGTGGCCATCAAGGGAACACCAACATTCCCCTGTGAGAGGAATAGTACAAGGAGTTCCCAGCATGGGGATCTCTTGGTTGGTATTCAAAGGGGTGTTAGCCATATTTTCAAACTAGGAGACAAAGTCTGAGGTTGATAGACAACAAAAATTACAAAGCACACACCTGAAGGCACACTAAGTACAGACAAACCACACAGCACTCACTAAAAATTCCTAAAGCCAAATAGACAAACAAGTATAAGATATAATTTCCAGAAGAAATCTGATAGATAGTTACTTGGCATCCCTATAGATGTTCTTAGGCACAAGTGGAGGAATCACCCACCGCCCTCCCACACTTTCTACCGGGGTTACCTTCCAAGCCCGTCCAAGGTCAACCAGAAATAACCTTCTGGTGTACCTATGTATGAACCCTAAATGTCAAGAGACTAAAGGCTACCTTGGCTATATCAACAGTCTGGGGGGATAGTTGCAAGCCAGACTCATATGCATGGGCAGGGTAGCTGAGCCCAAAACTCTGTCTATGAAAGAATCCCCAGATGCGTAAAATTATTGAGTTACGCTTTGACAAGGATTAGGAGGGTTATCTCCTCTGTCCAAGCCTCCACGCGGCCTCGTGCTTAACTCCCGTTTGAGAGGAGATTCCCAGATACAGTCGATAAAGTCAAGGATTTACCTAGTGATTGGCCAACTAGGTCTGAGATTTAACACTTGTGGGGAGTTTAAACTCCCTATCCCACAAGTCTAGCCTAAGCTAGTTGGTGTATGACCCTATAAAATAAAACTTACTAGTAAATTTTAAAATTATATCATTTATTTTAGAAGTTGTTTTTAGTCAGAGGATAAATGGCATGAAACTTATATGGTGTTTTGACTCAAAGTTGAAACAAAATGACCAAGCAAAGAGATATGAAATGCAAAAAGCAAAAACTATTCTCTTTTTCTTTTTCAAATAGAAAACTTGAAAGCCACAAAAGAACAAATTATTTTTATCTTTTTAATATTTTCAAAAACAGTGATATGCCATGCAATCTAGACTAAAAACCTAATCTACATGCATATAAAGCAAACATGTGTTTTTGTCTTTTTCTTTTACAAATGAAAAATAAAAAACAACCTATCAACTAATGCAAGCAAGTACTGTAAGCAAAGCAAATAGACAACTACTCTACACCCCACAAACAAACCCTAGGTTTCCCTAAAGTTAGATATCAACCTCTTTTGAAAAGAAGGCTTACTAAGGTAAACAAGCCAACAACTTTGGAATGAAGAGACTGAGCAAAAATACTGACATAAACAAAGGTCAAGAAGTCCTAAGTATCAATCTAAACCTACAAACAAAGGCTGCTTAGTACCTTGTCCAACAAGGTCAAGCCAAAGAACGAGGTGAGGGGGGCAAGTAGCAAAAACAAGTATAGGTTCTTTTTAATTTTCTTTTATAAATGCAAAAGAAAAACTACCTACAAACAAAAGTATGCATATAAGAAGAACAAAAAGCAAAAGGAACTTTGCTATACAACTACCAAACAAACTCTAGAATGCCCTAAAGTCAGTATAAACCCTACTTGGAAGGAAGGCTTGCATAGAAGACAAGTAAACCATTTTGGCAAGGTGAAGTTAACCAACAAAATAAAAATGAAACCAACACCAACAAGCTTCTGAAATCAAACAAAGATCACTAACATAGGCTGATCAGAAACATAAGCCAAAAATCATGCCAAGCAAAGGAGGTGGGAGAAAGAGCAAAGAGCAAACCCTAATGCTATAAAAACTTACAACAAAGACAAAGAATAAGAAACAAGGTTGACACTAACTCCGTAGAGTCATGCACCTAGGATGCATTGTACTTGAGAAAACGTGAATCAAATAAACTATCTAAAAGCAACAAACTGAAGCAAAAAGGCTGACAGAACTAAAAGACAACTAACAAAGGAAGGATAGGAACCCTATATTGGGTGCACACAATGACAAAAATCATTGTATACTTATAAAGGAAAATGACAACCAGCCATAGTCCAAAGACAGACTGGAAAAATAGAGCCCTAGACCTTAATCACAGATCTGGACAAAGACACCTTAACCCTCAACCCAAACAGGCCAACCACTTCAGCATGCAAACAGAAAATAATCCAAGTAAAAAGAGACTCAAGGGATTTCGAAAAAGCACAAAGTGTGATCAACAAAGGCACACAAACAAGCCAAACAACATTCTTAAAGAAAATCAACTCACCAAAAAGGATTACACAAAGAAAGGACCAAGCAAACCTTAACATAAAAAATCCCTACTTCCAGGCAGATTCACGACTGTATATAAGAGCATCCCGTGGATGATCCACGACTGTCTAGTACAGCAACCCACGAATGCAAACTTGTATTCGCGACTGTTCAGAAGAACAACTCGCGAATAGGTATAAGATTTTTTTCAAAAAGCAAGAAAAATTCCTAAGACTTTCAAATACTGAGGCAAGTAAGAACCAGGATAAAAGATCACACACAGACTTCCAAGCAAAGACTGGTCAGGGGGACAGAAATGACCTACAGCAGTCTGGGCTCCCCAGCAAAGTCGCCAGTTCTGTTGTACAGGATTACACACCTAATAACCATAGGTCTGGGGTTACCAACATACTCAATCAACTTGCAGACAATTGACTCTAGAGTGCAATAAAGGAAATAGGAGGATGAGAAAGACTTACTCAATTAACGAAGGTCGATCCTTGCTTGTCCTCTTCCGTTCTGCTTCACCTCCAAAGTCTTCAAGGTTGCTCCTCTTTCACCTGTCAAGAGTCAATATTCCAGATACAAGATGATTCATATATATATAAGCATGTTAGATAAATCATATATAAGATGCAGAAACATAAACATTTATCAAACCAAAATACATGAGACACATATGGAAGAAGGATTCTCTTTATTAACAATAATGAAAAGAGTTCAGATTACAACCCAACGCTTGAGACAAGGACTCCTCTGCAACCAAAGGATTCTGAGTTCCACTGCTCCAAAGACTTCTGTATAAAATCCACCAGCATGACTTTGCTCTCCAAGTCTGTATATCCAACACCCTCCCCAAGGCCTGTATTTATATGGATGAAATAAGGTAGTTTCGAAGGTTGAGGAGGTTGAGACAGTTAAGCAAATTAAGGTAAATGGATTAACTAATATCAAATCATCACGTGTTTTTATTTTTAAATGTTAAGGGACATATTCATGGGTATATAGAAGGACAACCCGCGAATGATCTACGAGTTGGTATAAGAGAAACCCGCGAATACATCCATTCGCGACTTGCAGCAACCAACACTCGCGAATGATCCGCGAGTTGTACATGTAGAGAGTCGTGAATACAACTTAACATAGAAAAATGGCAAAGTAACCAGCTGGATGGAGGGAAAATGTATTATATAATAAGCCAATCTATAATTTTTTGGGAAAACCTCTATCCATAGATGTCCTTTTGTGTGCCAACATGAGGGATGTCGACACTCGAATGGAGAGGTGCCATTCAGGTGTATAACAACTTTTCTTGAATCGTGGACATATGAGGGAAGGGACCAGCAATATCACTATGGATGATTTGAAGAGGTGTTGAGGTTGGCTCATGACTGACTCTCTCATACTTATGCTCTAGATGTTTTCCTAGAATGCAACCTTGATAGACTCCTTTGGAAAGATTTATCTTGGGAAATCCCAAAACCATATCTTTTTCACACAAATATGAAAGTTATTTATAGTTTAGATGACCAAACCTCTCATTCCAAATTTTTCTTTCTTAATTGGCATGGGTGAGGAGATAAGAGCAGTTTGAGAAAGGCATGAACTGTGAGAACCTATGGAATTTTGAACCATGATCCACAAGACCTTTAAAAATGACTCTACCATTAGAAATATCAGAGATTTCAAATTCATTGGGAGAGAAAAGAAAATTCTTAGGAGACCCAATGTGGGTCATCTGGTAGACTGACAAGAGATTGGAATCAAGACCAACATACCAAACATTATTTAAGGAACCATGTTCAAAATCAATGCTACATTTACCCTTACTTTCAACTTCTGAGTTATCTCCTAGCAAAATATTAGGACCCTTCGAATCATCAAGATATGAGAAGGATTCCTTTGTTTAAACCATGTGTGTAGAAGCTCCAGAAGTGATGATAAAGGAAGGAAATATGACAGTGCTTGCAACCAGGGCATGTACTCTCTCTTGTTCTTCAAAACTGGATCCTCCTTCCTTCTTGCTTGCACCACTAGGGAGGGAGATGGTGTTCTTCTCTAAGTGTTGAGTTAGAATATATATATGATTATTCATGAAAGAGATCTCAAGATGAAATCCCTTACCACGGTATGCGCACTTGCTACCTTCACCTTTACATTTGTTCTTCTTGGAGTTTGAGGATTCCTCTTAAGACTTGGAATTGTCTCATTTTTTATCTGGAGGCGTCTTATCCTTCTTATTATATTTGGAATTCATCTTGAAATATCCAAAAACCAAATCTTGATCTTTGGAAGGTTTGATGGTGCCCATGAAGACTAATTTGTCTTGTTCCTCAGTCAAGGATTCCATGAAATATGTCATTGAAGGCATATTCCATTTTTGAGCTATCAACTTGGAGGCATGGAAGGTTGAAACAAATACTGGGTAATCAGAGCCTTTGAAAGGATGGCTAATATTATTTGTTCATCTTCTTTACCAATGCCACACTATTTTAGCTGCAAAACAAGTGATTTGAATTTTGAGAAGTAGACTTACAAGGATTCTAAGTTTCTTGGACTCAGTGTTATCAACTCATTCTCCAGTTGGCACCCTCTCATATTATCTATACTCCCAAACAAATATTGAATTTTCTCCCATAGTTCATTCGATGATGTAAGACCATCAATATGAAATAGAAGGTCTCTAGAAATGCTTAGACATAAGAGACCATACGCCTCATCTCTCCTATTATGCCATTTGTTCTTTTCTATTGCTAAATTAGGCTCAAATTTAGTTTCCATGGTCACTATAAAAATTCCTTTACTCATCAGAATATTTATCCTTTACTTCCATTCGAAGTAATTTAATGGAGTCACGATGATTTGTTGAGATTGATCCATTCTTCAACAACTGCACCCTTTGACCAGACAGTCTGCGCTCCTGGTGAGTTATGTCGACCCTAAAAAATAAAATTGAAGAGGATACCAATTGAGCTACTAAGTCTCTGATACCATGTGGAAATTTATCCCAAGATTAGAACAATTGAACTCACAAAATTGCTTGAAAAAATGCAAGAAACACTCAAGAAGGAGACTGAATATGTGATTATCCACAAATTGTTGATAATATTAATTTACACAAGAAATAATTAAATATATGTAATATTATCACACAATAGATACTCCAATGATTCGAAAGCATTAGGTTTTTATTTGAATCAGTACTAAAGCAGGCTTACTAAACTAGTCAAAATCCCCCATAGGTGCATAAAGCACTTTCCAAATCAGTCAATATGCTCATGAGTTTTTTGAATGAGTGTGTATAGATCATAAGTGATGGAAATTTGAATTTATAATTCTTTCAAATGAGGAAAATATCAAAGGTGAGTTGGTGTAAAAACCAAGGTAGACTACCTTAAAACTAGCTTTAGCTTTTGCCTTAAAACTGCAGAAAAAGATGGAAACTATGGATAAGGAAGAAATGCGCAGTTTCCATTCTAGGTATTATATGGGTTGGAAGAATATTATCCAAAATATTTCTAACTCACTCCATGAGGAATTTTTTGCAAGTTTGACCTCAAAAATGGAATTTGGTGCAAACTACCTAGTGTAGGACCTATGAATTAATCAAGAAGATTAATTATTGTATCCTAAGTCTTGGGATGGGTTTTGATTATTCCAACAATATGGTAATGCATTACATATTATTGATTTAGTATTGGGTAAATTAGTGGGTCTATTTTTTGTTATTGTACACCTTTGTCTCTTATATATAGGAAGGAGATATTTTCATTTGGGTAAGCATTGTATATTGTCTTGTCTTGGATACATAGTACATTATGTAAGGAGGTTCCTACCTCGAAGAGGATTGTTATTTATATTTTTTATTCATTTTTAAGGCATGTCTTACTCTTTTATTGTCTATTTATTCTCTTTCTATGCTATTTCTGGGACTTGGTTGCATAACATTTGGTATCAAAGCTCTTTCCTCGGGACTAGTTTCTACAAAACGATTCATATTGGAATTTTTGCTACAACATTTTTTATACAACTATTCAGAGATCTCGGTTAAAAAAACATTTCTGAAATTGGTTGAACTATCTCCAATCCAACACTTAGATCCTGAACCATTACAGTTTCATAGATAATTTTGGATGAATCTAGGGTTTTTTACTAGTCCAAAACCTAGTCTAAAAAAATTGTTCTAGGGAGAAAGGTCATATTGAGGCATCTGAGATCCAAATTGAGTGAGACTAGTTTCATAAAAAATCAAATGGACCAGGGTATCTATGGTAGGATTTTCATCTATAGAAACGAAGTATTGGACAAGTGGAATCCTGTATAAGTTCGATCTCCTGAAAGGAAAGAAAAGGAGAAGTGTTGGTACATTTTCAATAAATTTCTCCTGGATAATCCAAATTAGGTCTGACCCAAGGAATTGGAAAGAGGAAACATCAGGGTACTAGATGCAAAACATTTATATCCATAGGAGCTGAAATTTTAAATTTATATTAGTCCAAGTCGGCCAAAAAAAATATTCCAATCAAGGTTGAAGAAGGAAACTCTATAATTCAAGCAGTGGTAGATCACATAGAGCACCAGTAAGCATTCTAAAAATACTGAAGACATACAAAAATAGGATGAAACAAAGGGAAATTGATTTAACATGTGGTTTAAAAGATAAAAAGGCAAGTATATTTACCCTACTCATTTTTTTCGTTGTTTCACATTGTATCAAAATATTTATCTCTTTTATGTCTTCTTATATATTTATTTACCAATTCAGGCATGATGCAGCTGATACATCACAATGCTATGTGGTGCGATGGTCATAAATTCTACATCAAAAATTTGGATGATAAGAGGAAAAAATTTGTTTGTGGGATAACTGCATTTTTTCAAGTCACTAATGTTTCCTCTAGAAATGATAGGCATCTAGAAGTATATGAAAATAGGTACTATGGTTATTTAAAAGATATACTTAAGTGTGAATTTAATTCCTTTAAAGTAGTTCTTTTTTAGGTCAAATGGTACAGGCTACGAATGAATGAACATGATCCCGAAAGAAATGTTATTGAGCATGCCAATAGATTTACCATGGTTAATACAAGGGAACTTGAACCAGCTACAAAACCTTATGTTATTCCAAGTCAATGTGAGGAGGTATTTTACTCAGAGGTTCCAGGTAAAGAAGATTGGTCATACATTGTTAGATATGATCCAAGAGGAATATTGGTCAAGTATAATGCATTAGAGGAAGAAGACAATGTTGAAGAAGAAGGGGATGCAAATTAGGAGTATTTGATTGTCGACATAGATGTGTCAGATGAAG
>LPNX010567411.1:567287-651736 GCA_001517045.1 Pseudotsuga menziesii
AACAATGTTTACAGGCTAAACAGTGTCTATGAACAACCTGTCAAACAACCTCCACCCTCTTCACAAACTCTTCTCATGTGTCCAACAACCTGTAAAACAAACTCCACACCCTTATTTCTATTATTGTCTTCCACTGTTTGCCATTCCCAAATCTATCATGTTGTGTTTCACAGCCTTCTCATTAGATAGCTTCCCGTCTATTTCCTGGAAATCAAATTACTCACACAATACATGATGCCTGGGACAAATTGAATGGAATAATAGACACCTTCAATTGTTTACTATATATATATACTTTTGCTAATTGTATAGCATATTTTTTAAAAATTCTCTGTAACAGTCACTATTGAAAGTTCTTTTATTTGTTAAACAAATGTTTATTTTGTTCATATGCTCATGAGATGTTTCCTCTTTTTCCTGATCCTTCAATATGCATTTTGCAGATTGCAAATCTAAATGGACATGCAACTGACAAAGAAAAAAAAGGGCAAAAAAAACTTGTGCTACATAGGCAATGCAATGATCTACCGACCTAGTGACTGTAATAATTAAAACACTTTGAAATGCAGACAATGAAACTATGTCCAGCTTTTGGTTATTTTTCCATGCACATGTAGTTTTCTCTGGTCCTCATTGAACAGTTTCAGGCATCATCTAGTGCCACTGTCACGTTTGTGTATGTTGCCAAGGTTCTCAACTCTTGTTGAACAATATATGCAAAACTATTGACTCTTTTTGTTGATGCATTGCCACAACTTCATTCAACATTTCAAGCAATACAACTTTAAAATTTTCAAATGCATTTTGATGCTTCCTATATCATTGTTCATGTACCAGCCTAGATCCTAGTCATGTATGTTAAGCAAATTGGGAGGCTGTTGTTTACACTTGACATCTACCTTGGGATTCTTGATCAGATTCCTCGTCTGGAATAGCTGCAGATTCCTCGTCTCGAATAGCTACTTGAGAATATATTTTTTTTCTATAATATTTTTGTTGTTTTGGTATATTAATATAGTGAGTGTATATCAAACGAAACTTTACGACCTTACATTATTAGGCCGACAAAATATTTACTACTTTTTATATTAGTTACTTCAATATTGCAAACTTTACATCACGTTACAAGATCTCTCCCATAAGATCCACTTTCACTATTATTTTTTGCCAGCATGTTAGTAATGTTACATCACGTTACAAGATCTCCCCCATAATATTCACTTTCACTATTATTTTTTGCCGACATGTTAGTAACGTTACATCACGTGACAAGATCTCCCCATAATATTCACTTTCACTATTATTTTTTGCCGACATGTTAGTAACGTTACATCACATGACAAGATCTCCCCCATAATATTCACTTTCACTATTATTTTTTGCCGACATGTTAGTAACGTTACATCGCGTGACAAGATCTCCCCCATACTGGGCTGTAGAGTGCCTCTCGGTGCAATGACTGAGCATGCTTCAGTTTTATTGATATTATACCAGCGTAGATCCAAATCCTAGGCTCTATCAAGAGCCGAGATGGATCAAATATTTCTAGGTGCAAACCTCTTCTTACGTATTATACTCAATGAGCTATCATTTGGTGTGTCCTATATATACCATTGCTTTGATTCAAACCAAAAGACACATCTTTTTATTTAAGGTCAACATATAATATATTTATTATTAATATTTAATATTATTTATGGCCAACACATAATATTTAATATTATTTTTTATTTTGTTATGAATGAACATTACAACATCTCCCCATAAATGGTTTTAAAACCATATGCAAGGCCCTCCTAAAACCATGGGTTGTTTAGGAGGCCTTGCACATGGTCTTAAAACTATTTGCAAGGCCCTCCTAAACCATGTACGATAAAACCATGGGTGCTTTTAGGAGGCCTTGCACATGGTTTTAAAACCATGTGCACAGTCCTCCTAAACCATATATAATAAAACCATGGGTTGTTTAAAAGGCCAACATTTTTTTGCAAATAATTCAATTTTTATTTTTTTATTATTTTGTTATGTAGGAACATTACAACATCTCCCCCATATTGTGTTTTTTTTATGATCCACATTTTTTTGGGGGATAATTAAATTTTTAAATTTTTATTGTTTTGTTATTTTTTACTTTTTTATTGTTTTGTTAGGTAGGAAGATTACAACATCTCCCCCATATTAGGTTGTTTTTCTGGACGACATTTATTTTGTTTTATAATTAAAAATCTATTTTTTTATTAATAAAAATAACGTTACATAACGTTACGTAACGTTACAAGATCTCCCCCATACTGGGCTGTAGAGAGCCTCTCATCTCAATTACATTCCTTGGTTATTCTAGCTAATAATCAACATTAATGGAAATTGATTATATTCTTCTCTGAATTCCTCTTCTTTCTCCTTGGTTGATTCACTTTTAAATTGATAGAGTTAGGGTTCAATGGATGCTGCATACATTTTAGATGTCCATGTTCTATTGTGGCTTGGGTGATATGCATAAGTATCAAGGCTAACAAGTAACATCCGACTCTTCCAATGGTGTGGAGTTTTCTTGAAACTAGTTACTTTGTGGTGCTAGGAAAGTATATGAATACAATCTCTTGCAAAAAAATGTAAATTCGTTGGTCAAATTCTAGAAATAAGGCACACCTTAGTTAAAAAGGATTCAACTCAATGGAACCCAAGATAATTACTTTCTGCAATGTGTAGAATTCACAACTGAACAAACATTTCCTATGACAACAAAATTGACGAATACCCAAGTTGGACATTTAGGCATTCTGATGTAAGGTATAGCTTATTGTTGATTGTTAGAATACCAAAAAACATTTACATAATTGAAACATGACTCCAAGTTCCAATTTTATTTTGGGAAGATATCAAATGTCATTTAATGTGTTATGATGAATTCACATTCTTATAACAGTATACAAATTTTCATGTTGTATACCATATGCTAGAAGCTTCATTTTTGAGCTAAAATATGCAACCATTTTGCAGTATGTTGATGCTATGAAGTAGTGGTACATCATTCACTAAACATTTGGTTCCAGCTTAGATGACTTGGTCTTGGAACATTAATTGTTGATGAGATATGGGTTCTGTCCTAATATTTCCAAAATAATTCTCATCTTTCGTTTTCTCAAAATTTCATAATCAAAATAGGATTTTGAATAAATTGAATCCATTTATATATCAAAAATACAAATTCAAAAACTAAGAAATTTTCAAGTTAACTAAAAATTATTTAAACTACTTTTCATCCCATATATGAAAATCGATATTTTTTTCATTCCAAAAGTATTTACATGCACACTAAAAGAGACCAATCTCCATTCCACATGCGTATCGACAAAGAGAAAACCAAGTGTGACTTGTATTGGTGAGAAAGAGTGTGATAAATGACATACCCCTTCCCCTTATTCATTGATATTAGGTGGCTAGTGAAATGAAACATTGACAAAATAAAAATCATCCTATTTCCTTACTTCATCCATCCACTTCATTGTTTGATCTAATAGAACTCACAAGGTATTCCCTATGTGTTTTCCTGTGGATTTACTTCTAATTGTTGGGTGAATATATTCCCCATAGGATGATCCCTTCACCATGAGTGGAGGCAATCAATGTCACAAGTGTGTGATGGCACACTTAATCGGGTTATGGTTCAAGAGATTGATTCCGAACATTCAGACAAGCAACCATGATTGGATAGTAGGTTAATCATTTGGAATTTGAGGTATCTTATTTCGTTGATGGTGTTAAATATAATTTTTTTTCTTTCCCTTAGACATGCCACTAGGTATGTGAGATCCTTAGCCCTTATTCCTTTTGAAAGTTCCACAAGCACCTCACCAGTGTTGTGAAGCTGGTCTTAAGAATGCTTGTTATAAATTTGAATTTCTTCTCCTATGTTATGCATGTGGTCAATTGAGGTGATTTGAGATATCTTTTAGGGTTGCCACCCTTATTAAGAATGAGATTGTGAACTAAATTTATAATCTAGCAAGTGGCATGATGGTGGGAAAACTAGTTGGAAATTCCATGTCATGAGTTTGAGCCTCATTCCTATGCTTTTGAAAAGTCATCCCTTAATGTATTCTAAATTTTATGATCATGATTTCCACTTTTCTAGTGTGCATCTGGTTATTTATGTTCTTATTCATGCAATAAATATTTATTGAAGATAAATACATTGGCATATTTGGTGCTATTTTACATTTTTTATTTTGTTATTTATCCCATGCATCATTATGCATATTATATTAGTTGCATTTCATATATTACATTTCAAAAACCCTAAACGATGGATCCAAATGCAATTTATAAAACCTCAAAACCATAATGGCTATCGGGACAATATTAGGATGGTTTCCCTATTCTAAACAGTGTCATGTCTAATTAATACTTTTCACCAAGGGTAACCCCTATTGTTTGCACAAGGAAATTCGACCCTGCCAACACCAACTCGTACCAAGCATGACAATTTATCTGTATTAGGACCACCTAAATAATGTTTGTATGCAATAAATAATACCCAATTTTAATGAATGTAGGTACCACCAAATAGGTACTGGTCAGATATATGTTCCTCAAGTGAGGAAGACATACTAGAAGAGGTTGAAAGCGAGATGTCTAATAGAATATCTAATAGGTCGAGATCAACTAGAGGTGAAAAGGGAAGGAGAAAATTTCGTAGACGCATCGAACTTTTTTTTTCTGAAGGAGGGTCATGTGGTTTTGATAACGAGTGCATAGGTGACATTGAGTTTCCCCCGAGGTATAAACATCTTGTCAAATGATGGCTACCCAAGGAGCTACCCCAAGTGGACACATATTTCTTCCTCAATGGGAGGACTTATCGCATTGCTCCATCCTCTTTACATGGACTGGGGCTATTTTCCATGGATGGAATAAAGGTGTCATATGGCACTAAAACTGAATTGATGGAGTATGTCAGTCCATGCTACAAATACAATGACTGGTTGTTGTTGGTCCGATATACATGAAGTATGCAAACATACGGAGTGGCAGCAAAGTATTGTCAACTACTGGAAAATAGTATGAACAAAGGACAAACTATGTATATTGATGGAAGGCCAAAAGCTTCAGGAAATATCGCAGGGTTTATAAATAACACATGACCAGGGTCAACACATAAGATACCCAATTCCCTATTTGAGGGGCGTGAAGTAAATTGTGTATTTGTATGTGCAACAAAATCAATAGTTGCAGGTGAAGAGTTGTTGATCGATTACGATTTGAATTGAACAGATGCGGGGCTTTCTATTATGGCGATAAGTTTCTTATACAACATTTAGCTCAACCTTTGATCGATGACTTGTTATTTTTCTCTTACATCAAGTTTATTATACATGGTTCAATTTTTAGTTATCATTATGAATATGTATTTCTTATTGTATTGCAACATGGTGACTGTGGGAAGGCACCAATGCTGCCACATTAGGTAAATGATAGCATATTAGTACCTAAACATGATTATAGTACTTTTTTTGTTATTATATGCAGTATATATTTTTTACATGATTTTTTTATTGACATTTGTAGAGCACAGCACATCAAGGTGATGATGTGTTCAATGACATAGAGATACGTTATTCAATAGACCCAATGGTTACTGTGAAAATGGATTTGAATAAGTGAAAGGAAGACCTTCTTGATCTAATTTTAATTGATCCAATGACTGAAGAAATACAAGCATAAATTGATGAATTGAGGTGAAAGATACAAAAATACGGGGTAAGGGGCGTCTTTGAAATTTTTTACGAACTACATATACTATTTTATTTTCTTTTAGTTCTCTTTTTTGATATGTTCTAATCAATTGAAGTTTTATTCTTTAGAGTTTTTTGGAGCCAAAACCCGTGTATCAAGAACATGCTGTAGAGGGAATTATTGGTAGTAGCGATGATTCAACACATCGTAAATCTACCGTGCCAACGAGGCTATTTTCCTCTTCTACAAAACAATGCACTTTAGATGCCACGCCCTCAACAAAGGTTGGAGGTGAATATGGGCCTTCAAACACCACTAATCCATGTAATGATAGAGAGGACAGTGGCATTGAATGTGATAGTTTCTATCCTGGCATAATACGTCTAGTTAGCAAGGGATCATTTCCCGTTAGCTTCTCGGTGACCGATGACTATATTCCAATCAAGATACAAAATATTGCAAGTATTATTTAATTTATTATGTGTTTTTTTTTCATCTAATTCAAAGCCGCATAACTCAAACTAGTTTTAATTAATGATCATATGTTTTTTGCAGGAAATAATGTGTTTTATAAGAACCTGCATGAAAAGGCATTGTATATTTTTGGACCCACAATTCGTACATGGTGGAATCCCCAAAATGACAAATTGAAAGATGATTTGATGAACCACATGGTCAGCTTGTTTGGTGAAACCTTCAACAAAAAAGGTGTCCCCACAGCAGCTGGGTTAAATTTGAAATATGTCAAGGCATATTATAGGGACAATCTACAAACTAACCATAAGTATGAGCATCCTCCAATGGTTCCAGAGAAGGAGTGGAAGGCACTCATCGAGGATTCAAAGGAGAAGGCATTGAGAAAACAAGGAAATACTAGGCTAATTGGTTCAAGAAGGTATGGCACATATCATATTTTCAATGAACAATGTTCATTTTTTTAAAACTTGTAAATATATTTAAGTTGCAATATCTAATGTATTTGAAACATTTCATAGGCTCTCCGACACATCTAAAGCAACAAAGGAAATATTGGAAAAACATGGGCAACACAAACTGGGCCAAGGTGGATATCAAAAGCTAAGGGCACAAATTGTAAGAATAATTTTATCATTATTTGTAGCCATTAATTAATTGATTTTTCTAACTGTAATGAACTATTAATTGATTTATCACAAGCACTTTACATGGTGTTATGCATTATAGGGAAATGCTTTTCAAGAGGAAACAACTGATGAAGACTTGAAGCTTGGCTTCAAGTATGATTTTCATCATGTGCTGGAACATCAAAAAAGCTTAGGGAAAACCCCATTTTCCCCATTGATTCACGCAGAGGTAAATAAAATCAAGAAGGGCGTCATTATAATTTACTTGCATAATCTATCCATGAATGATTACATCAAAAAATGAATGTCTTTTTTTGTTTTCAGGGTGAGACCAACAAAAGCAACGAGGGTGGCGGTACCAAACCGGTACCACACGATGGTGGGGAGCTTCCTAGCCATCTAGGTATGTATGCTATAAAAAAAATGTATTCAATATGATTTTAAATACATAATTGATGACGTTTACTAATTAATATTTTTCTATGAATGGCATAGCATGTATCTTCTCATCCTCAGCTGGGAGAGGAACAAATGGAAGAGCCAATGAACACACCAGTTGACTCGACTAGTCAGTGAGCAGGTGAAGATCATTGTAATGAAATTGAAAATAATGAAATATGTATCTCACTAATAAATTTGCATTTATATCTATATAAATGTATTGGTTTTTGTGGATGATGCCCCTATCCATCTACCTCCACCCCCTTATAATCGACGTACCAAAAGTATGGTCTAGGGGTACATATCCACAAAACCAATGGAAAAAGAGGGCACAACAACTACAACGGGGCAAGACACCAAATATGAAGTTCCCCTCTTCGAATTTCTGAAGAAAAAAAACATGAAAAAATGTAGTTGTAAACATTTAAGATTTGTATTTGACTGAGTGAAGGCTATTTTCAGTTTTGTTACAAGTTTATTGATCTAGTCGTTGCATGGTAATAATTTAGAATTTAGGTTTCACATCTGTATGTTATTGCTCAAATCATCTATATGAATATGTGTGACATCTTTAGATGACTATGGTTATCCTCAAGGGACTGGCCACCCCTTCCTGAGTATGTTTACTGTTATTACTGCTTTTGCTTTCAGTACTTTAATGATTTATGTAGCTCTATGTTTGATAGTATTATGTTGATTAGAACAATTAATATAACTATGTATGTGCTTTTTGAAATTTATATGAGAAATGTTTCTTCACTTTGTTGCATAGATTATTTTTGAATATGTGTGACATATTCCGAGGACTATGGTTATCGTCAAGGCATTGGACACCCCTTGTTGAGTTAACTAGAGGAAGATGAGATGAACACATGACCTTCCTTATCTTGGTATGATGATTATGAGCTTCCTCTCATTGCATGAGACACATGAGACGTATGACCACATACAGTTGAGAAGGTCGGGCAACCTACCTTTGATAATGACTTGATGTGCATGAGCCTAGTGTGACATCGTGTTTCCTTATTATGATACGTTGACTTGCATGTTTACGTATATGTGATGTTTAGCCTTGTGGTGACTTGTGATTGACCCTTGCATGGTAGCGTTGAGCTATACAACCATTAATTGTTGACATCCATCTTGTTGATGACAAGCATGATGCTTGTGTTGACATTAATAGACCTCCTTAGGTTCCATCCACCACAACGTTACCTTATATGACGTTTTTGGATTACTTTGCTATTGTTTTTTATTGTGTGTTGGTCGTACTACTGTGATGCTATTGTTTTTTATTTGTGAGGGTTGGATGATCTATTTTAGGGTCTTTTCCAGTTCAATGTTCTCTCCTTTAACATGCATGTTGGTCTATTTGAGTCTCATGCAACTAACCTAACTCTAAGAGGTTGAAGTCTGAAGATAAGGGAGGCTTGCCCCAACATCTGAATAAATTTTCTTTCTCCTTAGTCATTTCAGCATTGCAAATGATAATGTGACATGTCCACAATAATGAATTTTTTTGTCTTCTCGGTGTTAATGGGAATGTTGTAGTTTCCATATTCAAATGCAACTCAAAATAGCAGTGCAATTATTGAACTTCTATAATTTCTTATATTACTAATATGTTTATTTGTATATGATTAACTAACATCTTTGTAAATTGCAAGCTATGCATGACTTTAATGGATGTGCATTTGTATAGGTTGGATACATTATGACTTCATGCTTATTAAATCAAAATCATGAATTATTACTATTGGTTATCAATACTTTTTGCAATAATATTATTGGGTGGAATGAGACATTTCAATGTTTGGCCCTTACTATGGTAAGATCTATCTTGGAACCTCTATTCTGAAATAAATTATGTTGCTTTTGTTAGATTTTTATCATTTAAGTAATATATTCTTAGGATCTTATCTGATAGAATAACATGCACAACAATCAATCACAAGAGACAATAAACACAAGTATTTTCCTCAGGGAAAACATAAAGGAGAAAACCCCACAACTTCCTTAGAGATATAATGAGCACCAATGGCAGCAGTAAAACCCAAAGAATTTTTTTTTTATCTCCAACAACTATTCTCTCTCTCACTTGAGTGAGCTTCTCATCTCTCACCTATGCGCTATGGCTGGGTGAGTGTGTGTTTCAAATAGAGAGTCTCACTCTCTATTTATACTAGTTTTCAACTTGACAATCACTTACTAGGTCCAACTTCTCTAGGAGAGTCTAATAACCGTAGTGCCCCACAACCGCGGGGACTTTGCCCCCCTGATCAACAAGGAGGGTTAACCTCTATGAATTTACATGAATTGATTACATTAATGATTCTCTCGATAGGAACATCAGGGAACAATGAAATAAAATATATGAAATATACAAGTGAATAGATTCCGATGTTACCAATATATCAACACTCCCTCTTAACTAGGAAGGTATTCTCTAGACACAATTCATCAGCACAATTCTTCGTCACTAGATCATCACTGGAGCATCATCAAAGTTGGATCATTACTGGATCATCATCATCATTGCTTCCACTATCTCGATCAAATGGTGTCATCTCTCAATTCTACTCATCACAAGAATTTCTATAGAGCCAGACCTATTTCATGCTGGTTGTAGGCCTAGCCTCCATGTAGGTATTCATCTTCTTCAGCAATTATATCTAACCATGGGAGGAACACATCCAAAATCCATGTCAGAAAGGCCTACCCATCACTTATATCTGACCATGGGAGGAACACATCCAGCATCCATGTCAGAAAGGCATGCCCATCATTCACATCTGACCATGGGAGGCCCAACCTAACACCATGTCAGAAAGGCCCAACACTTACATCCATTGGCATGGTAGGACACACCATCTAGCATCCAAGGAAAGGATATGTACTTAAATCCATTGGCATGGTAGGACACAGCATCTACCATCCGAGGAAAGGCTCTGCACTTACATCCATTGGCATGGTAGGACACACCATAAACCATATGGGGAAAGGCTCTACACTTACATCCACCGGCATGGTAGGAAACACCATCTACCATTCGGGGAAAGGCTCTACACTTACATCTAACCATGGGAGGCCCAGCTTGTTACCATGTCAGAAAGGCTCAGCACTTACATCCGACCATAGGAAGCCAATCCTACACCATGTCAAAAAGGCTCAACACTTACATCCAACCATGGGAGGCTCAGCCTGCACCATGTCGAAAAGGATATGCACTTACATCCAACCATGGGAGGCCCAACCTGCACCATGTCGGAAAGGATTTGCACTTACATCTGACCATGGGAGGAACCAATCCTACCACCATGTCAAAAGGGATCTAAACTTACATCTGACCATGGGAGGAACTAATCCTACCATCATGTCAGAAGGGCACATGGACTCGTCACTTCCCCTTGGAAGGAAACTCGATCTGGAGAACACCCAGCTTATCCCTGAAGTACTCAAACTTCACTCTGGATAACGGCTTGGTCAACACATCAGCTATATGCTTGTCTATCGCAACATATTGGAGCTTCACTTCTCTACTCTACACCATATCCTTGATATAGTGATATTTCATCTCGATATGCTTTGACTTGTCATTGAACACCGAGTTCTATGAAAAAATCAAACAACTCAAGTTGTCACAATATATACAATTAGCATCCAACTAGAGATCAAACAAATCAGATAGTAGCTTCCTCAGCCACACTGCCTCACAACTAGTCGAACAAGCTGCGACATACTCTTCTTCGATGTACTCAGTGCCACACAGGATTGTTTCCTGCTAATCCAAGAGATCACACCTGATCCCATACTAAAGAATCACCCCAAAGTGCTCTTCCTATCAATGTCACTTCCTACCCAATCTGAATCCAGATAACCTTCTAGGTTAATATTTTGATTCACCCCATACTTGATCCCATAATCAACTATACCCTTCAAGTACCTCAAAATATGCTTTGCAAAAATCAGGTGAACATGTCTCAAATCTGTCAATAACTGGCTCAATGTGTTCACAACAAAGAAAATATTTGGTCTCGTATTCATCAGGTACATCAAGGACCCAATTATCTGATGATACATCATAGCATCAACCGAATCTAATGAAGCATCACTCAATAGCTTCAAGTTTGATGCCATAGGTGTGGTAATGGCCTATCAGTCCATCATCCCGAACCTCTTTAGGATCTCTACAACATACTTCCCTTATCCGAGGGAGATTCCATCTGTATTTTGCCACACCTCCATGCCTAAAAAGTAGTGCACCATACCCAAGTCCTTCATCTCAAACTCAGTAGCAAGCTTCCTCTTGGTATTAGCAATCAACCCATCCTCACCTATTACAAACAAGTCATATACATATAGTAGGAGTATCACAGGGTTTCCTTATAAAGGTTGGAATCCACTTTACTCTTGGTAAAGCCTAATCCAGTCAGGAAGCTGTTAATTCTGCTGTACCATGTCGTGGTTGCCTATTTCAAACTATACAGGCTTTCTTCAATTTACACACATGAGTTTACATGTCATGTGTCTCAAAACCGAGTGGCTGCTCCACATACACTTCCTCTTCCACTACACCATTCAAGAATGCAGTCTTTACATCAATATTATGTATCTTCCAATTCATTATTGTACCTAGAGCAAGTACTAATATGATGGAAGTGTATCTGGATACAGGTGCAAACGTTTCTTCATAATCTGTTCCTTCTTTCTAGGAGAAACCATGAGCCACAAATATTGCTTTATATTTCTCTATGATGCCATCTGCAACATGCTTTATCTTGTAGATCCACTTGGAAGTCACAACATACTTTCCCTCTAGTCTTGGGACAACATCCTAGACATCATTCTTCATGATCCACTGGTACTCCTTCATCATAGCGTCCTTCCATTCTTTATTCTCTATCGCTTCTTCATAGTTGGAAGGTTCTTTATCAATTATGCCACATAATAGGGCTACATATCTGGAGTAATACCTAGTTCACTTCCTTTCTTTTGCATTTCTTCTGGAGACCCATATCTTTCTACACCTTAGATAGCCTCTTGTACCTATGTAGGTTTCCTCTTGTGAGGATTCTTCTCTTGGGTTTTTCTGCTTCTTCAGGGTCTTCAACAGGTCTCTTTCTGGATTTGTTGTAAGATGAGTCTTTGTCAAATGTTATGTCTCTGCTTATTTCGATCTTATTGAATGATGGGAAGTATATTCTGTAAGCCTTCGAGCTTTTACTATATCCCACAAATATACCCTTCTTTCATGAAGGATCTAAGTTTGTCCTCTTTTCTTTTGGAATGTGTATGTACACTGGATGGCCAAATATTCTGAGGTGACTAACTTATGGTTTATTTCTGGAAAAGACTTCTTCATGTGTCTTGTTCTCAAGTACTCAATGCAGAGTACAATTCTAGACATACACAGTCGTCCTAGTAGCTTCTGCCCATAGATTCATGGGAAGATCTTGATCATGAAGCATTGCCATTGCAGCTTGCATAATCATTCTATTCTTCCTTTCTACAACCCCATTCTGTTGTGGATCATATGGAGTAGTCAACTCCCTCTTAATCCTTAGATCTCTGCATAATTATTTTGATTCATTTGATGTGAATTCTCCGCCATTGTCTGATCGAAAGGCCTTGATTTTCTTTTCTATGTGGTTCTCGATCAAGGCTTTTAATTCTTTGAACTTGCTGAATAATTCATCTTTGTTTTTCAAGAAATATATCCATGTCTTCCTAGAAAAATCATCAATGAAAGAAACATAGTATACATACCCACATAATGAACTGGATGACATCAGACCTCATACATCAGAGTGGATGATTTCCAAGATTCCTTTTTCCTTGCTCTTGCTACTTGGAAGTGTCTTCTTTGTGTTCTTTCCTTTCGCACATCCTTTGCAAACACCTTCATGTTTTTCCTGTATTTCTAGAAGACCTTCAATAGATTTGCTTGCAAGTGGTAGTGCCCTATAGTGTATATGTGCAAGCCTTCTATCCCAAAGTTAATTTGGCTCTACTGAGTCATGGACCAAGGCTTGTTCTGGTTAGCCCTTTGCAAGCCTCCCTCTTGCTCTCCAATCACTACTGCATCATCTATAGTCTTTCCCTTTGGCCACATAAGAACTTGGCCATATACAAATGAAACCCTTATGCCTTTTGCATCCAATGCAAATATGGAGATGAGATTCTTCTTTAGTCCTGGTACAAACAAGACATCCTTCATATTCATAACTTTCCAGAGTCTAGCTTATAGGAGGATTCACCACTACCTTTTATTGGATACTGGTAGTCATCCCCAAGTTTTACTTTGTGGGGTGATTCATGTTCGAATAGTTTCATAAAATATTCCTTGAATCTTTTCATGTGTTTGGAAGCCCCGTTGTCTATAATCCAATCATTGCTTCCATGTGTGACACTTCCCGTGAGGAAAGAAATCAAAACATACTCTTCATCACTTGAAGAATCTTCACTTTCTTGTTTGAATTTCTTCCTGGGAGTATCATCATCCTCTGCAGTGTGAGCATGATGTTTTATTTTGTCTGTCTTCTTGTGATATTTACTCTTATTTTGAGGACAATCTCTGGCAAAGTTTCCTCTCTCATCACAAGTAAAAAATCTGAGTTTAGATAGATCTCTTTTAGATCTTCTAGGGTTATCTTTTTGGTGAGAATTCTTACCTTTGGGATGATGATAGTCCCTTATTCTTTTCTTGGAGTGTACTATGAGATCTTGATCTTCACTTCCCATCTTTTCTTCTCAGGCTACTATTCGAGCTTCTTCTTATGATCATTCCTCCCATAGTCTACTGAAGGTGACTAGATTTCTTCTAGCACAAATTCCTTGAATGAAAGAGTCCCATGACCTAGGGAGAGCATTCAAGGTGGTCATCACAATTTCTGCATCCTCTACTTCTTCATCTACTACTTCAAGTTGTTCTTTGATCTAGAAAACCCTTGTAAAGTATGACTGTATGGTCTCCGCATTCTGGATCTTCACATTCTTCAATTGATTTCTCATAGTCATCTTCCGATTTATGTTCTTCCCTTCAAATAGCTTGGTCAAGGAATCAAACATCTCTTTATGTGTCTTTATGGAGGACACCTATGGTATGAGGTGATCCTTGATTGAATCAGCAACAATACTCTTGGCCTTAATCAAGTTCTTCTTGTGTAAGTCCTTAGCCTCATCTCCCTCTGGAACTGGAACCTCTTCACTGATGTAGGAGTCCAATTCATTTTCTTGAAGAACTAGTGAGATCCTATACTTCCATGCTCGAAAGTTATCAGATCCCTCAATCGTTTCATCAATATTGGTGTGATGAGACATCTTAACTGGGAACCTCAAATGGAAATACAAAATATTTAGATCTTACCAGCGTTGGTTTTCTAGTTCCGGCACAAATTAGGGTTTTACTTTCTCAAAGTTCTACTCAACCAAAAAATTGGATATTGGTCTCTAAACTTCGATTTTGATGAGGAGAGTAAACCTATTCTAATCTCACTCAAAAATTCCACTTCTATGGAAATCCCTAATTTCCCGATGGAGTGGTAGGTCAAAAACTAAAAAATCTCATAATCAGATTCTGATTCGATAGAAAGATGCACCCTTCAATGGAGAGTCATCCTAGCCTCTTTTTGTTGATGGATTGTGGAGAGAGACCCAAAAAGTAAGAATCCCTAGCTTCTGCATCTGCATAGTGTCTTCTTCTCATGTTATCTCTAATACCATGTTATATATTTTATCATTTAAGCAATATGATCTTAGGATCTTATCTGAGAGAATAACATGCACAACAATCAATCACTAGAGACAATAAACACAAGGATTTTCCTCAGGGAAACCATAAAGGATAAAACCTCACAACTTCCTCATAGATAGAATGAGCACCAATGATAGCAATAAAACCCAAAGACAAAAAAATGATCTCCAATAGTTGTTCTCTCTCTCACTTGAGTGAGCTTCTCCTCTCTCACCTATGCATTATGGTTGGGTGAGTGTGTGTTTCAAATAGAGAGTCTCACTTTCTATTTATACTAGTTCCTAACTTGACAATCACTTACCAGGGCTGACTTCTCTATGAGAGTCTAATAACCCTAGTGCCCCACAACTGCAGGGACTTTCCCCCCCTGATCAACAAGGAGGGTTAACCTCTATGAATTTACATGACTTGATTACATTAATGATTCTCTCGATAGGAACATTGGGGACCAATGAAATACAATAGATGAAATATATAAGTGAATACATACCAAAGTTACAAATACATCAACAACTTTCTAATTGTAGTAGTTTTCTTGTTTAACCTATGGTGTGCATCCATAACACTACATGATTGGGAACTAAACAGGTTGTTACTTAAGTTAAATGTATATTTCCCTGTGCAATTGCAAATATGTCAAGTTTCATTTTCCAATAAGTGTTCACAATATTAGGCTTTGGGTTTACATAGAGATATAATCTATAGACTATAATGTTAGCTAGAATAAATTTAGCAAAAAAACAAATTTAAGCATTCTTCCTTTGATCAAAGCCAATTCTAGATAACAAATTTAAGCATTCTCCCTGTAATTTTTTCTTGCGATGACCTTCACGTTGCTTGAGGTTTCATGAACATTGTTTTCTTATAGCTCTTATATCACAGTACATTTGTCTTGATGTTCTACTTGTTATTTGAGAAAGATGATTATGCATGCTAGTCTTTGTTGATATCCACAAGAGAAAGGATTTAAAGGAACCAGCCAACAAAAGCTAAATCTACACAAAGATAAGATAAAACAACACCACATCAACAAATAAATATGTATTAGTGTGTAATATATATGAAACAAGCAAGTGTTCCTTTAGAGAAAAATCACCCAAGTACAATAGAGCTCAACAATTGAGAGAAAACCCTTGAGCAATAGATAACACTGGGAGAGAGAGAACAATTCTAGATATGGTGCCCATAGGCTAAAAAATGAGTCACTTGTATAGGAGTGAAATTGTGCAAGAAGATGTTAAAAAGGAGTCATGTGTGCGGCACCCTCCCCAAGAGTGGTTGCAACCTTCCATAATGGATATGTTCAACTTAACCACATAGTGGCTACATAAGCTTCAAGCCAAATCATAGAAAACAAATAATACACAATATTAATGATGAGAAAGTGAGGTCAGCCATTCTCATACGTGAATATTACACCATCATTTCAAAATCTTCTCTTAGGTTGAGCAGGAAGCCATTGAGAATGATGAAATACAAATAGGAGAGTGAGTTTTTATAGAGACACAACTCAGTATAGGTTCAAGCTTGGTCAAAATACAATAGAGATTTGGTTTATGTATACCCAACTTGAGTACATTTTTTTTTCCCTTGAAAAAAATCATAATTTTATTTCTATAACAGAACAAAATTACATTCATAGAAAAACACATAGTTAGCCTTCATTGCTCATGCATTGTACTATTTACATATTAAAAAAAATGCATTAGAGGAAATTTCAACTCAAAATGGGCCTTCCAACCCTAATTCAAATTCCATGTCATCATGTGTTAGCCAATGAAATTGATTTAAATTTGAAATATCGTATAGGTCTTAAACAATTTTTTAGTATAAATTTGGGGATAGATATCATAAAAAAACTACTTTTTTTCTTCGTATTTTTGACATATCTCCATATGTTTTTACTCAAATTTTGGGCGGGAGAGCTCCCTGGATGTAGAATTAAATTACGCATCCAACGAGTACCCACCCTGCATACTTTTGATGGGCCCCACTACCCCAAAAACAAGAAATTCCTGAAAAATAGTGATGATGACATCATCATCAAGATTTTTCTAGTATTTCTTATTTTTGGGGTCGCGGGGCCCATCAAAAGTATGCAAGGTGGGTACTCGTTGGATGCAGAATTTAATTCTACATCCAACAAGCTGTCCCAATCAAAATTTGAGTAAAAGAACAGGGAGATATTTCAAAAATATGAAGAAAAAAGTAGTTTTTTTCTTTTCTTCCTCCAAACTTAATAAATATTATTTTATTATTTTAACTATTATTTTATTATTTTCCTTAGGAGGCCCAATTTGAGTTGAAATTTCCTCTAATCTTAGTATATCAAGTCTATACATCATGTGACATAGTATATCCGATCATATGCAAGTAAATATAAATAAATAAACATGATAAAGTCTGATATGTTGTATAGTATAGTAGAACCCTTTATATCTAAGAAAAAATCTTGAATACAAATAAAAATCAAATAAAATTTTGGGAGTGTGTTGATTCATAGTCAACTCGAACACCCTTGATAGTGCTTGAGTACAGTTGAGAAATATTGAATATAAATGAGAATGGGTTTATGGATATCCAAATCAATTACACTTGAAAGAGCTTGAATACAGTCCTATGTTGGAGGAAACACCTAGACTGGTGCGTACTAGTTCTAGAAATGTCTGGAAACATAGAAAAGGGTATGAAAAGGTTATATTTATTTTCAAGATATTATATAAAGGGATAAGTGGGAGTTGGGGAAATTTGTGACCTCAATTTGATATGTATGATGCTTGGGAATCGATAAAACAGACATTCATCATGTTCCTCAAAAGCTAGAAATCACCCTTTGTTGGAATATTGCAACAAATTTCTAGAATTATGTTGAATGTCTCCCTTAATGGATTATGTGATTTTAGGATCTCATCCCTTATTGCATGAATTAGGGTTGTTTCATCCTGACATGCTGACGTAGGGTTGTTCCATCCCCTTTTTAACTGTCAAATAGGGTTGTTTGTGCCTAAACTTAAGAAAACTACCTCATACTTGCTCAGAATTAGTTCAAAATTTACCACATCTTTTATTGCTTTAGTTTATCCCCTTGAATCTTCCCAACATGGCGAATAAGGGAAATCTAAACTTTGAAGCTGAAATAATGCCCATAATGCTGATTGAATGGCAGAATAAGGTCAAAGCATGCCCAAAATACTGATTGAAGGGTAGAAAAGGCCAAAGCATTCCCATAATGGCCTAAAACATGCCCAAAACCTTAATGGTTTTCGTTGGTCATAAACCTTAAGGAAGAAAAGGTCAACTAGGACGAAAGGGTCAAAAAGGGCATGACCTTTTCCAAAATATAAAATTGATAAAAATTTCCAGGGAATTCCAAAAAGCAGAGGTTAGAGATGCTTTGCATTCAACACCCTTGCCAAAACCAGGGGAACAACCAAAACCTATCACATCTACAGCCATGTCTAGAACTTGTCTTGGACCATCATATAACATGACATCCTCTGCAGTAGTCAGGAAACATAGGGAGAAATGACTAGGTCTGGAAACTCTTTCTACCTCAGTGACTGGAATCAATTCAAGTTATCTTGGTTTGCAGAGTGAACAGTGCTAGTGTTGTTTGTCTAACATAGATCAAACTCTCTTCTTGTGGGCCTGATTGCAAGTAGAGTTTCATCAACTAGAAGTATTACAGATTCAGTAACACCTTTGAACATTAACATTCCTTCCACTGGAACAACACATATGCCTTGTTTGGTAGATAAGGTATATCAACTTGTTTCAATTGTTAGCGGATCCTACACACTCGGGTGGTGGATCTCGTAACACAGCTAAAATCAAGTTATATTAAACATAATTTAACTATATGATTGCTCAATAGAAGAGACACGTGATTTTCTTTGATCCGTTAAATAGTTGTTGGTATTCTGGTAAATGTATGCTTGCTTGTCCCTTTATGACTGGTTGAGAATCTATAACTTTTTGTGAAGCTCATCTTGCAATTACAATACTAAATCATGTGGAAGCACCATTATCTACAAATCAATGTTTCTAGAAAAGTATTTCATTCAAAGAAGATGCTCTGATATAGGCTTGTCTTTGGATTCACAGGGGAAACTTATCAAATATATTACTATTTCTTCTTTGGATTTATGGTTAAATGATGGATGAATTATAGGGTTTCATGCACATGTAGGATCAATGCTAGCATTGTTGGAAGAACACAAGAAAAAGGAGGATCTATGGTTTTCTTGGTTGCTCCATTGGTAAAGTTTGGTGGGTTTATGGTTCTGTGCATTAAATGGTGGTTGTAATGTTGCGTTTTCTCTAAATCAAGGCTTCTTACTAGCTTTTTTCAACTTTTACGTGGTATAAAACATCCTCTTGAAGGAGTTTTCTCTTGTTTGTCTTTAGATCTCTGAATTTTTCCCTAGTTAGGATCCTCCAACAAACCCTAGAGGTTGCTGTTGGAAATCCTAATTGGTGATCCTTAGGGAAATATTTCAAGAGGAAGGATGATCACCATCCCTCATGGCATTGGGTTTGAAGTAAATTTCATAAAAACCCTAAGACTTGTCATTTTGATCAAATTTTAGTATTTCATGTGTAAATAGATGCATTCGCATTGTTAGTTTAGTGTTATATTAGATATACGTTTTATTAAACTAGAAAACCTTAGAAATTTATAGGTATTCAAAGGAATATTTGAAGAGTTTGAAGGTATGTTGATAAAAAATGTGTTTTTTATATTAAATAGACTATTTGCTTGATATTTTATTTATGGATTTATTTGAATTCCATTGTATTTGTATCATTCCCTTCCCCTATACATGAACAAAAAATATATCCTTGAACAAACGATTTCATTTGTAAAAAGATGGTGCATTTTGAGTCAAGGTCGATGGTTGAAAACTAGAATTTAAGAAGGGAATTATTGATTCTATATTTTGTTTTATTGAGAATTGTTGATTTGTTTTTCTGGGTTAAATATGAAGTTTCTAGTTTAGTGCATGAAATGACCCATATTTTAAACCATCATTATTGCCTACGGAGTTATTTTTGTGCACACATGGTTGTGCAGAGTTATTTATTGAAAAATGGGAAATGTCGATTGTTATGTAGAAATTTTTTACTGTTCATGTCACTATGTACCTAATATTGGAAGTTGTTCATGAATTATTTACTATTGGTATCCAAAGAGATTGCTCATTCCTTTAAATTTCAAATGTCTAATTTCAAAATAAATGATAATCATTGCCATTTTTATAAACCTGAATTCATTATATTTTTGTGTCATGTAGATTTTGAACCCAAGCTCGTTCACTAGTAAATTATAAGTGTTGAGTCTTAGCCTTATAAATGTTTGCATGAAAGGCTATGTTTTTATTTTTCTATCTTAAATGTCATAAAAATGTTGATAATACTTTAGAAGTCCCAATTGTACAAATTCATTGCTTTTGACAATATGCATTTTCAGTTTAAACCCTCTTGTTTGGAGGGTAAATATTTATTTGAATTTATTTATAAGAGGTTTTAAATGGAAAATTGACTTGAAATCTATAGGAAAACCAAGCTCTGTGGCACCAAAATTTTAATCTCACTTTTTTTTCCAAATCTTTGATAACTAGTTGATATGGATGGGTTTCATATTTGAACCCCCAATCTATGAGTCGAAGGGATTAAGGTTCCAAGTTTTATTTTAAGACTTGCATACAAGTTCCCTGATGGTTTTTACTATAATTTTTTTCCTTGTTGAAAATGATGATAGTAAATATTTAAAATTCCCATAGTGAAAGTTTATGATGATGAGATTTACATGAAAATGTCCACATCTAGTTTAAAATTCCCTCCATGAATTGAAATATTCATCGTGTGTTCTTTTTAAATGTCTTCCATGGGTTGGAATGTACATAATCATAGTTGAAAATTCCCACGTCCACCTTCCTTTTGAACTTGATGTTGGGTGTGTTATCACTATAAATGATCCAGGTCTCAAAATCCCTAAGGATTTTTCATACTCTTTGAAAATATCAAGCCAAATCCATTAAGAGCTAAGCCTGAAACTTCTCAAGCCACTTAAAGAAATAAGGGAAGATAAGGCGTAATGACCAGAGGTTTGGAACCAGAGGCCAAAGTGATAAGAAACCAAGCTCCTAATGAAAAAAAAATAGAACTGAGTGAAATGACCCAATGCTAAAGCAATTAGGAGATAAATTTGATCGGTAAGATCTATAGAACACCCAGAACATCAACAGTCGAGAGAAGAGGAACTCAATCAAAGTTCAAGAACAATAATAAAAGTGACCAAGATAATCTAAGGTAATCCCTAAATATCAACAATTTATAGTGATATTGTACCATGAAGTTTAACACTGATTAAAAATACCTATCTTCTTGTCTACAGCCACGAACTTGAGTAGCAACCTAAAAAAACCAGTCAAAAGTCAAAGTTAGGGTTTCATATTTGACATGTTTTAGGGGTTGGGATAATTTGGCCTTGATAAAAGGTGAATTTCTGCTTTACACCCCATTTAATTGTTTAGTAGGGAACTTTAGGGTTTCTTTCCTTATTGATCATTGTCACTATCATTTTCAGCCCTAAAACCCGTCAAACAGACCTGTAAAAGAAACCAAGTTAGGGTCAATTTGAGTTATGGGGAATTATCAGCAATATCATTGAATTCTTCCTCCCAAAAGCATTATTTTCAGGCTAAGGAGGACTTGTATAAACCATTAAAACAATGGTTAAATCAGCTAGTAATTCATGTTCATATACATTAGTATTTACAATTAATTTAAATGATGATAATAATACCTATGTGATGATACATGCATGTTGTTAATACTTACACTTATTGGCTGATAAAATTATCTACTACTGTTGATTTCAATAAAAAGTGGTTTAAACAATATAAACCCATGAAGAATAACCTAATAACATAACAATTTTAAGAGCTCAAGTTCTACTTTTGAGTATAAACGTAAATTTGCAGGTAAGTAACAATACAACATACTACTATTAGATCCGCAAATTAATAATCATCTATGTAATAAATAAACAATATTATATTCAGAGCAGAAGCAATAAATATGAATGACCAACATAATATGACAATATACAATAGATCTGGAAGCTTGAGATTTATTGTGTATTAGCAGAATGGAATATTATAGAGTTGGATTTCTCCTTCGCTGAATTGAATCCATGTTTCCTTCTAAGAGGAAGATCCCCTGTTATATTTGAAATCATTGTTTAAATAGAGAAATACATCATGTAGACTCTTCAGGATGTTACAAAATTTGGGAACAAAATATTATCTATAAGATAAAAGAAAAGTAAACCTTTGATATTGTTATGGGGAATCTGGAAATGAGGATAGATTTTGCATAAATATGGAGTTTGGAGATGTCTTTCTAGGTGTTCTGTCACCTATATGCTTTGAATGACATCCGCTTACTAACAACCTGAAAATATGGAACTAATACTTTGCTTGTCGATCCTTGCCATCAAATTTTAGATATATACTCCACCATTGCCATAAAATCTAGAAATAATTTTTGAGCCCAAGATATGCTCTGCCACTAGTTCTGCAAATCCATTTCCCATTGTCCTTTATAGATCACCAAGCATTAAATACTCATTTCCAAGGTGTAATTGTCTTCTCAATTTATTTACTCAAGGGCATGATTCTTGTTTGAAAATTCTTCTATTTGAGCATGTCTCGGTCATACTTCAATATTTTGCAAAGATTGTTCTTGAGAAGTTCCCAAACCACTTATTAGAATATTGGAAAAGTCATGATGGAATACAAAAATTTCCCTTTGAAGTATGACCAAAGGAACAAGTAGGAAGATTCAACTTGAAAGCTAACACTGTAACTTCAAACAATAATAGAAATGCAAGAGTTCTATTCGTAAATCAATTTTCTCGCCCAAAAATTCAAGCACCACCATTAAATCCCATGGCTTAATTTATAGGATATATAAACTAGAAAAAATATCAGACCTTTGTTACATTCTCCTTGACCTAGCTCTGTTCCATCTTTAAGCCAAATCCCTTTACTAATTCTTCGGGAAGAGCATGTATGATTTTACTGAAGCATATTCTTTAATAACGTGAAATGATAATAGAAGCTCATAAAAATTACTACTTGTTCAAAATTTAGTGCTCCATGAAAACTATTGGCCATAATTATCACCAATTCAAGCTCGTGTGACATATTTGTAAAGTTCCTCGTTGAAAGGGGAGAATGCTTTGATGTCCTTCACCTAAGTCAAAAACTAAGCTAAACCATTTTATACAAGCTATAAGACAAGGTCTTCTATAACATCATCATGACGGTAATATATTGAACTAATGAAACTAAAATTTATCAAACACCTTAAAACAAAATCTGGACATCTCTTTTAAAAATATCAAATCTTAATAAAAGGTTTTACTTCTTTGTCATATGGATCTAGAAAAAATTCTCATCAATTATTGTTGAAAAAACAATGGCCGCTTGTATAGTTAAACACTTGGGTGACGGGTCCATCTTGGTCTTTATTTTACATGAATTGAACAATAAGAATTTGAATAAATTGTATGAACAATTGTTAATGTTCATTATCAACATGTTGTGCCCTTGTGAACTCTCCTCATGGCACACTAACATGTACACTTGGAGGCACTCAAATATTAACATTTATATGCTCTATTGACACTTTGGATGATCTTCTCAATAGTTGGAAGCTCAACTGCTGAATGTTTTTGGTATTTGTCTCTTTCGCATTCCATGTGTATACTAGTGCAAGTTTAGCTGACTTGTGTTAAATTCAATAACATTCAAAACTCCCTTCAATTCTCACAATGTTGGGCATTTGGTGAGACCTTTTGACAATCTGAATGATGACTGGAATGAGAAATTTTCATTTAGATAGGCGCATAGATGTTTCCTTTCTCTATTAGCATAGGTGACATTGGACATAAAACTAGATTGTGTGCCATGATATCTAGAGTCAGGCTGAAAAAATTATGTATTTTATTTTGTTTGTAAAGTGGGAAATATCCCACATGCAAAAATAAACAAAGCATTCAACACTTTATATATCCTTTCATTTCCGACACGTGTTAACGCATAGTGCAATACATTTCTCTCTATATCGTTTTGGTGCTTGGTTAAAACTCCTTCCATCATGGTTTGTCTCTTTCTCTAATGAGTTGATAGTTGGATGGTTTCTTGGAAGTCTGGGATCCATCAAAGCCCAAATTTTCTTTTTTCTAAAATATGGCAAAACCAAATATTAATGGATAGAACTTGGATTTTTTGGCTTGGAATAAATACTTAGCTTAGGTATGAACCCACACTACTTTTTTTTTGCTAAACTTTACATAACAATGTAACTTTTAAGATATTATAAAATAATAATTTAAAAACAAATATTTGAATTTGAAAAATACGAGGCAAAGATAAGATTGTTATTAAACAAAGGATTATCGGCTTAAGAGAAACATGCATCCAACTTTTCCTTCCATGTAAACATTTCACATTTGGTGCAAGATCTTTCCAGCTTGTTGACATGAAAAAAAAGGTTTTGTCCAATATTATATTGATATTAATACTTTATAGGTTATGTCCCTCCATGCATGATGGCATCCTTAGATTCCTTTATGGAATTTCGTTATCATCCCTTAAGTTTCTTTCTCAATGACACAATTCAACAATATACCCAAAGGGTCCATCTAGTATAAATACTAATCCAATATGTAGTACTAAATATCTTGAATATTCAACGATCTATATTGAGCCTTAATTAGGTTATTTGGATGTTGGAGATGCAACAAATAAAATTCTATGTACTTGTACCAACAAGAGTCAACAAATTTGGGATTTATTTTTATAGTTTTTTCTTGAGGAATACTTGTATTTGATACTCTTTATTCTCCTGAAAGGTCTTAATTGAGAATCATTATGTAGAAAATTCCATTCCTAAATCTTATTTAAGTCATATTGATGACTCTCAAATAGAGTCTCCTCTTCCTATGATGAACTCAAACAGAATCTCCTCTTCCTATGATGACTCTCAAACATAATCTCCTCTTCCTATGACAACTATCAAACAGAATATTCTCTTCCTATGATGACTCTAAAAAAGAATCTCCTCTTCCTATGATGACTCTAAAACAAAGTCTCCTCTTCTTATGATGACTCTCAAACAGATTCTCCTCTTCCTATGTTGTGAAGATGCCTTGTTTTCATTATTTAGGATTGCAAAGTTGAGCAAGAAAGACATTTTATTTGGGAGATATTTGTGGGAATATTCTCGTGGCTGAAAGGAATGATGCTATATTGCATAGGAGTTTGGGTTTATTGCCCCTAATTTTCCTTCTATTGAGGTGTTAAGGAGCCTTATTTCAGAGTGTGAGGTGTTCAAAACTTCAAAATGAACATAGGGATAATAGACCTCTTTGGAGAGATTAAGGTTGGAGTTTTGGCTTGGTATGGGGTTTCTTTTTCATCTTTGATTTTCAAAGAACATACAAATATGAAAGAGGCATTGTATTCAAATAACATATATCTATGTAATCAAATAGTGAAAGGACACATGGACAAACAACCATTATAAATGGTAGTTCAAGTACTTTCAACTCTTCAACAAAGAATCTAGCTTTCACTATTTTTCATAGAAAAGAAACTTTAAGTTAAATATGAGATGCTATAAATAAAAGTCCTAAATAAATGAAATAAATGCACCAAGAAACATTTGCTATTTTTTTGAATGGTACTTGTTAATGAAATGAATCCAAAACATAATGCTTAAGAGAGAATTTAGGATTTCGATATGGTTTATGTATATCAATTGTAACAAAACATTAATTGGATATGTTATTTCTAAAATCATGCTTGTGTATCTTGTGACTGTCTAGTATGCCTGTTTGGTGGTGGATAAGTGGACAAGGGTGCCCAACATTATGAAATAGGGATGCTTCATACCATTTTTTATTGTCAGATAGGTTTGTTTGTTCCCAAAATTCATGTGGATGTTGCTATAAGATATATGAAGGAGATTTTAAGGTTGATTTCACCCACATATTTTTCATCTTCATAGCCATAATTGCAAAGACTACCTCCTACTTCCATTTATCATCATTGTTTAGGGATGCAATGTGCCCAGATATGAATTTCGGCCTAATTATAGCTGATTTGAGTTACTTTATTGTTTGTTGTGACCTTCAGAATGCTCCTAAGGTGCTCATATTTGTCCATTTTATGCTCAAACTTGATTCTAGGTTTTTTATGCCCATGGGACTGCCAAACATTGCTCCTAGTGTGCTCATAACTGAAAATGAAAGGGCTCACTATTGTTACACTCAATAAACTATCCAAATTTCAAAACCAACTCAGAACTTCCTAGATTTGATTTCAATATTATAATCATGACAATGTCACCCCCAGAGAGTGTGATTAGAATCATTTATGGGCACCCATGCAAAATGGAGGCTAATACTTCTAATTGGGTCCTCAAATGTGAACTTAGATCATTGATTGGACCACTCTCAAAGTTTTTTTTTTTTTTAATGGAAACAGGTCAATAGATACATGCTAATGCATTTCTATGATCATTTTTAGTAAACTTAGGTTAATACTTCTACTTTGCAATTCAATATGTGGCCAAATACATTTTTATCCATGATTTCCATTAATCTTTTTAATGATTTGCATATTGTCATATGTTATTGTATAGCATGTAAGATATTCACTTACGATTTTTATCTATAATAACTAATTTTGATATGGACTTATAAAATGACATCTACTTCTCCCCCCTATTCCAAATATAGACAATATCCATTAACAATTGGTTTTGATTATTCTAACAAGTCTTTGTATTGATGTCTAGTTAGAGAATTGTGTACAACTTTTGATACATGTTCAAATATTAGCATCAAGTCTATCTTTGACTAAGGAATTTATGCAAGTTGCAATTAGATCAAGTTGATTTTGAAATGGGGATTTTTGTTTTGACTTCATATATAAAACATGCTCTATCTTACTTGATTATGATTGTCAATTTCAAATTTCACATATGTAACTTTTAAAAATTGTATTGTTTGTATCATTGTAAACACATTTTATATTGATAACACATATTTGTTCAACATAATACACTTATGCATTTTTCATCTAGTTTCCTATTTTATAATTTTAAGATATTCATTATCAACAAATATGTTACCCTAAAACTAGGACATTGCATGAAGGAATATTTGTTGTTTTGGCCAAACTGATGATATTGCAACATGTTTTTTCCCCTTTATTGTATGCTAGTTTGTCTACTAGCCACTGTTATATACAACACACCCTCTGTAGTTTGTCTTCTAGCCACTGTTATATAAAAAAATTAAGAAGAGCCAATTCAGCAGTGAGGAACGACAGTCATCCACTGTTATCTACAAGCAAAAACCGTGACACATAGAAGGTATTTTACACCTTGAAGGGGGTCGTCATCCACAGGTACACACAGGTCTGAATCTGCTATTGAAAATATGAGTCATTTGGTTATTTAGAAGGGGTTTGGAAATGACATTATAAGTCTTATTTTTAGTGCCCCTGTATACTATTGTTGAGGTTGAATAAAAATTGCAGCTTGTGCATAATTTGTCTTGAACATCATTTTCTTGATATAAATGGAATGGAATATTATTATGTGCACTTTCTATTGTTAAAAAATTGTTGATGTTTGAAATCTGGAACAACCCCATACAAAACACCACCTAAACTTAACCAAATCAGTCAAAATAAGCCACAATGCATCTTAGAGGGTTGTTTCTTAAGTGTTTGATGAAATTCCAAGCCCTATTAGAGGGTTGTTTTCTAAGTGTTTGACAAAATTCCAAGCCCAAAGGTACATACAAATTCAACAAAAAAATTAGATCAGTTTGGTTAGGGACACCACATATACAAATTTTATCCTAGGCTTGATGCAATCCTTATCTTTTTGTAATAATAGACTATTTATAATTTAAAAGGTCATCCTAATGTATGTATATAAATATTCTATGTTCTTTGTGGCATGCTCTTATTTATGATAGAAACTTTCATGCCTGAAGTAAGCCCAGAGCCAACTAAAGTTGTGCAGACTTTAATTCATAATTAAATATGATATATAATAAACCAAAAATATATATTTTTTCTATCAGTGCATGAACTGGTGTAGAATTGCAATGATATTTTGAAAATAAATAATAGCATTCTGCCAAAATAAATGTCATAAAAAATAAGAACTCTTGATCGGAAAATACCACAGGGGGTTAGTTTTGTGAATTACAAAATTTTAAGCAGACAACCTTAGTTCAATATCATAATGTAGATTTCCTAGTGCCTTCATGGAGGCTTAGGAAAAGGATGGTGGGCATATATATGACAAAGGAGGTAGTTTCGATACTTCCTTCAAAAAATGATCCAAATTTTAGAATATTGGTGAGAGTCTAGAAATAAGAATAAAAAAGGAAGGTCATGAATGATTCAAACTCATTCAAGGCTATAGAAGGACCAGAATGTTTGTAGGAAATTACATGCGAGCATTTTACTAGATGATTTGATTTGAGACCCTTTAAGGTAATCACTCAACTTCTTATGGAAGAAATAAACGTTTGGGAAAAGAAGTTAAAATTTTGTAATTCACAAAAAAAATTATGCATGATGTTGAAGTTCTAGTTTATTCCAATGGAGAAGATTTTGTTATAGCAATTCAAAAGCATGGAACTTTATAGGATGTATTTGAGTGTGCTTGAGAATGAACATTAGAACCTTCAATTATATGATGAAATATACAACATTGGGCTTGGATTCTTCTTTTTGTCTATCGTCTGATTCAAAACTAAAATTTTCAATCTCAAC
This sequence comes from Pseudotsuga menziesii, assembly GCA_001517045.1. NCBI lineage: Eukaryota > Viridiplantae > Streptophyta > Pinopsida > Pinales > Pinaceae > Pseudotsuga > Pseudotsuga menziesii. Next base: position 596,195 of record LPNX010567411.1, read on the forward strand.
TTCTCTAATAGCTTGTGAGGATGAAGTTGTTAGCCTTTTCACAAGATCAAATTCAGAGACATTATCACTTGGAGAATATTGATAAGTATGTTGGGACTTCCATTGTATCATTACAGACCTCTTGATCTTGTTTGGTAATTCCTAATCCTGTGGATTCTTCCTCGAAATATTGTCTAGTCGGTAGCAGAGTACTAGCTATATCCAATTTTCCTTCTGTTGCAAAGTCTATGGTTTCCTCAGGAAGCCTTGTTAGGGAATACAATTTTATTTGTGTTTTGATGGGCTTCACCACTCTCAATATTTTTTGAATCCTTAAGGTCTTACCTTTCAACATTTGCAAAACCAATGACTTCCCTGTTGTGTAGTACCTGCAAAATATTTGATTCCACCTTTAAAGAATGGTCTTAGTCTTAGGCATCCTGATTTTCAAATTCAATGTCATATAAGTCACTTAATATTTATTCCTCTACATTCAAACAGTCTTCACCACTCTCAAGCTTTCCTGAAGCCTCAAAGACTTGACCTTCAACATTTGCAAAACTAGTAACTTCCATGTCATGTACTTGAGAAATGTATGATGCCACCTTAAAAGAAATATCAGAGTCATGGACACCTTGATTTTCTTCTCCAGAGATAAGTCATTTCATATTTATCCCTCTACCTCTTGACAGTATTCACCACTCTCAATTCTTTGTGATGTGAATTATTGTTTAAGTTTATTTTCATAATGTGGTTTCAAGATTCATCTAGTGGCATGATGCTCTGAGTATTATAATTGGATTTTTATTTACACAGATCAAATCAGCTTACTTAAAATTTATATAATGTTTTAGCAAGAAACAACACACTCTTGAATAATATTTTCCAAACAAATTTATATAATTTCTAGCTAGGGCATGGAAATAGTAGTCCAAAGTCCAAGGATCTACTCTAGACATGATGTGAGGAATGAAAGAAGGGTGTGTACCGCTAGTGCTTCCTTTAGGGTTGAACATTGACTCAAAATTGTTGTTCGAGTGCCTAGGTGATATGAATTGACCCACAAGTGAACATACCTTAGCTTGTTGTGCAGAATCCTGAGATCATGTGACAAATGGAACTTAATGTAGCTAGGATAGACATTGAGATCATTTCACATCTACATCAAATTATCATAATGGAAGGCCATCTCCATTTTTTATAGGAGGTGACTAGGGGTGTGTCATGAGTACTTAAAGTGAGGTAGGTGCTTAATAAAAATACTAATGGACTGAAGGGGTGAAACTCCTTAGAGAATTGAATGTGTCCAGATGGTCCTGGGGAAGCAATCCTCTTTGAAGACAAAATGGCCAAATATGGGCCTCTCTTATCTAGCAGACTAGTAGTTGAGTCACTCATGGGGAAAATCTTGTAAAGAAAAAAGACAAGCCTAAAAATTCTTGTGACGCATAAAGGATGGGTGCCAAGCTTGCCTTGGAAAAATGGCTTATTGAAAAAAATGCTAACAATGTATTATATGTTGGAGCATGATAGATTGGAATCTCTGCAAATGTTCCCAATCAATGGAAACTAGACTAGGTTTCTAAACATTGGGCCATACAGAATAGTAGTTTTGATGATAGTGTCAAAGAGATTGATCTTTGCTAGGAAATATTAAAATGAAAATATAAACATTGGTGTTAAAGCATTGAAATAAATGCATATCCCTTGTTGATTTGGTGTTGGGAAGTGGGTCTCATGTTGAATCTAGGGCTTGTGATTTTGACACCCATAAGTGTATTTTTTATTTTGTGCAACTAGGACATAACTTAGAGAAATCATCATCAAGAGAGATTGACATGTGGAGCCTTAGCTTGGAGAGTGCATCACTTGGGAGGTGGGATGAAACCACCTTGCAACATGTGTACACGTGGGTATTGCATGGGTTGGTATAATTTTTTTTTTTAAATTGACATCTCCATCACTATAGCGATGAATATGGCTTTCAAGTTCTGATGGACTTGCTATACTAGCGATGAAAACTTCCATTGCTAGTGTAGCAAGTTCGTCGAAACTTAAAATCCATTGTTGTGACTATAGAGATGGACCCTCATTGCTAAAGAGACAAATTAAAGCAGGTATAAAGAAACACTTGAAATCCATTTCTGTCACTATAGTGACGAACCATCATTGGAACTTGAAATCCATTGTTGTCGCTATAGCGACAGACCCTCGTCACACTTGAAAGCCATTGTTGTTTCTACAACGTCGAAACATCATCGAAACTTGAAATCCATTGTCGTCGCTATAGCGAATGACCCTCGTCACTAGAGAGACGGAGTAAAGCTGGTATAAAGAAACACTTGAAATCCATTGTCATTGCTACATTCACGGACCATCGTTGGAACTTGAAATCCATTGTCATAACTATAGCGATGGGGAAGTGTTGCTATAGCGACACAGTTTGTTTTTTTTAACAAATTGTGTTCCATGTCTTTTTTGTCACTATAAAGAAAAACCATGGAAAGTGTTTCTACAACGATGAAAGTTTTTCCATGAAAAAGGGGTCATGTTCGTTACTATAGAAATGCATAAGTGTTGCAATAGCAATGATGTTTTGTGGGAAAAATTTCCACATGTACTAGTGATAATAGACATATGTCATGAGTGGTCAACATCATGTACAACACACAGTGAAGCAAGGTCTCCACACTAAATGAATGCATCAAATGGTACACTGGAATCTGGTCATGAGAGATGAAATCTCATAGATACTGGCACAATCAAGGAGGTAGCATATATGGAATTCCACCAAGCTTGGAGGTCTTTGACACAAATCGTCGTTAGCACATGTCCCATCACATCAATAAATGTATTGCATTCAAACATGATGGACCATCATCTGATTACCGGTCATTGATGTATACCATTAACAAATGTGACATGTCTCACTGATAATGATAATGGGAATCAAGGTATAGAGTGCAAACAAACAAGTGTAAATAGATGTGTTGAGGTAGAACACTTGATAGAATCCATCGACTAGAGGACATTGATGTATTCCCAAATATATTAATGGTGAGAGAACTTGTCACTGATGACCACAAGTATCAAGGGGAATTCAATGGACTCTAGATACCTATTCCAGAATAAATGTTCTAAATTTGATGGAATGGAATCTACTAGAAGGAGGGAATTAAGGCATCCCCCATCAACCAATGCAACGTACACAACAACACTGGATAATTTGGAAGAAAAATAACAAGATGTGCATAAACGAGTAAAAATTATATCAGGAATGGTCGACATGCAGAGAAAAGATAACTGAGGAATGGTTGACTAAGGATAAAACTTCCTTCGAACAAGAGCATAAGGAAGAAGAAGACCCATAGGAAGCATAGACTCAAAATATATATTGGGACAACTCCGTGACACATGAGGAATCGACAGAGGCTCCATAGGGCTGGAAGCATAACCAGATAGAGGAGAAAACTCAAAATAATGAGTACAACTCCTAAGGTCATACTAGTAACCTAGCCTATGAATGAATGTACTATGCTTTGTTCAAAGGCGAAACGACATGACAACTACCAATAGAAAGTGATATAATTTCCCATATAGATTTTTATGTTTTATGATTTTTTGGTCTTTTTCATATTTGAAAGCTTGAAAAATAATGAAATTTCTTATTGTACAGTAAGGAGGAAACATGTGTCGCAGGAAAGCAAACTAGTTCCAAATAGTGGAACATACCTATGCTCAATGCAAGGAAGCATATGTAGGATAAGGACACTCATGCTGCAAAAGCTGTATGGAAGGCTCTTCCTAGCTAGGATTGAGACAATCTTAGGCTATATAGCTTATAATCTAAAGAAGAGAACTGACATAAAGCTCAATATAGCAAGCAAATGTATACAAATGTAGTTACAAATTGATAGAAATAGGAGTCCCAATAGGATATGGCTAGCATAAAGTTTAAGAAATAATATGAAGTTCTTCACTCAAAGATATGGTAGGACTTCAAGTGTACTCCCATACCTAAGGGAGGACGCTCATCATGGGAACCAAATAAAAAACATGATATAACTAGGACTCCCATGATAAGAAAATCTCTACCACTTATGTAACGCCACTTCTAGTATAAGTATGAAGGTTCCGTGACATCACGAAGTGGGTTCGTACCTATGGTTAAGGTTACATGGTCATAGGATAATGCAGGATGCATGTAGAAAAATGATCCTATCCTATATGCTTGTTTATTATTATACCTGCCATAGGCATGAACGAGTCAAAGTCTCAATGAAAGTGCACCAAAAGGGGTTCCTACACAACAAAATTAGGCCAAATAGATAAAATAGTTAATAAGAAGTCCAAACTATAGGCCAACTAGGTAAAAAAAAATGATAAATAGTAAAACATGACATTTTTACCATACAATTTGGTTTTTTACCCAAAATAGTGCATTCAGAGAAACTTAGACTTCAAAACTTCAAACGACGATTCTTGGAGTTATGGTACATGAAATACAGAGCCACTAGGACTAGGTAATTCATAATCACATTCCTCATCTATCCATTGCATTAATTTTCAGTTCTTGTGGTGTATGTTTATGCATGAGGAAACCAAAATTAAGGATCTCGTCCCATGCAGATCATAGTTCATCGGGATGCATATAGGGCTTGATGTTTGTGGGAAAAGTGAAGCCTTCCTATGTATATATGTTATTGTTATAAAGAACAGTTGTGTATAGGGCCAGGTATGTACAATTCTATGGTGAAATCTCATAAAAATTATATTTTTCTTTGCAGGATAGTTTTGGAATGGAGAGAATGTGAGCATGAATATGTTGATAAGGAAATTCTTGGTGATGTGAATGCTCAACAAGCCTTAAGAAGTTGTGCATTGTACAAATTTTTGAACCTTGGGGGTTTGAGGGTCCAACCAAGACTCCTCCATATGTGTGTGGATTATTGGGATCTAGACACCAAGTACTTTATATTGGATGGTGCGCCATTGAGACTAGAAGTAGGGGCCATCTACTTCATCAAAGGACTATCTCACAGAGGCGAGGTAGTGAACCTATTAGCTCCTGGAGTGGGAGGAAGACTCACTATTAAGGAGTACATAGATGTGTATTTCATTCCTGACACGAAAAATATCAGAATTCAAGTTCTAGTGGATATTATTCGAAGTATTAGTCTCAAGGTGATATTTTGGTATTGGCAAGAATAGAAGGTTTGGAATCTCTTCATTAGGCTTCACGGCCTCTCATGTTATACTCAGTAGAGTGCATGAAACCTATGGTATATGACTCGATAACAACAATGTTGAGAAATATGAAATAACAATTGACTAACTGCAAGCTGGGTAGGATAAAGAAATTCAATTACACCTGTAACGTCCCCGACCCTCCGACCGACGAAGAGGACGCTACCATGAAGTTAACCATCCGGGCTACCAGCCCCATGAACATGTGCATTCATAAAAATTGCTGAAATACAAATGCTTGAACTAAAACATGCATATATTGTTATTTATCATACACAGCGGAAGTAGCATACATTCATACAAGCATTCAACATGTTCATTAACAGTAAATAGTATTGCAGAAGTAGAATAGACAAGATTACTTATCTTTATAAAGAAATCGTTCCGCAACCAGCTATGTCGCTGCAACGTTCCACCCAACCATAGGCTATCATGCTCCTAGATCTCTCAACAATACTGCCACCCCTGAGCCGGGCATGAATCCACAAGGAATAAGGAACTGACAGGCTTACACATAGCAACAGGGTAACAACACCACAGGGTACACAGTTCAGCCAAGCCAACACGGTTGGTTTTATCAGGCGAACACAGATCAGCCAAGCCAACACAGTTGGGTTTATCAGGCCATCCAGGAGCTGGGAAAGGATAATGCTAAGCTGGTGAGCTCACTGAAGAGCTACAGACACCAACACCAGAGCCAGTCTGGATTCTAGAACACCCACACACACCCAACACAAGGAAGTCAGCCCCTTCTCTGCAACGCAGTCCCTTAGACCCTGACCTTCCCTCTAGTGCTCTTCAGGGGTTGTGGAGAAGAAATCCATCCCAATAACTCTATCCATGTGGTTCTCAACCCACAAGGTTTGTCAAGCATCTCAGGCCATCATTCGCCAACCCAAAAATAGTCCAGGGACAGATCCGATGAACACACGGCCAATCCACCTTCAATATCGTCGCTGTTAGACTCACACAGATCAGAAATTGATCAAAATTCATAGCCAACATATACATTTCAACATGGATTCACAGGAAGAATCACCCCTGATCTCATCAATTCATGGAAAGGCAATTCCCAGAATTTCCACTGCGATTTCCCAATGGTGAACAAAACAATGCACAGTCTAATGCGTGGAGGCAAAAAGTTGGTTCTCTATGTGGAGGAAGAAATGAATTGCAGACCCCTAATCAGCGCGAGGGAGAGAAGACCCAAAAAAAAAACCCCACACAACAGTTGGTAAAACGTTTTTATTCCCCCCCCCCGTCCTGCATGAGGAAGACAAACGGCCAAGAACCGAGGGAGTGGGAAGAAACGGCTCCCACATCGTGGAGAGGAGAGCAAGCGTGGCATGGCAACGGTCTTCTTGCCAGCCAATCGCTGCCTCAACCAACAAAAAAACAAAAATAACCAAGGGAGGTGGTGACACATAATTTTCTCTCATGACTCCACTTTCACATTCACGTCCCTTTTTCCTTATCCCCGGGAATCATGCCCCTTCTCAAATTAATTGCTGCGTACATAGCTGGTTGAGTTGTTTTAATTAAAAAGTGTGTTTACATAATGCCGTAATTAAATATATGCCGCATGTCCCGATATACGATCGGTGACCATTCCTAATCAAAACACAACATAACCAAATCTCATGGTGGGGCCTTGGCCTTGAGCTCCACACCAAGATTATTTACAACATAAGTATCTTATTTATTTTAATGCAAGCGGGGATTAAAACCGGGGTATTACAACACTAGCATTCTGAGCAATTTATTCTTTGAGAGGGTGCCGAGCCTCAGCCTTATAGTTGAGGTCCCTCCTCATAGTTTACAGGATCCAGCCCAGACTCACTGGGTAGAGATGATGTGGAGTCTAGGGGGAGGAAGGACACCTTATCCTTTCCCACCTGACTTATTCCACTAGTGGCGATGACAGGCCATAGCCATAGATGGCTACCCCTATGCAAGGATAGAATTTTGTGGAGATCCTGACATTCCCCTACCACTAGGGTCCACATATGGAGATATAGGTAAGATGCCATTTGTATGGGTTTTTGAATTATATAAAAACAAATGTATTTTTGATGTATTTGGAAATCAAAAAAATACTTTTGGTGGTGACAAGAATTGACATTAGATATATTTACGTAGACGTGGGTCCGTGACGACCATATGGTTTCCCTCGCCATTGATGAAGGGGACGAGGTGACGAGATGATTGACACTAACGCCGAGCAGATGCTCCAAAACATACATGGAAACATCGCCTAGCTGACACACATGATACCCATGGTGCAAGTCTAGGACTTTCCCTAGGCTATGCAAAGACATGTAGTAGGGGTACCTCCTCCATTGGTTAGGTTGTTTAGGCGGTTGGCCAATGTAGTCATGTATTATCATGATAATAACCCAGGCCCACATGCATATATTCCTATGTAGAAATTTTGTATCGGTCATGTGTACTTTGGTGGCTTAAAGCCCCATTTTTGTAGTTATGACATTTTTTACTATGACACCATTTTTGAACTCTATTTGGAAATAAAAATTATAGCAATCGGTTTCATATTTACAAATGTGTTTAAATGTGAATGTGATTTAAATGTTCATTCTTCTTTATTGATGTGACAAGTTCCAATCTAATGCATAATTTTCATATGAATCGACAATGTTATTACAAAGTCTAGGTATATGAATGTATGTAATGTAATCAAATTTGTCACTCCAATAATCTTACCCTCAAGAATATCCTAAAAAATGTAGGATACCCAATAAGGTACATACCATTTACCTACGACACCAGTAACTAGGAGTCAAGGTGAACTTCAAGATATCGGACACCATTGGAAATGGTATCATCAATAATTCAATGATGACACTATATTAAACAAAGTTATTATACGATGGTCAGAGACAAACACCTCCCAAATACACCAACTGACCCTCAAGTGCATAGATAACCTAGGTACTTGAAGCTAAATTATGAGTGTGGTGGCTAGCATCATTAGCAAATCCTAAATAGATCGAATATCCTGTCGACATATGCCACAAGTTGTATAGTAGAATACAAGATGTTGGCCTTGGCTAATTGTTAATCACAATATTTCTTAAGATGGAGCAAATTTATGGGCTTCTCCAAGGCATTCCCTTCATAATCCTCCATCTTATAGGAACCTTTCTCTAGGACATGCTTTACCATGTAAGGTCTATGCTAGATACGGTTAAACTTACCCACCCCAAGTGGTTCATTGGCTTGATCATATAAGAGGATCAAGTCACCTTCACTAAATTTACAAATATGGACAAACTTATCATACTGGGATTTAACACGGTGTTGATTCACCTCTAGAGCCACTACTGCATCTCAACATTGCTCATCCAGGTTCTCCAAGTGGACCAAATGTTCTTCTAATTCTGAAGTGTCGGGTAGAAATTCTATGGCTAGTTTCAATGAAGGAATTTCACACTCAACCGGTAAAACCAACTCCACCCCGTGCACTAGTTCATAAGGAGAGAATATGGTGGTTGTATTGAATATGGTTTGATAATCCCAAAAATCAGGGTAAATCATGATATGCCAGTTATTTTTTATTTGTGTGGTGGTTCTTTGTAAAATGGACTTAAGGGACTTGTTAATTGCTTAAACCTGGGCATTCGCTTGAGGGTAATAAGAATAAGAGTGTTCTTTCTTATACCCTAGTTTCAAAGCTAATTTTTTCATCATCTTATTATGAAAGTGCATGCCATGGTCAATGACAAGCTCCTTCAAGATTCTAAACCGAGTGATAATCTAGTTGAGTATGAAGTGAGCGGTCATAACACCATAGTATTTAATTGTATGAATATCCTCTACCCATTTCATGAAGTAGTCTATGGCCACTATAATGTGATTATTCTCCCCATATGATGTTGGGTGGCATTCCATAAATTCTACCCTCCACTTATTGAAGGGACCGATGGTTACAATAGAATGTAATAGGGTGGGATGTGAGAGCATATTCTGTGTAAACACCTGGAAAGGGTGGCATCGCTTGACCACATTAATAGAATATTTGAATATTGACGGCCAATATTAACCCTCTCTAAGTATTTTTTGGGATGTAGCAAGCCTAGATAAATGACCACCACATGCCCCAAGGTGGTAATCATTCAAATCAGTATCTTCCTCATTGTGAGTTAAATAATGAGACAAAATGGAATCCACCCCACGGCGATACAATGTGTCACCAATAATAAGGTAGTTATAATAATTATGATGTAGGCATCATCGTTCATCCCTCAAGAGGTGATAGGGAACCTTCAAAGTTTGCATATAAATGATGATATCACCATACCAAGGGTCAGTAGTCAAAATGATGAAAATATGCTCTTCCACGAATGAATCATCGTGAATCCTATCGTCATCTAGATTAGGGATATCATATATAAGCTCTGCAAATATTAATGACTTCTTCGATTTTTCCAAAAAAAACTCGAGGTTGAATTCTTGAAAAATGAAAATCCATTTGATATACTTCCCCCCAATCATTCGTATGGTCAAGACAAACTGAAATGGATTGATGTGAGCTACGACAGTAGTCTGGCGAAACAATATATAGTGTCTCAACCGATGGAATACATGAGCAGTAGTTAAGGTCAACTTACCGACATGACTATATCTAAGTTCAACATCAATGAGATTCTGGCTAAGCTAGTAGATAACATTCTCTTGGAGATCATTATCCACAACTAGAACCATACCAATCTTCTCTTGAGATGCGACCACATATAACAAAAAATCATGGCTATAGTCAAGTGGACTAAACACGGGGGTCAATGCCAAGGATTTATTAAGGGTTTCGAAGGACTCCTAGGCTCTCTCAGCTCATATGAACGGAGTACCCTTCTTCAATAAGAACATAAACCCCTTGGTCAAATTGGCATAGTTGAAAATGAATTGACGTAAGAAATTTCCCATCCCCTAGAGAGTCTGAAGATGTCAAATTGTGTGCAGGGGAGATAACTAGAGTATTTCCTGAACCTTTCATGGATTAACCCTAATCCCCTCCTTTGATACAATGAATCCCAACAAAGGACCAACTCTCACAAAAGATGCATTTTTGAGGATTTAACCAGATTTTATAATGGTGTCATATTTTGAAGACCAAGCGCAAATGATGTAGGTGATCCACCCTTAGACAAGAGTGAGCAGCTAAATAATACAAATAAATTTTGATAATACACTTGAGGTCATGGAAATCAAAATTCATAGCCCTTTGAAAAGTGGCTCCGGTGTTTTTAAGGTTGAAAGGAATTTTCTGGTATGCAAAATTACCCCAAGGAAAAATAAATGCAGTCTTATGTTGACCCTCAGGTTTAATTTGTATATGGTTGTACCCAGAAAAGTCATCCATAAACAAAAAAACTTTGATCCTAGCACACTCATCCATAAAATGATCAATGAATGATGTGGGGAAATTATCCTTCGTACAAACCCTATTTAAGTCTCTAAAATATGTGCACACACAGATGGCCCCCTGCTTCTTATCAACTATAATGGGAATGATACCCATTGAGTTAAGGAAATCATATAGATTAAACCAACTTTAAATAGTTTATATATCTCTTCCTTAATGGCATACACTTTGTGAGGGTTCATTGCACACAGGCGTTGTCGAATAGGTTTAGTGTTTTGATATGTTTTTATATCATGCTCAACAATGAGAGGGTTAATTCCTAGCATCTCTTCATACAAACAAGCAAAGAAATCATGAAATTAATTAAAGAGCTTGTTGTATCTCTTGATTTCATTGGGAGAGGAGTCCTCATCGATGTGCACATTCTTGTTTTTACTAGGAATCCAAGAGATGTTGATCGAAATCGTAGGAGATAAGTTCTCCATGTTCCATTCGAAATATATACCATGGGTATCTAATGGGACCACGGGGTGACCAACACTCTCTCTTAAGGTCATCCTAAATTCATCATGCTTGACCCATTCAAGCTCCAACAAAAAGTAAGATTGATGATGTATCTCCTCCCAAGGTTGTTATTTACCATTCATGGCCTCGAGAATCGCTTCATATGAAAAACAAATATCATTAAGGTAATCATGCGAGCATGGCGACACAACCTTCCAGGTAAGGAGTAAAAGGATATACTCCTCATCCATCTATGAAGAGAAGGACCGAGGTCTATAGCAGGTTCAAGTGTATCTTGATACACAAATTCTACTACAGACAACAACATTCTCATCCTAGTAGGCTTAGCATCTTCATCTGAAGTTCTTGGAGAAGGAGGAGTCCATGGGTCGTCCAAAAACATAATAGGAAATGGGACCAAACTCACCGGTGATGAACCACTACTAGGGGTAGAGCTAATAGCTAGAATTGGTTTTTAAATATTAAAATTCCCCATTAACGATGGATACATTCCTACACCAACATTATTAGTTGTTGGCTAAGAATTATCAATAGTCGGGATAGTCAATCCCGACGATGCAGAGGAACCAAAATTATCAAAATACATATGGTCAATTGCCAGATACTCAAAAGGGAAGCTCACAACTCAAAATACAAATGATATGATTGCTTTCATAGTGTAAATCCACTTTCGACCTAGTAATAGGTTGTAGTTGAGGGGTGCATCAACCACCTCAACCTCGACCAACACAGTCTTCCCTCGCAACTAGACCCAAAAAGAAGGAATAATGTAATTAGAAGAAATAAACATCCATCAAATGCAGTCAACCTAGTCATTGATTTCGACAACATGGGTGTGTTAAGGCCTTTCCAACAAGTCAGATATATCACAGAGGTCACAACTCCTTCATCAATAATTGTACATTTAATGGTGTATTTGAGACACTCCACATGGACTAGAAAGGCCTCATGGTAAGGAAAGTGAGGCTGGACCTTGTGGGTTTCAAATATGACAATGTTGGAGGTATTAGTATCAAGTACTTTGAGAGAAGACAACAAGGCTCTCCACTACAAAGGACAAGTCTGAAGCACTCCCATAGCTGACATCGCATAGGGAGTCTACCCAAAATCCTCAAAAATAGAGTAATGATGGGAGGCTCAAGCATTAGGATTGTGTCCCAAATTCTTTAGGACTCCCTTAGGTATACGAGGTATAACTTTAGGCTTATCAATCTACAACAGAATTTCAGGAGGTGCATGCTCCTTCCTCATTTTGGGTTGTGATGAATCATAATTTTTCCAGTGAATCAGAAAATTAGCAGCTGCCATCATGTTGATGCAACCATGGTCACCTTTGGTCACTGAAAAGTTTTGATACCCACCAGAACTTCTTTCAGTGTCCATGGTCCTTGAAGCCATATTTTGATTATGAGGCAAAGGGCCAGTCAACCAAACTGGGTTTTTTTTTATGTACTTCGAGGCATCTTCGATACAAGGGCACAAGTATGTCAGAAGGTATCCCCCACACATTTTTCAAGGGAATTTAACCTTCCACTTAGGATTCTTCCCCCCCCATTATTATCCATATTCTTGTCATCATTCTGATTCTCCTCCCTATTCCCACCCTATTTATTATTTCTTTCATTTCTTATATTTCTTGCAGGCTGCTGGTTACCCTTATGATCCGACGAATGCACTAAGAGTACATACATTGACTAGGTGGGAATGGATGAGGCCATAGCTTATCTAGTTGCAGACTGATTAATAGACAAATATCACATTTGATTTTTAACCTAGTCTATGACCTTGGCACTTCTATATCCAACAATACCATCAGCATGTGGCCGAGGTTTGAACTTAGGATCAAATATCAACCATGGCACATTAGGGATAATCTCATACAAATGAACATATTGAGAAGAGATCAATCCAACTGTTGAGCCCTAAAGATTGAATGTTCCTCATTACACACTCTGAATGTTGAAACATCTTTCATGATATAAGGCAATAAATATTGGAGGAACCATTCCAACAAAAATTTAGGTGGAATGTTGGCCTTAATAAACCTATTTAATCAACACCACTATTGAATATAAATAGAAATATGTGTGGCTTTATCTTGTTGTAATGTCGACAAGACCTTTATGTCAGAATCATAATGTACCGTTAGTTGAAAGTGGTTAAGAAAGGTCATGGCTAAGTCATTAAAAGTATGATAAGTGCCCCTAGGCATATCTATATACCATTTCGCAGTAGGACCCATGAGGGTACGTTGAAATAGTTGTAAACAAACAAAGTCATGGTTCAATGAGTTCGAAGAGCACCATAGGTGGAAAGTAGTAACATGCTCTCCGGGGTCCTCACCATTCTTACCTTCAAACTTTGAAATATTCGAAGGAATTTTGGAGGGAACAATTGGTCACATCAGATCATGAGATATTGAATCATTGGTCAACTTTTAAAGGTAGGGTAGGTTTAAGGTAGATAAAAAGGGGATCCTAGGTTGTGTCATATAATTCCATGCCCCATGAAGAGGTTGGTTCATATAGGACTGATTGTGATAAATTTTGTATCCTTGACCAATTGGGTGATAACCACCTCTCATATGGCCCATATACAGATGCATGGGGATTTGATGATTATGTATTCCATAAGAAGGAGGTGTTATATAATTGTAGTTATAATATTGATAAGTTGGTTCCCCCCTAGACACATAAGGAGTAATATAACCTCTATATACAACGGTATCGGTTGATGAGGGAACATTGTAGTTATATGGAGCACTACTTACCAAGGGACTGTGCGAGACATAAGGAGGGTGCGACATGAGAAATGCATTTGAAGGAACCAGTGTGATGGGTGATGGGACATAGGATGGAATGTAAGAGGTGGACCCAATGTTCACACATCCACTATAACCCCCAAGAGAGTTAACCTTAGTGTCAATATCAGATGAAGGGAGTGAAAATTCCCCCATAAATGGAGCAAAGGGTGTAATATGACCACTCCCAAACCTATGAGAAAGAAAAGGAGTTGTAGTTCCCCCATGTCCAATACTAGGGTCCGCACCGAGACCGGTGACAAATGATGGGATAAAAGTAGTGAAATATGACATGTTGAATGTAAACAGGCATGTGCCAAAGCGATTAGGCTAGGTCTCAACACCCAACCTCTCTGAGGAAAACCTCCTCTAAAATTCTATAGCTAGGGTTGTGCAGTATGGGAAGTATCAGCCCCCGATGGGTTGGCATAAACTAGAGTTATAGGTATCCATATGCTTCCTCCCCCTTTCCAGATGATGGGGACAAAGGGAAATTCGGGTTCTCAAATGGAGTACTCATGGTGAGAACTATATGTGAATTAGAGTGCACTAAAGGTTTCATAAAATGTCTAGTCCTCTTCCAAGGAGGAGGAGAAGGGTTCCAAGGAGGCAATCTTGCTAAGTGTTGAGATCAGTGAGGTGCCAAAAATTGATCCACAATGACTCAAAACAATAGAGACTCAACTAATTATGATTCCTAAATCAAAATAATGCGTAAAGAGCACACCCCTAAGAAAGCTAGGTCAGATGAAAACAAGAAGAGAGGGAGGATAAGTGATCTTCCAAATGCAATAGGTATGTATTTCATAGCAGAGGCATAAGACTCCCATAAACTACAAGTGAAGGTGTGTAACGAATTATAGTCGCCCATAAAGTACAAGCAGAGGTTCAAAACAATCCATTGCATTTGATTGTGGATAATGGCAGCTAGAAGAGCTTTGTTTCTGAATATGTCGTGAAGAAACTAGGTCGTGTCACCACTCCACATCCTTAGCCTTATAATATCGATTGGATGAAGGATGGATATGAACTAAGGATGACCTAACAATTCAAACTCACCTACTTAATTAATCCTTTTGAAGATGAAGTACTCTGTGACATGGCACCACTTTCCATAGTTGATGCCTTGTTTGGGAAACCTTACTTATGGGATCAACATGGGAGTTATTAGTCACAACCTCAGAAGGTGATTGTTAAAATACAGAACCAATTGTATGGTATACTAGAGCATTCATCTACACCAATGATTGTGATGATATCTTCTAAACAGACAAACAAGCTCATCAACCATGCTCAGAGATTTGCATTGATCATGATCAAGTCTCAACATCTCAGGAAGACTGCAACAAATAGTCAACTCATCAACGAGTGAAACTCTCGATAGCAGCAACAAATTGACAATATTCTTGATGAATACCATAACATATTTCAAGATACAGATGGAGTGCCTCTACATTTCTGGGTAAAACACTCCATTGAACTTGTTCATGGTTCTTCATTACCTAATGCATATGTTTATAGAATATCCATTATCGATAATAGGAGATTCACAAATAGATTGAAGATTTGATCAACAAAGGTCACATCTGACCCAAATCCTCTCCTTATGGAAGTCCAGTCGCCCTCATTCCAATGAAATATGAGACTTGGAACATATGCATCGACTACCACGACCTCAACAAGATTTCAGTAAATAATAGATACCCTTTGCCAATGATAGACGAATTAATCGATTTTTTGAAAGGTGAAAAATTATTTACTAAGCTCAACCTCAAATCAAGATATCATCAAATTCTGATTGGTCCCATTGATGTCTAGAAAACTGCTTTCAAAACCAAAGAAGGATTGTTTGAATGGTTAGTCATGCCTTTCGTCTTAACCAATGTGTTACCACCTGTTCTAAAATTTGAATATTTTTACTGATGCATCGATGCTAATTCCTTGGCAAAAGGATAAGCCAGTAAAAAATTAATGAAAATACTGAGTTTTAGCCTTATAAATATGCATGGATAAGAAAAATATGATCAAGGTTAAAAGATGACCTGAATGGATGTCTTGGATGCACAGCGGAGAAGATCAAAGGCCACAAATCATTTCCTCCAAGGAAAGATCGGGAGAGAAAGAGTGAAAAAGTCAAAACTCGGTTGTGAAAGATGGTAAATTTGATTTCTACTTTCTGAAGTATGAGATATAACGGTCACAAAAAGATTCCTCATAAATCAATGGTCCAACAAAAGTGGGAAGTGAAAGGGTGGAAGTGGAAAGGACCAAAATTTGGTTATAAAAGTTGGTATTTCCTCCTTTTTCTTTCCTCTATTTTGCGGAAAGGAAAAAGAATAATGTGGAAAATGTAGCAATTTGGTCGTAAAAAGTTCAAATCCTACTTTTCACAATCCGTAAGATCGATGGTATGGAAAGCTTCCGCCAAATATCAATGGCTTGGAAAGGAGCAGAAAGGCAGAAGCGGAAAGCAGAAATACATAGTTTTGGTTGTGAAAAAAGTTGAAATTCTGCATTATGCAATCAACACGATCAATGGTCTAGAAATATTCCACTGAAGATGAATGAATTAGAAAGGAGACAAAAGGCGGAAGCAAAAAAGATGAAAATCTGGACATAAAAAGTTGAAATCCTGCTTTCCACTTTCTGCAGCTTGTTCTCAGATCAACGACTGGGAAATTTCTTGTCTTAGATCAACGGTCTGGAAGAGATAGGAAAGGTGGAAATCAAAAATATAAAATTTTTGCATCATGAAAGAAGAAAAACCAACTTTTGATTTCCACAGCTAGCAGCTTGATCCCAGATCGACGGTGCAGGATGAATCTTGTAGCAATCAACGGTAAAAGAGAAATTTCATAGGAGGAAGATAAAAGGATGAAGGAAACCATTGTAGGATGTATGTAGATTCTCTAAATAGTCATTTTCATCAAGTGATCTTGAGTCCTAGAGGTTGCGTTTTCCACTTTTATCCATCACGTGTATCCCAGCGTGCTTTACTGATTTACTTATGATCATGGAGACTTTGTCAAGTTAGAATCTGTTAGGATTTTGTGTGTGGAGGATTGATTCTTGATTTTTTGTAACTAAATTTGGCTCTATTTTGAGGTTGGTATCGGGATCCCATTACACTATAAATACAACCTCAAGAGAGGAAGAAGGGGGTTCGAAATTCATATTTTGAAGCCTCTGTGCTTGGTTTTGTATCTCTACAACATTTCTTGGAATCAGTAATGAAAAGTATTTCATGAGTGTCTGAGATTCACCATGGTGTTCAATGTTCAGTCTGTTTTCCCCTATTTGCTTCATTTTCATGTAGGTGTAGCTTTTGCTAATGCGTTTCTAGTTGTATGCAAGGAATTCATTCTCTTTTTAGTGCTCCCTGCATCAAATAACATGTTTGTTATGTGTTTATGCTAAATGTCTTGTAATTCATTCTCTGTTAGATTCTCCATTTCCCTTATCATCCTTTACTGTTGATTCTACTAAAGGTGTTTCAGGAGATTCGTCCACATATAGGTTCCTCCTATCTCATTGGGATTCTTCTCATTTCCCCCCGCCATCTCTTAAAGATATTTTGCTAAATACTAACATCTATTTTTCCTTAGACTATGAAGGTTACCAATGGTCATTATTTGTTGTAATTTCTTGAATGTTTCAGGTTTTGAATCCATTTCCCAATTGTTCTTTCTGTTTTTCTTACACTCTTTAAACTCCAAACAATCTATTCCCATCATAAATCTAGCCTTATGGATGCTTGTTTAAAACCAAATGTGTATGTGAATGACCCTGTCACAAAGAGAGAGACCTCTCTAATTGTATAGGCTAGAATACAGTCTAAATATAGGTTTGAAATGGTTACCCCAGTGAATTCCTACCACAACCATAGGAAAATTGTTGGGTGATAACACAATGAACCTGCAACCTTCATGCAATATATGGATGGCATTCTTCAACCTTTCATCATCAAATGTGTAATTATCTACCTAGAGAATATCTTGATTATCAGTCGATCATGGGAAGAACATGTCCAACAATTTCAACAAGTCCTCTACACTCTTTGACAACATTGACTCTATTTAAACATGGACAAATTTTCATTTGCGATGAAAAACATCAAATATTTGGGGTACATAATTGAATCTACAAGCATTCATGTCAATCCATACAAAGTACAAATGCTTAAAGAGTGGCCCATTCCTCAAAAAATTCATGTAATAAGAATTTTTATTGGTTTGACAAATTTTTATTGACGATTCATAATCGGCTTCAGTCACATATCTTGGCCTTTGGATCGGTTGACTAAGGGAAATGGGAAAATTGTCTTCAAATGGACATCGACACAACATCAACTTTTGAGAATCTCAAACAAAATATTTGTATTGCACCAGTACTTGTGTAACCTGATTTGTATCAACATTTTAGTAATGAGTCGGACACATTGGACTATGCCTTGGGCGCAATGATCACTTAGTCTAGTCACCCAGCCGCTTTTAATTTTGAAACTTTTAACAACACTATTAGAAGGTATTCAATGTGTGAAAATGAATTGTATGCCATTGTGAAATCCCTTAAGAAATGGGGACATTACATTCTTGGCAAGGAAACATTCATTCTTATTGACCACAAGCCTTTATAGTTCTCCCCATCCCAGTCGAAGTTATAAACAACTCGACAACTTAAGTGGATTAATTACCTACAATAATTCCAATTGGTAATTAAGTACCAAAAAGGTAAATTCAATTCCACAATTGATTGTCTGATTCTACCACCCATTACTCTCCTTTCTATGGTGATGAGTATGCAGGGCTACGAAACCGACTCTGCCCGACAAGAAGTTGAAAAACCATTGAAGTTTTGAGATCGAATATGCAACATCCAGAAACAAGAACAAGAAATGTTGCAACGAGCTAATGCAAAAGCTAAGGCCCGACACGATACGCACTGTATCCCTGATTCATTTCAAATTGGGGATCATGTAATGTTGCATCTCAAGAAGGAACGCTTTACTTCTCCATACATGAAGTTGAATCCTTTGCGATATGGTACATACATTATTATTAAGAATATTGGAGAAAAGGATTTCCAGCTCATGATTCCTTGATGCATGGGTATGTATCTAGTATTTAATGTGGATCTACTTCGACCATACCACACACCACTCTTGGAATAGAATGACTTGCAGACAACAGAACCCAAATACATCCACCCATATTTTTAGGAGCCTCTTTCCTATGACACCATTTTGGGACAATGAATACGCCATACAATGACGAATGTGATTCCATTGTTTCAGGTGGATAAAGATAAAAAAATTCCAGCACAAGGAAACTGGTACTCTTCTACTGAACTAACCACAAGTTTCCTCATTTGTACGAGAAAACAATGGGGACCATTTTTTCTTAAGGAAGTGTATGATCCACCCAGCAATTGGCATTGTTTTTTGGAGACGACGAATGCCAGCAACAAATTTGACAGGTTCAATATTGACTTTGATAGATTCAGCACCTTGACATGCATCGTCAAGACCAGCAACCAATGAACTATGGTAGATTGTCTTAGAAGTCTTCAAGTCGTGTGTAATGGTTGAAATCCTGGAACCATTCCAACTTATTCTTGTAATTGGATGTAATATGCAGACATCCCAAGCATTCTCGGCACTCTATTTAAGCATGTACATTATTTTAATATACAACAGTAATGAAGTAACCAAATTTGGTTTGAATTCTTGCATATTTCCTGTGTGTGTGTGTGTGTGTTTGTGTGTAGTGCATTTCCTTCTTTTCTTATTATTAATATCCTTCCTCCATTACAGTACTCAATTCATACAATCAAACAATTGTCCCCGTCATGCACTTGGGCGTGGTCGGATCAGTACTTTTATTGTATTATTGGTGTACTTCCTTTGGGATATGTTATTGATGTACTTGGTCGTGTAAAAGTATTAAAAGAATAAATTTAAATCTTCCATTGTAAGTCAGGTCATTAGTACCCAAAAGAAATATTATATAAATGTTATTTTGAGTCTCCCATCACAAGTTGTCCCAATAAGAGTAATAAGTTGGACCAGTTAGGGAAAAAGGTCACACACATGATGAGTATAAATAGAGAGGGTGGACCTGTCATTTGGAAACACCACTTAATCAAGAAAGTGCACATGAGAGATAGGAATAAGTTCATTAGAGAGAATAGGAAGTTACTTTTGTCTTTGGGGTTTATCTTATCTTGGTTTGGCATTGTACTTGGTGATAAAATCTATACTAAATAAGTTGTTGGGTTTTCTTCCATGTGGTTTCCTAGAGGAAAATATTTGTGTTCTTTTGTATTTGTGTACTTTTCTTTCTTTCAGATATCATATTTCTTATTGTTATGATAATAATTCTAATGTTTGAATATCTAGCATAATATCAAAACCATCCTAAAAGAAGTCGTTGTGCCGTTACAGATGAAAGTTGGAAACCAGGCTTTCCTATTTTGAGTAATTCACTCCACATATCATATGATAAAGGAGGACCATCCAACTCACCCTAGGATGTAACATCTTCCTATGGAAGTAGATTCCAGCTTTGTGGATTTTCAATTTTTGACCTAACACTACTATCGAGAAAACTACGACATCAAATTTTCAGTAGTTATGTCCACGGATTTGAAAAAATGAGTCCATTTCTCAAATCACTTTGAGGAGGCATATCTCCCTCTCCAATTAGTTTTTCAAGTTACCAAAGTTGAAAAATTAGGGTTTCTCTGTCAAACCCTAGTTCAACTAGAATCAGTTTTACATAAAGGTATTGAAGAAAGCATCTAGGTGAAGCACTCTCATTGGTAAGAACTATTCTGTATATTTCCATTTGAGTTTCTTGTTAGTAAAAATATATGTTAATTAATATTCAACATTAAATTATCAGCTAGTGCTCATAAGCTTCAAGGTACTCACATAGTATATGCAGGACTAGAGCCTAGCCTAGCCTAATATAAATGTGAGCAAAGAAACTTTAATGCAACAATAAAATAAGAAACCAAAGAATGAATTTAATTACCAGGAAATAAATTAACACCTTAGGCTGATACCCATCACTCTGAGGTCATATATAATGAGTTAGATCTTGATATTCCTTTGGCTTATTCCTATAGTTATTGGATAAACTTATGAGAAAAAACAAATTGAATGAAAATCCAAGCAAATTCCCAAGTAAATTAGATAAAACAAAATAATAATTAGAGAAATATAAAACAAGCTTGCAACTAAATATCCCTACACTCAGAATCTACTCTTTGAATGTAGTCACCAACATATCACACAAAATTCCAATTACAAGCATTTAAGTATGCATTGAATATTTGTTTCTACCATTATAAAATAGTGTTCATCAAGCATATTCAAGAGGTAGTTATGTTATGATTATATGCTTTAAAATTCCAATGTGATTGAAATTACTATGTGAAATACATTAATTTAACATGAGCATTGAAATGCAAATAAATCTACTGGTATGTGTTGTATATTTAAAAAATTAAGTTTAAATCTTGGGTGCATGAACATAACAGGAAATAGTATTAAAATTTATGTGTAGGAATAAAACAGAGCAGGAAATCTAGTGCGGGAATAAAACTGAGTAGGAAATCTAGTGCGGGAATAAAACATAATTAAAATTTAAATACATGAAATATAACCAAGCACAAAAAATGGAAATCTAAAATACTTGAAAATAAAAGGAAACTAACTAAACAAAAAAAACTAAGAAAATGAGATGTTCTAAAAAAGATACATCCAAGAGGCCAAGAGGCAAAAGCAATAAAACAAGGTAATGAAATGAGAGTGAAAGGAATTATATGAAACTAATTGTATCCTTCATTTAACACCAAGTGAATAAATAGAAAATAAAGATACTTTTCTAAATGAAATAACATTTATTTACAAAAACTTACGAAATATTATAATTTGAAGTCTAATACAATATTTAGAATATATATATAATTAACAAATACTAAATAAATTTAAATTTAAACAATTAACAAAATTATGGTAAATAATTAGGAAGGATAACATATAAAAATGTGATCATATTAACAAACGAATATAAACAAATAAACTTATTACAAAATTAGGGTAAGCAATTATTAGCGAACTAATTGTTATAATTATAATCAAAGAATGATATACATAATCTCATGTCAACTCAAACACATATATACATATTGTGTAGTGTTTAAATGAGGAGTTTAATCAACAGACAAGAAGCATTTATGGAATCTGTGAATGTTCGAATACATGCTGAAATAGGAACGCAATTGCAGATCTGTGCAATGCAGGAATGCGCATGAGTTACCGAACAAGGATGCACGGCACAAGAATAGGTATGAGAATGCACAGTACAGGAATGTGCAATGAAGGTATTGGAAATTCATTTATGTGAGGAGTTTAAAATCAATAATTGGTATAATCAATGAAGAGAAGATGCAGAAGAAAAATAAAATAGTTTGGATCCATCAATTTAAAAATAAATTTATGAATTTACGTAGTAAATAAAAAGAAACCTAAAAAGGAAGTACAAATTAAAAACAAAGTTCTTAATTACCAAATGTAACTATTACCAGATTGAGGGGCCCTTATTAGTCTAAGTACCACTAACCAAAGAAGATCATATCAAATGGAAATTATGCACCAAGCTTCAACAATCTTCAGTTCCTCATTAAGGTCAAGATGTCAAATTACAAAATAATTATCTCTCGAATCTCTATTACAAATACAAAATTCTGAATAAAAATAAATATAATAATAGACTTCCTCGTATGCTATCATCCACCCTTATTTACACATCATAGAGACAACTCGTTTAATATCTCATAAATCAATTAAACTTGGTTCTCTACAATTATGGATTTAGGTGCAGGGATCCGAATATTTCTAGTGCAGGTACCTGAAAAAATGGGTCCAGTTGCAAGAATCCAAATATTTCATGTGCGGGAATCAGAATATTTTGGGTGCAGGAATTCAAAAATCTAGTTTTTAATACCAACTTAGAATAGGAAGGTCGATATGCTAGCACAATAATATGTTTCTTAATCATAGAAACATGTTATTAAACATTCATTGATAAAACATATTTAATCATTAAAATACAAGAAAATCATAATAATTAACCACAAGGTATAATAGATGTATTTAAAGATAAGTGACTATATAATGGTACTAGAATGTATGAGAAGTGAAGGAATATGTCCTATGAATGGAGACTTTTAATAATAATAAAAATATGACATATTTGGATCCCAACGTGATCCCAAGACTCCCCCATTCATGCTGGTTTACATGTCCTCATGCAGACAAACTTCTTCATTTTTGTATGGGAGTTGGTTCTTGTGGAGAAACACCCTTAAATTATTTTTCAATAGAATAATGAGATTAAGGACAAGTGAGAGATGGATTATGAAGGGATGATGGATGTTACGAAAAGATTATGGAAGTGGTAATGGACTTAGGTGTTTTCATGATTTGTTTGTAGTTCTTTATTTTAGTACCAATCCTCATTTTGTAGTTCTTTAGATATGCAACAATGACTTCATCCTCTTATTGAGAACATTTAGATGATGATTTTGTGAATGCTTTATGATATAAAATAAGAAGACACTATAGATGTTTTTTTTCCTTATGAACCACAATACTTGACTTTGCCTTCTTATGATCTTACTAAAGCATGCATTTTATTATGGGTGATGGATTTGCAAATGGAAGGTTCTAATGGCTGGCAATGATAAGGTGAAAGATAAAAAGTATGGAATGTGTAATGGTTATCAAGTTTTCTTAAATTTTTAATGAGTTAACGAGTTTTAGCTTGTTTTACCTCAAGTTTGCTAGCTTGTTTTACCTCAAGTTTACCTTATATTTGATGTGTGTTGTAGGTTGTAATGGAACATGGTACATGCTGGTTGAAAATAAGAAAGGATGAGAGTTGAAAAGATGAATGTTGAATGGTTGAAGGAAATTTGAATATGTTGAAAAGAAGGATCTAAGATTCATCACTTCTCCCCCAAACCTAATGGTTTGCATGTCCTCATGCAAACAAGGTGAGGAAGTGTGGATGTTTCTGCTAAAGCAAGGAAAACAATGGCTGTATGCTATGGAACCATAAAACCATATAGTCTTCAACCACTAAAAAACCATGGTACAATTATTATCATGCAAATGAATGTGTTGATGTCGAGCATGAAAATAAAGAATTAGATTACTGTCCACTATGGTGTGTCGTTAAACAACATGAAGAAACTCAGTATTAATGATAATGAGTGCTAAAGTACCTCAGTGCATCCTTATAGGTATGAATGAATGTATTGGATTCGATTCACCTATAATATTCGTCAACCAAGAGACATTGATGAATCCCCATGATAACAATAAGGAGATATGTCATTGTTGTATGCAAGTTCCAGAGCACTATACATAACTTAAATCTTGATTCCTAGATAATTTGTTGAGGTCAATGGGACAAGACCATTGAAAGGTGGACCTTAATGAATTCCACATCATCCAATATGAGTACAAAAAATAATAATTTGAATAATACATGATATGAATAATCAGTACAAACTCACAGACTTATTGAGAACTTTTTTTTCCAGTTTCTTGGTTTTCAAGCAAAGTTCAAGTTCACTTGCGTTAGTAAACTTGTTTTCACAGAAGTATATTTTTTTTACTATTTTATTTATTTATTTACATCATCCTACTCTACTTTTTACAAAATATAATCCCCTACAAGCGTAGGAGTACTTTAATTAGAGCAAATTTGAATGAAAAATGGGCCTCCTAAGGAAAATGATAAAAAATATTCCATGTAGGCATTTTTTATACTATTTCACTTTTATCTAAGTTGTCCAAGGTTATTTCACTTGTATCAAAGCTACCTTAAATACATATTTTATATTAAAATCAATTTATGAGATAAAGTTTGATGTAGTGTTTTCACCCAAAATAAGGAAATTAAATTATATACACAATTCCATATTAAGAGTTATTTGGCCCAACTTTTCATGGTGTATAGTATTATTATTATAATATAATAGTATTATATATTAATATTAGTTATTATATTAGTTAAATTTATTGGACTCAACTTATGCTTATTATAAAATATTAATTATAATAGAATATTAGTATATATTAGTTATAATATTAATTAGTATTACTCTTATATATTGTTCATGTATTATATAAAGGATGGATGTGTATGTTAATTATGATATTAGTTAAAAGTTATTAGACCCAACTTTTGGTGGCTATTATAAAATATTAATTATAATATAATATTATTATATTTTAGTTATAATATTAATTACTCTTACTATTATATATTCTTTATTGGTCACATATTACCTAAAATATGGATGGGTATATTAGTTATGATATTAGTTAAAAGTTATTTGACCGAAATTTTGACGGTTATTATTAAAATATTAATTATAATATATTATTAGTATTATATATTAGTTATAATATTAATTACTATTATTATATATTGTGTATTGGTCATGTATTACCTAAAACATGGATGGTATTTGACTAAGTAATATTTTTGGACTTAGTTAAAGTTATTAGACCAAGTAATATTTTTGGACCGAGTTAAAGTTATTGGACACATTAATATTTTTGGACCGAGTAATATTTTTGAAGTGGGTTAAATTTATTGGACCGAGTAATATTATTATATATTAGTTATTATATTAATTAATTTTACTATTATATATTATATATGGGAGAATTATTACCTAAAATTGGTTAGCATATTAATTTCATTTTCAATATGCAAGATAATTTTGGGAAGCTTGGGCACCTCGTAGAGAAATTATATTATTACAAATTTTCACCTATCCCCAAATTTATATTAAAATCTTGTTTAAGACCTATATGGTATTTGGATTTTAAAGAAATCTCATTGGATAACACATGATGACATGGAATTTGAACTAGGGTTGAAAGGCCTATTTTGATTTGAAATTTCCTCTAATAGCTAGTGTAACCATGTGCATAACAAGATGACAAACATACTCATAGTTAGACTGAAAAATATGCTTTAAATTATACCAAAGTATGATTCAATGATATGATGCAAAGATTTGTTAAAGAAAAGGATAGTTCTTTGATCTGATGGTTTCTTGGAACGAACACTCAATGTAGTCACGATGTTCTTGATTCACTTCTTCATTCACCGCCCTAAATATCTTCTTCTACCATGCCATGCATATCACCTCCTTTGACATGATTGGTCTCTTGAATGCATAAATGATATGATGAGAGGCATGTGAAGAACTCCTTGGTCTCATGTTCTAATGGTTGTTCTCCATGAGATGTGGTTCGTGGTTATATGATCTCTTTTACATTTTGGAAAAGGTGACCAGAGGAGGTTTCTAGATCTTCTTATAGATGTGGCTCATGGAATTCTTGTTTGTTTATCACTTCAGGAGATGTAGCTATGTTCTTGACTATTGTCAATATTTTATCTTCCTGAGAGGAACAGATCCCAGCTGCTGCTAGGATTTGAAAAATTTATTCCAAACTCTTGTTCATATTTGAATCCTTCTTGTTGGTCGATGGATCTTATATTAACACATGGATTAGTGAATGAGGGTTCTCACAAAACCCAAATATTTGTTATTATTAATATTATTAATGAAAAATGAAAACTAACTACACACTGAAATAAATCTTAAGCAAATCAAAATAAAATATATAAAATAATTGCATAATTGAAAATCACACCACACTTTACATAAAAAGAAACACACTTTGCATATAAAGAAGGAAACAACAAGGTTTTCGAGCAACCCCACCAAAGTGGATGCATCAAGATGTTACATCATGAAAATTCTGTAGTGAAGTCATATTTGTGTCTTACCATTTATCTCCTCCTCCAAGTTGTCTGTATAACTAAATCATGAATAAAATAGAAAACTTGTGAAATTAAATATGCTCTAGTCCTTTTAGCACCTCCCCCAAAATGAAGCCAAAAATGCCGGTAAATATATATATTAATTAATATTCAACATTAAATTCTCAACCAGGGCTCATAAGCTATTAGGTACCAGCACAATATGTGTAGGATTAGATCCTAACCTAGCCTAATATAAATGATGGAAAACACGCTTTAATGCAACAACAAAACAAGCAACCAAGGAATGAATTTAATTGGTAGGAAATAAATTAACACCTTAGGTTGATACCCATTATTGTGAGGTCATATATCATTAGTTAGACATTAATATTCCTTTGGATTATTCCTATTATTGTTGGCTAAACTTGTAACAAACCAGAGTAAAACAATATATATTTAAACATAAATAAAATATTTTTTTCTCTTTATTTTATGTTAATTTATTCTAATTGCTTGTATAAATCATAGATGATTACTATAATGCACCAACCCCTAAGTTTGACAACTTAAACCCTATGTGCAAACAAATTTCAAGCATACATAACACTTTTGTCACCATTGTTGGGTGATTGTTAAAAGGAAAACAAAATGGGAAAGATCTGCCAGTTTAACTCGTCAAACTTACGTAGCATCAAGCTAACTCATTTTCTTTGTAGGTACTCTATTTAATTGGTCAACCAAATAAAGGTATACCACCAAGCACCTAACACACCAATGATTACTCTATCCAAAAAGGATGGAATGGAAATGAAACATACCCATCCAACATTAGCCCAAATCCTGGTCAAAAGAAATTTAGTTGAGAAATATTATATTTTAAATCCGATAATGGATTCCAGTTGTAAAGAGATAGGGTTAGGATTAAATTTGGTGTTGTTATGCCCAAATCGACAATCCTATTGGTACATTATCACTTTCAGTCGAAGAGTTGCAGAAAGAGTTTGCTCAAGCATTGTGCATGAGCCAAATGATGTGCCAAAACCCTGGTTTTTAACTATTGAATTATTCGTGGGTAAAAATCTTGGCATTTGATCTTTAGCTCGATTCAACTGCACTACCAGAGCTATTGTTTACAGCTTTTACAATCCAAACTCACGGTATGCAGAGATATCTTTTGGTCAATGCAATGTTTCCTTTATTTACAGGTATGTTGCACTTTGTTTATCAATTATATGTGTTTTCTAATACTTCTATATCATACTTAAACTAACAAATGTTTAAACCCTTGTTGCAGGTGCAACCACCATGGAACTCGAACTTTGGTTTAACAGGTAAGCTTCTCAGTTTAAAGTTGTGGCTCTTTCCTTATGGTTTATAGTTGTGGTTCTTTCTTGATGGTTTATTGTTGTGGATTCTTTGTACTATAATTTGAAGGAGGAAATGGTTGTAATCTTAGTTACCGATATATTCGTTCTTGAAGTTGTTTGATTATGGAACAAAAGAACTTGCCTCTCAGGTTTAAATTCTCAATACATTTGGATTCTGCACTATTTGGTAATTATTTGGTTAAGACTTTAATAGGGTTTTTAATACTCCAATTGGTGAATTGCAGTTGGACTTATATTTAATTTTTCATTGTAAATTTTTAACCCATTATAGTTGGGTTTCTCACTTAATTATTTTTATGGGTGAAACCCTAACTAGTTATAAGATAATACTCGGTGTTTAGACTTATGCCACTGTAACAAACTTAAATAATAGCAACAAACAATAAATAATAATAATAATAAACATCAACATATATATAAAATAAATAATAATAATTAATAATGTCTTTACCAAAAGACATGACTCTTAATGAAAGGGTATTATGCCAAAATATAAATAACGAGCCCTTGATTGTAATTTGGACTTATCTATCAATTTATTCATATTTTATTATCTACAGATATGTGGGTTATTTCATAAATTACTTAATTGAGAATATCCAACTATGGATGTTACAGTGGTATCAGAGCTATACGGACCTTGGACAACATTATTTACACCTTGTGTAGAGTTGGGTTTCCCAAAAAAATAGGATTTTGTCCTTAAAAAATAAAAAAATAAAAAAAAGGTAAAAGTAACCCCCCCAGAAAAAGAGGTAAAAGAAAAGAAAAGAAAAGAAAAGTTAAAAAATAAAAGATTAAAGTTAAGAAAATAAGGTAAGAGTGAAACCACATGTGGTTTCTTAAAGTGGGTTTGGGTTTGAATATAAAAAGTGCATAATAATAACTACAAAGAAGAAAGTGAGATTTAAACCTAGGTCGGGAAGGTAACACTTATTCCTCCCAACCACCCAATCTACTCGCATTTTACAAAACTATTGGGAAGAAAAAAGAGAAGAAGAAGGAAGATTGCCATAAAAGAAGGAAGGTCAAAAAAAAGAGAAAAAAGAAGAAGACAAAAGTGAAGTAAAAACACAATCACAAACAATGACACCTACATATTGGGAAATGAAGTCACAGCTACAAACAACAGTGGATGAGTTAAGGCAATATAAGGCAATCAATAAAAGTATACAAGCTGATGTTGAGATGCAGAAGGGGTTGAAAGAGTGGAGAGACAATGAGTATCGTCGCTTATGGAATCAAAATCGATAGCCAGAATGAACCATAAGTGATAACAAGAAAATGTTGTCTGATCAGGATAAAGAAATATCATGTTTAAAAATTCATAATCAAAACTTAGAAGACGATATTAGAAAGTAAAAAAATGACAACAAATCACCATATGGATGCAATTATGAATTAGAAGAATAAATAAAGAATCTAAACAAACTCATCATGGAAAAAGATGTTGAATTGGTGCAAGTCCGGATGAAGTTAGAAAATCAAGAAACAAAGTTATGTCATCATAAATAGCAAAAAGAAAAACTCCAGCAGCAGTATGACGATAGTAAGAAGACACATAAGTTAAAAATGACAAAATTCAACAAGGTGTTATCAAGCAATTCTGAAGAAATTTTCAGATTAAGAAATAATAACAAGACACTAGTCACAAAAATTAAGAAGTTGAAAAGTAGTCGAAAGACAGAACAATCTATGGAAGACATTGAAGGAAAAATTCTAGAAAAGCAAGAATAAAATCGTTGTATCAGAAGGCATAACAAAGATATTAAAGAAGAACTTAAGAGGTCTTAAGATGACAAAAAATCAAATGTAGAAGTGATTAAGAAGTTTCAAAATGATAACTTGCAGTTAGAAAACAAGTTGGAAAAGATACAAAACGAAACCTTAAAACCTTAACAGACAAAAATACAACTTTCTACTCAGATCATTGCTAAAAAAATGACACTCGTAAAAGAAAATGACATTGTGAAAATTCCATATCGACACCCCAACCATAAAAACAGATATTCTAAAAAGTGGGAAATGTCGAAAGATAGCGGTACCAATGTGATCAAATCTCCTAACGATATATCAATATGGAATGCCAACAGTCCACAACAAATCAATTTGGGATGGATTGATTCGTCCACATATTTGAAGTTGTGCTCAACTCTTAGTAGTTCATATCAACATGTTTCGTCAGCTACGACACCACAAAAAATGATGCAAAAACATTATAAGGCTTTCAGGACAAACCTTTCTAAGGGAGTGGTAATGTAAAAAACTTAAATAATAACAACACACAATAAATAATAATAATAAACATCAACATATATATAAAATAAATAATAATAATTAATAATGTCTTTACGAAAAGACATGACACTTGATGAAAGGGTATGCCTCCAAAATATAAATAGCAGGCCCTCAATTGTAATTTGGACTTATCTATCAATTTATTCATATTTTATTATGTACAGATATGTGGGTTATTTCAGAAATTACTTAATTGAGAATATCCAACTATGGATGTTACAGCCACAGTAATATAGTTACTTGGCTACTTTGTTTAAACGGAAAGGTTTTCTCTAGAATTATTACATTGAATGGGGTTTTGTTTGACTGTATAAATAAATCCCTTTTTGTAATTGTTTATTCGTATGGTTTAGTTGTTGGCATTAATGGCTCGGATGCGACTTTTTTTATAATTGTTTATTGCCAAGGTTCTCTACCCTATTTGTTTTGTTATTGAATATTATTATTGTTCATGTTTAAGGATTAGCAGAGGTATATATGTATACATTTAAATTTATTTGTTACTCCTCCATAAATTTTGATACAATAGGGTTTGATATTGGGGAAATTGTTTTAGTTTGTTTCTTTTTTTCTTTAAAAAAAAAAAAAACATTTCCTTTAAATCTATTGTAGTTGTTGAATCTATGTTCATATGTATTATAAAAACAAACTTTCGGGTACCCTACCATTGACTATATTATGAACAATAAAATTGTATTCGAAATAAATCCCTAAGTTATTGTAAAGATAACTAACAATGAATGTAAATAGAGGAAATGTATTGCAAACATCAATAGGAAAATATTAACCCTAAACTCAAAATTTTAGTTGGAATATAAACATTATTTGAAATGAATTGTTCACATATCAATATTTCCACAGAGTAAAAGACTAGTTTTAGAAACATATCTAGAAAAATGTAGTTTTAATAGCCACACACCACCCTGCTACTGGAACCTATAGAAATAAAGCTTGTATGGTTCCACCCCCTTTCCCACACTCTAGGGTTTAAAATGGTTTTCCTGCAGCTTCAAGTTTCCACCAGTAACTATAGAGAGTAGGTTATCTAGAACCTAGCATTCTCTTATGCTCACTAGTGGTTCTAGTACAGAGCCTAGCATATCAAGATGCTCTCTGGAAGCTCTGAGCTATTTTATGGATACATTCCATAGAGTCTTCACCTCTTGTGATCACTAGTAGCTCTCTCTGGTATTTCTCTTGGATTATCTCTCATATTCTTCTTGCATGTATTTTCCCTTTCCTAGGATTTTTATAGAAAATAACTCACTCTCCCTAGCACTAGTCACTTATCTTCGTAAATAATTTTGAGGTTTGATAACTATTTTTAAACCCAATTTTCTGTCAATTAATTGTATAGCTATTAAAACTCTTAATTCCCAATTATACTCAATAAATTTAGTTTACCTATTTCATTAGAGTAAATAACCACATATATTAAGAGTAATGAGGGAGTATTACAAAACTTATGAGAAAAATCAAATCAAATACAAACCAAGAAAATGCCCAAGTAAACTATATAAAACAAAATAATAATTAGAGCAATCTAAAACAAGCTTACAACTAAATATTCCTACACTCAAAATCTACTCTTTAAATGTATTCACCAACATATGACACATAGTTCCAATTACATACATTTAAGTGTGCATTGAATATTATTTTCTACCATTATAAAACAGTGTGCATCAAACATATTCAAGAGGTAGTTATGTTATGATTCGATGCTTTAAAATTACAATGTGATTCAAATTACTGTTTGAAATACATTAATTTAACCTGAGTTTTAAAATGCAAATAAATCTACTAGTATGTGTTGGAGATTTAAAAATTTAAATGTAAATTTTGGGTGCATGAACATAACATGAAACGGTATTAAAATTTGTGTGTGTGAATAAAACAGAGCAAGAAATCTAGTTCTGGAATAAAACAAAGTAGGAAATCTAGTGCAGTAATCAAGCAGAATTAAACTTTAAATGCAGGAAATACAAACGAGCACATGAAACGGAATTTTAAACTACTTGAAAATCAAAGGAAACTAAATAAATAAAAAAACAACTAAACAAATTAGAAATGAAATGATAATTCAAACTATGAAAATGATATGTCCTAAAATAAGATACATCCAAGAGGTGAAGAGAGGAAAGCAATAAAACAAGGTAATGAAATGAGAGTGAAAAAAATGATATGAAATTATTTTTATCCTTCATTTAACACCACATGTAAATAAATAGAAAATATAGATACTTTTATAAATGAAATAACATGTATTTACAAAAACTTATAAAATATTACAATTTGAATTCTAACACAACATTTACAATATATATATAAATAACAAATACTAAATAAATATAAATTTAAACAATTAAAAATATTATGAAGGATAAAATATAAAATAATTATGAAGGATAAAATATAAAATATAATCATATTAATAAACAAATAATCTTATTACAAAATCATGGTAAACAATTATTAGCAAACTAATTGTTATAATTATAATTAAAGAATGCTATACATAATCGCATGTCAACTGACACATATATAATATTATGCAATGTTTAAATGAGGATTTTAATCAACATACAAGAGGCATGTATGGAATCTGTGAATGTCGGAATGCATGCTGAAACGAGAATGCAATTGCGGATCTTTGCAATGCAGGAATGTGCATGAGTTACAGAACAAGGATGCGCGACGCATGAATAGGTATGAGAACGTGCAGTATAGGAACACGCAATGAAGGTATTGGAAAGTTATTTATGTAAGGAATTTCATAGCCATAATTGATATAATCAATGAAGAGAAGAAGAAAAAAAAAATATAGTTTGGATGCATCAATTTAAAAAGAAATTTATGAATTCACACGGCAAATAAAAAGAAACCTAAAAGAAATTACAAATTAAAGACGGAGTTCTTAATTTCCAAACAGAACAAAAACTAAACTAATGAATACAGAGGAAAATCATTACCATATTAAGGGGTGCTTCTCATTCTAAGTAACGTGGCCCCGAATAAGATCAAATCAACTGGAAATTGTGCATTAAGCTTTAATAATCTTCAATTATTCATTAATATCAAAATATCAAATTACAAAATAATCATCTCTCGAAACTCTATTACAAATACAGATTTCTAAATAAAAATAAATATAATAATAAACTACCCCATATGTTATCTTCCACCCTTATTTACACATCATAGATTGAAAAAAAAAAACTCCACCATCATAGGCAAGTTGGTTGACATATGGTAAATCAATTAGGGTGCATCCATGAAGGTGGGCAATAATTTTTGGCAACGTATTTTCAACGAAATGAAAAAAGCACACCCTCGATCAAGGTTTCAATACCTCGATCGAGGGTTTAACAAGTGCTCGATCGAGGTTCTTTTAAACCCTCAATCGAGCTCTTGTCAGACCCTCGATCAAGGTTTTCATACCTCTATTGAGGGTTTACCAAGAGCTCGATCGAGTTATGGACCTTGATCAAGCTTCATACCTCGATCAAGCTTCTTGTTTTTAAAAAATTATAAAAAGGGCCATGCGCACCCACGGCCACAATTCAGTTCTCCACAAAAATCTCTCGATCGAGCACATACCTCGACTGAGCATCCACGTCCTCGAACACGTCACCCATGCAGTCACATCCCCGAACACGTCGCCCATGTAGACGTGCCCCCGGAGACCTCGATCGATAGACCACGCAAGCCACGCCCCCTTTCACCAAAATGTCGGAGGAGAGAGGTAACCCTCAAAGCATGTTTTTTGAAATAGAAATGGAATTTTAATTTTTTAATTAAGTTTTAAAATGTTAGGTTAAAAGTGAAAAAAAATCATTATTATAGATGTTTTTAGGTTTTTATTTTTTGCCTGGTATGTTTGCAATATGTGTCGGAAAGCAGAAATGCTACTGGTAGCGTTTAAAATATTTATAAAATTGAAATTTGTTTTTTATTTAATATTTATTTTTTTGTTTTATATATATTTTGTAAACCAGTAGCGTTTATGCTGCTGGTTTAATTTTTAAATGAGAGCCCGGCAAGCAGAAATGTTGCCCAAATTTTTTCAATCCTCCGAGAATACACGGAGGATTGAAAAAATCCAAACCCTAGAAGCGAGGCAATCATGAACCTTAAACCAACATAGGCATTTATCTAAACAACGCATATATTTTGCTTTAAATATTTTGATCATATATATTCAAATTTATATATTTTAATATATATATTTTAATTATATATATTGAATATTTATATTTTGACATTTTTTTATTTTAGTTTATTGAAAAATGTACTTATGTATTTTAGTTTTTTTAAGCTCAAACAAAAGCATGGATTTTTTTCCTAATTATATATATATATATATATATATATATATATATATATATATATTTAAACATATTTTGATTTTAATTTATTGAAAAATGTACTTATGTATTTTTTTTTTTTAAGCTCAAACAAAAATATGGATTTTATTTTATTTTTTTAAGGAAAGAAACATTTATAAATAAGTGTGTAAATTTGAAGAAAAAAAAATTAAAAATTTAATAGAATTTTATGATTTTAATTTTTTAAATAATATCAAATTAAAAAATTAATAGAAATCCATAATTTAAGATAAAATTATACTTTCGATATTTTGTAGAAAAAATATATAGAATTATATTCAACATTTTGAAAATTATAAATTATAAATTTAAAATATTTTAAAATAATAGTAAATATATTACTAATAAAATATATAAATTTATACATTAAATAATGGAAAACTGGAGTTGTAATTTAATTTTTTAAAAATAGATGAAATTTTTTATATAATTATAATTTTAAAAATTAGTTTAA
The DNA here is from genome assembly GCA_001517045.1 of Pseudotsuga menziesii. Classification (NCBI taxonomy): domain Eukaryota; kingdom Viridiplantae; phylum Streptophyta; class Pinopsida; order Pinales; family Pinaceae; genus Pseudotsuga; species Pseudotsuga menziesii. Next base: position 631,514 of record LPNX010567411.1, read on the forward strand.
AATTATAAATATCTATAGGAATTAGTTTAAAATACCAAGTATTTTTAACTCATTTCCACCCCATCGAAAACTCACAAAGCATTCCCTATAGCCCGAAAAACCTTTAGTGACTAGAATTCAACTCGTATTTTAGGAAGCTTCACCCAAATAAGTACCACATGTCCATAATCTCAAATTGAACAAGAAATAAAGGAGTAATCAACATTATAAAACTAAATCATAACCCCAATCACACCACATATTCGATAGTCTTCTTCACACCACCTTCAAAGCAAAAACAAAAAACTCGTCAATCCATTTTGTTTTGTAAACTTTTTGGTGGTTTTCTGAGTAAGAGTTTTTTACTCGTATCCATATATGGAGTTACTTGTACATTGATTTATTTACAAAACATCATTTACTATGCCTTATTTCATGCAGATGCATCTCTACAGCGAGGATCTTCAGTTCGCTGAAGGCAGAGCACTGGCAGATCTGTGACCATTCCTTGCTCCGGAGGTCGATGGAGGACTCGTAAGTATACGATTGTGCATGATGTACTCTTTGTTGTTAGTTACATCAAATTAATTTTTTTCACATGTGTATATTTAATCATAAACTTGTATGTCTCTATTTTCACAAGTTCACCTAGGTGTTCTATGCTGACATATGCTCTTGCTGAGGAGATGAGTGGAAGCCACTCTGGTAGCTACTCTATGCATGTGAGTGACAAGGATCAAGATACTGTTGGTGTCGATGGGGAGGTTCCCCATGAGACAGTTACATTAAATGCATATATATATATTTCTTTCAGTTATCAGTACCTTTAATTTATGTTTTCATCTAACATTAAATGTTATCATTACTAACATTCGTTTTTTTATCTAATTTTTCAATGCTACACAACATGGCGTCGACCCTCCCGAGGAAGCACCATGGGAGGATGATATCACACATTACCACACAGCATGCATGTTTTCAGGAAAAAATCAAGACCATTCCTAAGAACTCTCCCTCATCATGTTTGATGGAGATTATGTTAGAGCCAGTAGACAATCTACTGAAGGTTTACAAGTCCATCGAATCATTGAGTTCTCTTTGGGACTCTGCATGTCAGAGAAGAAGGGTCACTATGAAGGGTCTTGATGACTGGGCTGCAGTGAGAGATGCAATAGCTATCCATGATGTGAAGGGAGAATTATTTGATATCCCTCCTGACTGCACCTCTGGTCAACTACTTAGACTCAAGGAGTTTAAGCTAGAGGATGTAGTGCCTTATGTATATGACAGGTTCATTGGAGTGTGGGGCATGTTTCCCCACCATGACTAGGTCCCACTATACTTCACAAAACATATCTATGCAGATTTTTTCCTGGATATGCACCCATATTACACTAGCACACCATCGAGCTTATATGGTGCTGGTGGGGGATGCATTCATGCATGTCTTCGGGCTAGGAGAGACCCTGCAGCTCAGCCAGAGCCAGAGCCATTGGTAGGTCGCCCTGTCAGGACCATGCTTAGGGTCGATGATGTAGCTGCATCATCTTAGCTGGCGACTGAGGAACATGGTGCATTGGTAGAGGCGACACTCATGACAATGCATTCTAGCATGATGGTTGTGCAGAAAGAGCGTCGTAGAGCACCCACTGCACCTGTAGAGCCTGAGTTACAGTGGGTGGATGATGATGTTCTCAACCTTCTCGATCATGAATTAATGATACAGTATGTTATCATGGCACGTGATGCATATTTTAGACTGCATCAGAGATGCAAGCCTCGATCGATGGGACATGTATATCTTTATTGTCATCATTTGATTGTCATCATTTGATTGCTATGATTGTTAGGTATATATTTTTTAACTAATACTTTTCTTTGTGTTAGACCTCCATGCAAGAGTCCGATTTCATGGAGGTTTTGTTTGGCAGTGATTCATCCATTTGAGGTCCTGTTGCAGTTTCGTCCACCCACGTCGATGAGGTATGTGTTAACAGTCGTCCTAAATTTGAATTTCTAAATTCAAGTCAATTGTTGAACATGCAATATTTTGGTTTGTTCCAGCTTTCTTCATTTATCTTGTTCATATTGTAAAGGATAGAGTCAAGGGCATTGCACATGATTCTACACAACCTCGCTCGAGTCCTACTCATGAAACACTAATCGACGAGGTACTAGATATCACCTATTCGAATTGTTTACATATTGATGTTCAAATTATAATTTACATGTTCAAATTGTAATTATCAAGTTCAAATTGTAATTCATTAATATAACTATTTTCATGTCATGGAAACAGACATAGACACGGGCAGGTGCAGATGAGGGCATTGAAGCCACCGTGATGTTTACATATGAGTGGGTTGCCACTCATCGACGGGGTCTCGATGAAGGATCATCTCGTTAGATACCCAGACTCTCAGACCTGACACTCAAATCACGTGAGGTGAGTTCATAGATAAATGTCTCATATATATATTTAATTTTTCTCTCATTATGTACATGTAATTTAAATATGTGTTCTGTAACTGACTTGTAGATTTCACGGTTTTAACTTCTTCAGTTCTCAGATCTGGGCAATTTTTTGTTTGATGTGCATGACCAAGACCAGGGGCATAGTGCAGTTGGTGGTAGTTTCTGTTATTTGTGGACGTTATTATTTTGCACTTTATTATTTTGTAGACTGTTATTTGTGGACTTTATGATTATCGATATATATATATATATATATGGACCTTTTTTTTTAACATGATGGTTTGTTAAATGTTTTAATTATTTGTAGTTATAGTTTAAAGTTATTTATGTTTTACTTGATCTTAATGTTATTTTTAACAATCATTAATTTGTTTTACAGTCTTACGAAATTGTACAATTTTTCAATTTAATAAATTACAAGTTTACAAAATTTACAACTTTACATTGTAAGATCTACTAGGTGCAAATTACAACTACAATGTAAAATTTGATTTCATATTTCAAAAGAAATTTAGATTTGTTATGTATTTCAAAAGCATGGAAACTATGTCAATGTATCAACTTATATGTCATGACATAGAACTTTCATTCATCTGGACAATGGGTTATAGGAATGCACGTCTCCATAATACGATCATGGTCAGCTACTGACATCTTCCATCTCTTTGGTTCACCCCTCTTCACCTTCATTTCAATGAGATGTATCCAAGCTGCCACCACCAAATGACTGTACTAAAAAGATATATATTCAGGCATGAAATATCTGTAAATAATATGGTCACCTTGTCTTCTCACTTTTTCAAAAACTTGGCCCATCACAACTAGTTCACCAACTTGGTACATGAACTCTTCATCGACATAGGGCTGTACCAACCTGCTTTTGATTTGTGTACACTGCATCAAAAATTATGCCACATGCTCAACATTTCTCGATGGTGAAATTACAACAAATACATCACCTGCATCAATATTTTCAAATATTAAAAAAAAATATATATATATATATGCTTTTGTACAGGACTAGAGACTTAAACATTCAATCAAGTATCATGTACCTTGCTTAACCAAATCAGAAACCTGATCGTGATCTAGTGAAACCACTGCCTCGTCAGTGTGCATCTTTTCCACGTCAGAATCGGATGTGGCCCCTTTGGATTAAGAGGGACATATTTCCATTGTTTGACATATGCATCGTTCACGCAATGATCAACCCCCAGTCCATTGGCGTCAATGTAGAACTCACAGAAGCATGCATACTTCCTCGTTTCAATGGAAAATATGTCTCCCATGTCTTTACTATGAACTGAATGTAGTTCTCTCATACCAGGTATGGTCTCGTAATTCCATGGCATGGATCTATTCGCATTTCCAAGGGCAACATCCCAAAAAAATCTGCATCAAATAAAAAACATCACACACACACACACATATATAAAATACAAACACATTTATTAAATTCCAATTAAGTTGTTGGTTTTTCCTACCTGCGCACCGACCGTGTTTGTTCATGACCTTGGTGACCCAAATTTTGTGTGAACCAATCAACTACTTCTGCTGAGCACTTGAGTTGAGATGCACTATGACTCATTTGGTACCTATGAAGTGCTCATTTCACGCATACACCTGTGCCATAATGTTCACCCTTTTCGTGCCCTGTTTCAAAAAAGCTCCAGGTGTGTCGAATTCTCATCTCTTTGTGAAGACAACGACTCAACCAATAAAATGAGCATGCCGATTTGAACTGCCCCGCACACCCATCTAACAAAATCTAGTGTTATGTAAATGATACCCAATTCTTTTTTAATGAATCATAAATCAACCCAAAGCAGTGTTGAACAAACAATGTGTCATGCTCATGATCATCTTTGACATAAAAATGATATTCCTTTATCACATTTCATGACTAAAGAGTGCTATCCCTACCATCAATGCTTTCCTAAGCATGTCTATACAATACATGTACGAATATGGACACCTAGTCAGAGTAATAATACTCACTTTGTATCTCTCTTTGAGGAGCAAATGTGTAATTCTTGGCAAAGTCTACCACCGATAGGATTGTGGCTGGCTCAAAACCTCACAAGAATGCTTAAATTCTAAAGCTTGCCACCTAGACCTGTGGGAGTGTTTAATGTATTTGTAAATTTGACTTTGAAACTTGTCCATGAAGTCTGAAATAGGAATATCATCCTCGAGCAATTCAATCCTCTTTGATGGAACATGTGAAGAAGGTGATGGATTCATGGAGACATACTCATATCTCTTCCACTTAACTGTGATACCTGAAAATCCAGGGTGTGTTGGATCAATAGGAAACTTCCTATGGAACAATTCCAAATCACCACATTCATGGCATCTTCTCCCACCTACACACCTTTTATTGAAAAACACATTTTTCAGGATTCCTATTACATAGTATCATAGAAATAAAATCCCGCACTGTGTGAGGAGCTAGTTCACCATCCCAATGTTTTTTGCAAAAATCCACAAATGTGTTGTAGTATAACTAGAATTCAATGTGGTATCGAAAACAACAAGTGTCCTGAATCATATTTGGCCTAATATACCATGGTTTCAACTTAATGAACATGGTAAATGGGATCTGGACACTGGGATTTGATTCTTTGAATTCCTCGAACAAAGAAACTCCTATCATCTCCATAACATGCTTGCAATGCTCCTTATAAATGCCTCTACCAAAACGTTGTCGTAGGACATGTTTTCTATCTGGTATAGCATGAGAATGGTTCTCCCAATACTCTATTGCCTTCTCTCTGATGCCCTCTTCCATCCTGTCTTTATATGCTTCTCTGCATATAAGAGCGCAATAAGAAGCTTCATTGTTTCATCTATCATTACCCTGAATTTAGTGTATTTGTGCAGTGTTTTTCTTGAAATGTGGAGCAGCTTTGACATTGTTGTGACCATTCGATTTCTTGAGGTGCTTCGTGCCACAATAGAAGTTGTAATTTCCCTATGAGCAGCGTTGATATCAGTTTTTCTTGACTTTCCAAATGCAAATAGTACAGTTGTTACATTTTTTGTTACATTCTCACATGCATTTTTATTTTTAACATCCTTAAAACCCAACAACTTTGTGGTACATTTCAATTTTTTGTGTTTTATAAATCCATGTAGGATTTGAGCTTGTGTAATCACTGATTGTTGTTCAAAGTACAACTTGATTATGTTACTAACATGCTCTTTGATTGTTCGATCAGGTTCGGGTTCCCGAACTCTTCTTGAGTGGCATCATCCAACCCTCTTAAACAATTAGCAGCCATTCCAACATCATTGAAGCTCCCAATTACTCTTGAGAAATCAGAGGGTGCACAATCTTGTGATGGTTGGCCAGGATCTAGCAATAAAAAAATACAAACTCAGAAATAAATTTACAAGCTCAAGAATAAATACAAATAAATGCAAGCTCAATAATAACATTTTATTTTACTTATCATATTGAAATTGTTAGTTAAAAAATTAGGAAATAAATTATACAAGATTGAATAACATTTTATTTGAAGTTTATCATATTGCCATTGTTTGTTAACAAATTAACAAATAAATTCAAACAATGGTGGCTATAGTAGTAATTGGAGATGAATATGGACCCCAGTTTAAATCAACTTCCTAATGGTTAAAAGGTAGTCACTTGGCCACCAAGGTTGTATCAGGCTTGAGTATTGGGGCAGTACCCCACACTTCATGATACAGGTAAAACTGCTAACCGCTTGGCCACAAATGACAGCTCTTTGGTTTTCCTCACAGGTGGGAATCTAGTCAATCCGATAGGGGTTGTTTCCCTTTTCGCTTGGCAGGTCCTCTCATTGGCTAGCTACTTCGGGGTTCTTGTGGTACTCTTGATAATGAGTTTTAGGGCAAAGCCCAAGTACTTCCCACAGTTGTTGCAGATGAGACTTATGTCCCAATCCAGATGTTATTAAGTAAATTAGGTTATTAAGTATGATTCTGAGTCATTTTGTACAAGATTGCAATGTAATGTAATTGTAATTGTAAAATTGTAATGTAATTGTAATGGTAATGTGATTGTAATTGTAATTGTAATGTAATTATCATCATTATCATATGCTAGAATAGAATTATGTTCAAGTTTATATTAATACCCTTGATTCACTTGGTTCATGTTATAGTCTGATAGGTCTATTTGGTTTCAACTAGGATGTTGAAATCTTATCAGTTTATACAATTAGAATCATTTTTTCTTATATATTTTTCTACTAGAGTTAATATGTTACATAAGGAAATTGATTTTTGTTTAGATTAACTACACAATATCTTATTGACATGGTCTATGCGTTTCTTTGAGAACATTGCTAAATCATCCATTCATATTAATGTGCTTCTATGAGATTGTATTGTGAAGTAGAATCCAATAGAGCATCAAGCTTGGTCTTCATGATATGGATGTTGATATGGAAGAGTTGTGTCATCTCCTTCTCTTCCTAATGCTGAAGTCTACTTAGATTCACCTCCTTTTGCACTGGAGTACAACAAATACTCTTATATACATGTCTAATATTATATCTACCTCTTTTCTTGAATATGTTGTGTAATGTAATTTGTAAAATTGTAATTTGAACACTATGAAAATGTTCATATACATGTGAATATGAAATTAAAATTGTACACGTTTAAAATTAAAATTGTAATTGTTTAATGTAATTAGAGATCATCATTATTATTTAATGTAACATGCAAAATTGTAATTTGAACACTATGAAAATGTTCATATACATGAATATGAAATTAAATCAATATTAAAATTATAATGTAATGTAATGATGTAATTATTGTAATTGTAACTGTAATGTAATAATGTAATGATTGTAATTTAATGTGATTGTAAAATTGTAATTGTAATTGTAATGTGATCTTGTAATTGTAATTGTAATGTAATTATCATCATTATCATAGTGTAATGTAAAATTGTAATTTGAACACTATGAAAATGTTCATATACATGAATATGAAATTAAATCAATATTAAAATTGTAATGTAATTGTAAAATTGTAATGTAATGTAATGATGTAATTATTGTAATGTAATGTAATTGTAAATGTAATGTAATAATGTAATGATTGTAATTTAATGTAATTGTAAAATTGTAATTTTAATTGTAATGTCATCTTGTAATTGTAATTGTAATGTAATTATCATCATTATCATAGTGTAATGTAAAATTGTAATTTGAACACTATGAAAATGTTCATATACATGAATATGAAATTAAAATTGAATATTAAAATCGATGATGACCAGTGCAATCAACTCCCATTGAGAACAATCTTTGTAATTTTTTACATAAAAATTATATATATGTGAGTCTATATTATGCAATATGAAATTATAAAATTATATACAATTTAATTACAATTATAAATACATATATATTCATACATGTACATACAATGTACATATACCTTTATGAATTAATTACAAAATTACAATTACAAAATTATAATAAATTCTAAAGTTGATTTAACACATGTACATGTATATATATATAAAAATTATGAACTAGAGTTCACTATGAAATTAAATATATGAATATGCAATTTTTAAAATTATATGAATATGGAATTATACAATTTACATACAATTATGAATACATATATATGAATTCAAACATGCACATACAATTTATATAAGTTTATGAATTATTTACAAAAGTATATTTACATTTTAAACAATTTAACACACACACACACATATAAGTTGCGAACTAGAACACTATGAAATTAGATATATTATGTAATATGAAATTATAGGAAAATATGAATGAAATTATATGAACTATATCACCAGAAAATAAAAAAATTATAGTTATGAATATGAAATTGCATAACTTTTAAATTAAATGCCAATATTCAATAACAATGGCATTTGATTCTCCCATCATAGCTTGATTTGCAACTTCTTCTCCTCTCAAGATTGCTCTTTTTTTCCTCTTTATTTCCCTATCTTTCTCTCTTATTTCTTCGGTGTTGATTTGATTCTTACTAGATATTTTACTTCGACGCTTTTTGCTTCCCATTGTGATCAAAATCAACAATCCAAATTCACACCTACAGCAATATGTAAACACAATACACAATGCTAAATTTGCATTAAAACACAAGCATTGTTTCAAATTGGTTAGCCAATGATGAATGATCAAATTATTAAGATGTTTATGTCTTATGTTTATATAGATTTTATTTAGGAATTCGGGTGGGAAACGGTGTTAGGAAGGTACTTGAAATGAAATTAATGCCATCAATGCTTAACTTCATTCCTGACCACTTTTGTAAGATTTTTTAACAAAGACTAGACCTCGATCGAGGTATTAGCTCGATTGAGCTATTTATACTTTTCTCGATCGAGGGTTTAACAAACCCTCGATCGAGATTTGGTTAAAACCTAAATCGAGGGTTTAATAAACCCTTGATCAAGCTTTGGTTAAAACCTCGATCAAGCTCTAGAGCTTGATCGAGGGCCTAAAAAATAAAAATTCATCCCTCTGACAGGAAAATCAATGTTTCTCTGTGTCTTTTGGGGGTGTAAACGCTGCCATTCATGGAACACAACTGAGCAAAGTTCATACCAATAGATTCATGACTGAATCCTCTATCCATTGAGATACTATGCATGCGTTTTGACATTCATATGTTTTTTTTTAAAATTAGTTCTAAAACTTACACTTAGAAAACCTGACAAGAACTTCGAAGTAGCTCAAAGAAAAATCTGCAAGGTAAAAAATACACATCCAAAAATTTCAGAAAAATACACAGCCCACACATCGACGTGTCATCTTCAAAAGGGTATTTTTGGTTTTCAATTTTTTAAAATAGTAAAAAAAAAGCTGGGATGGACACACATGTCTATAAAATGATGTTGAAATCAGATGTGGTCACTTTTGAAAAATAATAAATAATTGTATATAGAGAAATAAATTAACAAAAAAATATGCAAACCACAATACATTTTGTGTAGATCATGATCGTATATATATATATTTTTAAATTATTAATGTAAGATTAAATTATTGGGGATGGACATGAGCCACTTATTAACTTCTTCAAATTTTAAAGGTCACACAGTTCATTAAATTCAAAATTTCAAACATTAAATGACATCGAAATATTTTTAAGAAAATATCGTTGGGAAGGAAACATAATATTCTACAATTTATTTTTTTACTGTAAGTTCAAATTCACATGGCATATATGTGTTTCTAGGGCTTCTATCTAGCACATGAGTAAAAAATCAGGTTTTCATCACCAAATTTGGCCCAAACGTGTTACCCACCTTCATGGAATCACCCATTAAACTTGATTCTCTACAATTTTGGATTTGGGTGCACGGATCCAATTATTTTTGGTGCAGGTACCCGAAAATATGGGTTCGGGTGTAGGAATCCAAATATTTTGGGTGTAGGAATATGAAAATCTAGTTTTGACTGACAACTTGGAACATGAAACTCAAATATGTCAGCGCAAGAATATGTTGCTTCATCATAGAAACATGTTATTAAAACTTCATTGATAAAAACATGATAAAACATATTTAATCGTTAGAAATACAAGAAAATAATAATAATTAACCACAAGGTAGAATAAATGTATTTAATGGTAAGCGACAGGATAATGGTACTAGAATGTATAAAAAGTGAAGGAATATGGGTTATGAATGGAGACTTTTAATACCAGAAAATATAACATATATGGAGCCAAATAGTTCTCCTTTTATCAAGATAACGAACAATACCAAGCTTGAGGACAAGCTTGAAGGAGCTGAGAACTTTTAGGCATGGATGTATATAATGCTTCTCATACTAGAAGAACATGATTTCAAAAACTATGCTAAAGGAGAAGTTGCAGAGTGAGAGAGATATGAAGACAAAACTAAGCACAAGAAGAACTTTGGTCAAATACAAGAGGATTATTGTCGATTCCATCAAGGATAATTTAATCCCACAAGTATCCTTCTTAAGGAATCCCAAAGAGATGTTTGATGCTTTAACCAACTTGTATGAAGAAAAGAATATCAATAGGAATATGACCTTGAGGACTCATCTCAAGGGTGTGAAGATGCAAAATTAAAAAACCATACAATATTAGTTCACAAGGGTCTCCCAAATTAAAGAACAACTAGAATCTATTGGAGACGCTATTGAAGAAGTAGAAGTGGTGATGACTATCTTGAATGGTCTCCCAAGATTGTGGGAATCTTTCATTCAATAAATTTGTGATAGAAGAAGGCTTGTCGAATTCAGTAGGATATTGGAGGAATACACACAAGAAGAAGCTCAATTGATAGCCGGAGAAGAGAACATGGGTGAAGGTGACAATAAATCCCTAACAACCCATACCAAGAAGTGAAAGACCAAGAAGGAAGAACTTTCTCACAAGAATCCTAGAAGACCTAAAAACAAGAACTACTCACAATTCAAATGTTTCACTTATGATGAGAAAGGAAATATTGGAAGAAATTGTCTCAAGAAAAAAGGAAAGAAGAAGAGATACCATGCTCATGATACAGAAGATGATCAACCATTCAAGAAGAGAGATAGAGAAGAATCCTCTAGTGATTAAGGACATGTCTTGATTTAAACACTCATAGGTATTGTTACTCATGGTCACAATTTTTGGTTTGCGGATAACAGTGCTTCCAAGAACACAACCAGGTTCAAGCATTCCTTCACCCACATGATAGAATAAGACTCACCTTACAAGGTGAAACTTGGAGATGACTATCAATACCCCATAAAAGGGCTAGGTGAAGCATCATACATGATAGACTCAGGAAATTCTATCAAGATGAAAGATGTTCTCTATGGGTGAAACCATGAATCTCGGTGTCTATTTTGGGGGGGTTATGAGAAAAGCAGTGTTGTTTTTGCAAGTTTGTCAACTTCAAGCAAAGAAAAATTAGATTTGTATTTAGAATTTAATTTTTTAGTAAAAACAAAACTTGTAGAGAATTGTGTTAGATTTCTATTGGTTATTTTTTAGATTTTTTTATTAGCATTTGATATGTCATTTTTGCAAGTGTTTGATGGTATGTTCTTAATTAATGAAATTATGATAAATAGTCATGTTTTTAGACAACAATTTATTAATTATTCAACTATTGTTCATTAAAAACAAAATATGTTATGGTGATCTAGACATATTGTACTAAAATATTCCTATAAGTTCGTATCCAACAGCCGCACACAATAATTATTAGAATTTTTTGAAGTGGACCAATCTAAAAATATAGCATAAAACTGACATGTTTATTTTGACACAACATCTTCCCTAATTTCCAATTCAAAACAAAAAAAAATGAAAGTACCATTTTGAAGACAACACATCAATGTTTTCTACCATGTTTTTTCCAAATTTTTTCATCGTGTCTTTAATAAGTTATTGAATTTTCATTTCAATGAATTCTATTAAATTTTGAAGAAATCTAGACACCTTCTAAGAAATATAATAAATAAAATTAGTGGATCACACCAAATTAAACAAAATTCGCATCTCTAGAAAGTAGATTGAATTATGTAACTAATGGTATTATTTGTGAATATATATTCTAAGTATTTGATATGATCCGATCTCTTCAAAATTGGAAGAAGATGTTGATGTATTTGTAACTTAGGAATGTATTCACTTGTATATCTTATGTATTGTACCCCGATGTTTATTCCAGGAAGTATCTATAATGTAATTGAGTCATGTCATGCCCCGATGTTCTGATCAGGAGATTCAATAATGTAAACAAGTCATGTAAATTCATAGAGGGTAACCCTCCCTATTCTTCAAGGGTTAAAGTCCCCACAATTGTGCGGCCCTAGGGTTATTAGACTTTCCTAAAGAATTTGGCCTAAGTGAGTTATTGTCAAGTCAGGAATTAGTATAAATAAAGAGTGAGCCTCTATATTTATCACAAATTCACTCACACTCAGTTGCAGTGCATAACTGAGAGAGAAAGAAGAAGCTGGGACACGAGAGAGAGAGACTACTGCTGTCAAGAGACCATCCTAGGGTTTTTGGGTTTTACTTTTGGTGGTGATTCTATCTCTGAGGAATTTGTGGGGTTTTATCCTTTATGGTTTCCCTGAGGAAAATATTTGTGTCTATTGTCTATTGTGTTTGATTGGTGTTCTTGTTATTCTCTCAGTTAAAGATCCTAAGATAATACTATTTAAATTTGATAAAAATCTAACATGGTATTAGAGCTAACCTGAGAAGAATACACTGTGCAATTGCGGAAGCTAGGGATTCTTAATTTTTGGGTATCTCTCCACAATATATCAGTAAAAGGAGGCTAGGATGAACCTCCACTGAAGGGCACATCTTTCTGTCGAAGCGGAATTTGATTCAAAGCATTTTCAGTTTTTGGCCTACCACTACATCGGGAAATTAGGGATTTTAATTAAAGGGGAATTTTTGAGTGAGCCTAGGATAGGATTTATCTCCTCCTGAAAATCGAATTTTAGAGACAAGAATCAATTTTTTTGGTTGGGTAGAACTCCAGGAAAGTCAAACCCTAATTTTCCCTAGAACCAGAAAACTAGCACTGTAGAAGAGCAGCTCCATATCCAGTTTTCAGCTTCTCAAGTTGGTAAGATCTAAATATTTTGTATTTCCATCATACCAAGCTCGATGAAAATCTTGAGGGAGATGATAAATTTTGATCCTGGAAGTATAGGATCTCCATGGTTCTGGAAGAAAATGAGTTGGACTCTTACATCAATGAAGAGGTTCCAGTTCTAGAGGGAGATGAGGCTAAGGCCTTACACAAAAAGAAATTGGTCATGGATAGGAGGATTATTGCTGATTCAATCAAAGATCGACTCATACCATAGGTGTCCTCCCTAAAGACACCTAAAGCTATGTTTGATGCCCCGACGAAACTATTTCAAGGAAAGAACATAAATCGAAAGATGACTTTGAAGAACCAATTGAACAATGTAAAGATCGAGAATGCAGAGACCATACAGTCGTACTTCACAAGAGTCACCCAGATCAAAGAACAACTTGAAGCAGTGGATGAAGAAGTGGAGAATGAAAAAATTGTGATGACTACCTTGAATGGTCTCCCTAGATCATGGGACTCCTTCATTGAAGGGATTTGTGCAAGAAAGAAGCTAGTCAAGTTTATTAGGTTGTGAGAAGAATGCTCACAAGAAGAATATCGAATAACAATCCAAGAAGAAAAGATGGGAAGTGAGGATCAAGCTCTCAAGAAAAGCAAACAAAGATTTATCTAAACTCAGATGTTTTACTTGTGAAGAGAGAGGACACTATGCCAGAGATTGTCCTAGGAATAGAAATAGCTCTCACAAGAATAAGGGAAACAAGAGAAGACATCATGCTCATGTTGCAGAGGATGATGAACCTTCCACAAAGAGAATCAAACAAGAAAGTGATGATTCTTCAAGTGATGAAGAATATGTTCTGATTTCCATTCTCATGAGAAATACCACACATGGAAGCAATGATTGGCTTATAGACATTGGGGCTTCCAAACATATGATGAGATTCAAAGAATCCTTTCTAAATCTATCTGAACATGAGTCACCTCACAAGGTGAAACTTGGGGATGACTACCAGTATCCAATAAAGGATAGAGATGAATCCTCCTATAAGCTAGACTATGGAAAGTCTATTAAGATGAAGGATGTCTTGTGTGTACCAGGACTAAAGAGGAATCTCCTCTACATATCTGCATTGGATGAAAAAGGCATAAGGGTTTCATTTGTAGATGGCCAAGTCCTTATGTGTCCAAAGGGAAAGACTATAGATGATGCAGTAATGATTGGGGACCAAGAAGGAGGACTATACAAATTGAAGGGCCAAACAAAACAAGATTTGTTCCATGACTCAGTAGAACCAAATGAACTTTGGAATAGAAGGCTTGCACATGTGCACTATAGAGCACTACCACTTGCAAGCAGAGCTGTTGAAGGTATTCTAAAAATATAGACAAAACATGATGGTGTCTGTAAAGGATGTACGAAATGAAAGAACACAAAGAAGACATTTCCAAGTAGCGAGAGAAAGGAAAAAGGGATCTTGGAAATCATTCACTTCGATGTATGCGGACCGATGTCATCCAGTTCATTAAGTGGGTATGTATACTATGTTTCTTTCATTGATGATTTTTCTAGGAAGACATGGATATACTTCTTGAAAAACAAAGATGAAATATTCAGCAAGTTCAAGGAATTCAAAGCCTTGATCGAGAACCACATAGAAAAGAAGATCAAAACTTTTCGATCAGACAATGGCGGAGAATTCACATAAAATGAATTCAAAGAGTTATGTAGAGATTCAGGAATTAAGAGAGAGTTAACTACTCCATATAGTCCACAACAGAATGGGGTTGTAGAAAGGAAGAATAGAATGAACATGGAAGTTATAAGGGAAATGCTTCATGATCAAGATCTTCCCATGCATCTATGGGAAAAAGATACCAAAACAGTAGTGTATGTACAGAATTGTACTCCACATGGATTACTAGAGAACAATACACCTGAAGAAGTCTTTTCCAGCAAGAAACAAAAGGTCATCCATCTCAGAATATTTGGCTGTCCAATATGCACACACATTCAAAAAGAAAAGAGTACAAAGTTAGATCCTTTTGGAAAGAAGGGTATATTTGTGGGATATAGTGAAAGCTCGAAAGCTTACAGAATATACTTCCCAGGATTCATGAATATTGACATAAGCAGAGATGTAACACTCAAAAAATATTTAGCTTACAACAAATCCAGAGAGAGACCAGTTGAAGACTCTGAAGAAATAGAAGTACCCAGAATACAAGATACAACTATGAACAATGAAAATCAAGATCAAGATCGAGAAATAGAAGAACCCCGGGAACCTGTAGATCCACCCCAAGAGAAGAATCCTCACAAAAGGAATCATGCATGGGTATGAGAGGCTTTCCAAGGTGTAGAAAGATATGGGGCTCTAGAAGAAATACATAGAGAGAGGAAAAGAGCCAGGTCCTGCTCCAGTTATGTAGCCCTATTGTGTGACTTCATTGATAAAGAACCTTCCAACTATGAAGAAGCGATAGAGAAGAAAGAATGGAAGGATGCTATGATTGAAGAGTATCAGTCATTCATGAAGAATGATGTCTGGGATGTTATCCCTAGACCTAAGGGGAAGGTTTTTGTGACTTCCAAGTGGATCTATAAGATCAATCATGATGCATATGGAAGCATAGAGAAATATAAAGCAAGATTTTTGGCTTGTGGCTTCTCCCAGAAAGAAGGAATAGATTATGAAGAAACTTGTGCACTTGTATCCATATACACTTCCATCAGATCAGTACTTGCTCTGGCTATAGTGATGAAATGGAAGATACACCAGATGGATGTCAAGACTTCTTTCTTTAATGGTGTAGTAGAAGAGGAAGTGTATGTGGAGAAGCCACTCAGTTTCAAAACACATGACAGGGAGATTCATGTGTGTAAATTGAAGAAATCCCTGTATGGTTTGAAACAGGGACCCAGGACATGGTACTGAAGAATTGACAGCTTCCTATCTAGTTTGGGCTTTACCCAGAGTAAAGTAGATTCCAACATTTACTACAAGGTTGAAGAAGGGAACCTATTGATACTCCTACTATATGTAGGTGATCTTTTTGTAACGGGTATGGATGGGTTGATTGTTGATACAAAGAGGAAGCTTGCTGCTAAGTTCAAGATGAAGGACTTGGGTATGATGCAATAATTTCTAGGCATGGAGGTGTGGCAGAATGCAGATGGAATCTCCCTAGGATGAAGGAAATATGTAGTAAAGATCCTGAAGAGGTTCAGTATGATGGAATGCAAGGCCATGACCACACCTATGGAATCGAACCTAAAGTTATTGAGTGATGCTTTATCCAAGTCAGTTGATGCTATGATGTATCATCAGATGATTGGGTCCTTCATGTATCTAATGAATACGAGGCCAGATATTTGCTTTGTTGTGAACACATTGAGCCAGTTCCTAACGAATCCGAAACATGTTCACCTGATTGCTGCAAAGCATATTCTGAGGTACCTAAAGGGTACAATTGATTATGGGTCGAGTATGAGGTGATTCAAAATATTAACCTGGAAAGTTATGTTGATTCAGATTGGGCAGGAAGTGCCATCGATAGGAAGAGCACTTTAGGGTGCTTCTTCAGTATGGGATCAGGTGTGATCTCTTGGTTTAGCAGGAAACAGTCTTGCATGGCACTGAGTACAGCCGAAGTAGAGTATGTCGCAACTTTTTTGGCTAGTTTTGAGGCAGTGTGGATAAGGAAGCTACTATCTGATTTATTTGATCTTTAGTTGGATGCTACTTGTATATATTGTGACAACCAAAGTTGTGTGAAGTTGTCAAAGAACTCGGTGTTCCATGACAAGTCGAAGAATATCGAGATCAAATATCACTATATCAGGGATATGGTGTAGAGAGGAGCAGTGAAGCTCTAGTATGTTGCAATGAATGAGAAGATAGTTGATGTGTTGACCAAACCATTAGCTAGAGTGAATTTTGAGTACTTCAGGGAGAAGCTTGGTGTTCTCCATATCGAGGTTCCCTCCAAAGGGAAGTGATGGGTCCATGAGCCTTTCTAACATGGTGGTAGGCTAGACCTCTGATGGTCATATATAAGTGTTGAGCCCTTCTTACATGGTTGATGTGTTCATCCCAAGTTGGTAAATATAAGTGCTGAGAAGCCATTCTCTGGGAGAATGGAGGGACCTGGTTAGTTACCAAGAAATTGATTCAGTATGGGACTGAAGCTCAACTTAGTGCTAAGAAGCCATTCTCTGGGAGAATGGAGGCACCTGGTCAGTTACGAGGAAATTGATTCAGTCTGGGACCGAATCTCAGCTTAGTGTTTAGAAGCCATTCTCTGGGAGAATGGAGGCACCTAGTTAGTTACCAGGAAATTGATTCATACTGGGATTGAAGCTCAGCTTAGTGTTGAGAATCCATTGTCTGGGAGAATGGAGGCACCTAGTCAATTACCAAGAAATTGATTCATTCTGGGACTGAAGCTGGGCTTAGTGCTGAGAATCCATTCTCTGGGAGAATGGAGGAACCTAGTTAGTTACCAAGAAATTGATTCAATATGGGAATGAATCTCAACTTAGTGCTGAGAATCCATTCTCTAGGAGAATGGAGGCACCTGGTCAGTTACTAGGAAATTGATTTAGTCTGGGACTGAAGCTTAGCTTAGTGCTGAAAAGCCATTCTCTAGGAGAATGGAGGCACATGATCAGTTACCAAGAAATTGATTCAGTCTGAGACTAAATCTTAGCTTAGTGCTGAGAATCCATTCTCTGGGAGAATGGAGGAACCTAGTCAGTTACCAGGAATTTGCTTTAGTCTAGGACTGGCACTTATCCTAGAGCTAAGAGCCATTCTTTGAGAATGAAAGATGTAAGTGTTGTGCCTTTCTCTGGATAGTAGATGGTGTGTCCTGCTATGCCATTATATGTAAGTGTTGATCCTTTCCTTGGATGATATATGGTGTGTCCTATCATTCCAGTGGATGTGAGTGTTGGGCCTTTCTGACATGATTCTTGATGTGTTCTTCTCATGGTCAAATGTAAGTGCTGCATGGGCCTTTCTGACTGGGTCAGATATAAGTGCCGAAGAAGATGAAGACCTACATGGAGGCTAGGCCTATAACCAGCATGAAAAAGGGTTGGCTCTGTAGAACTCCCTGTGATGAGTAGAATTGAGATAACAATAGGTGATGATGACCCAATGATGATCCAACAGTGATGATCCAGGTCTAGTGATTATACAGATCCAGTGATGATGCAGATCCAGTAATGATCCAGATCTAGTGATGATCCAGATCTAGTGATGATCTAGATCCAGTGATGAAGATGACTTGATGATGATCCAGATGATATAGAGAAAAATACTTGTGCTGATAAATTGTGTTGAGAGAATACCTTCCTAGTTAAGAGGGAGTGTTGATGTCTTTGTAAGTTCACAATTTATTCATGTGTATATCTTATGTATTGTACCCCGATGTTTATTTCAGGAAGTATCTGTACTGTAATTTAGTCATGTCATGCCTGGATGTTTCAATCAGGAGATTCAATAATGTAAAAAAGTCATGTAAAGTCATAGAGGGTAACCCTCCCTATTGTTCAAGGGTTAAAGTCCCCACAGTTCTGGGTCCCTAGGGTTATTAGACTCTCCTAGAGAATTCAACCCTAGTGAGTTATTGTCAAGTTGAGAATTAGTATAAATAGAGAGTGACCCTCTCTATTTATCACACATTGACTCACACTTAATTGTAGCGCATAACTAAGAGAGAAAGAAGAAGCTGGGACAAGATATAGAGAGACTACTGCTGTCAGGAGATTATATTACTGTTTTTGGGTTTTACTTTTGGTGTTGATTCTATCTCTGAGGAAGTTGCGGGGTTTTCTCCTTTATGGTTTCCCCAAGTAAAATATTTGTGTCTATTTTCTATTATGTTTGATTGATGTGCTTGTTATTCTCTCATTTAAAGATCCCATTATAATACTGTTTAAATTTGATAAAAATCTAATCAAAGAGTCATAAATGGGATGGACTACCATTTCTAAAAATTTACAGGTTTTCGGACAAATTAATCTTTAGGCCAAAAAACAATAAAATTTTGGTCAAAAGTTAGTTTTAACAGCAGAAAATAGTTTGTCCGAAAAACCTTAGTGAATTTTTTTCGCCAGCTGGAAAAAACTTGAAGCATTTTTTTGAAAAATCGTTTAGATTCATATTTATAAGAATCATGTATACACATATTTTTGCATTTTAAAAATATCACAATTTTACACAGTGACAGACGAGGGGTAATTTTTCTGGTAATTGTTCTTAAAACTTATCTTCTAAGATGACGGATCTTTTTTTTTTATAGTAAATATTCTTTTGGAAAATTTGTTATGGTAAAATGCTCTTAGAAACTATCTTCTGATATGGAGGATCTTTTTCTTTGATAGTAAAGATTCTTTTGGGAAATGTTTTATGGTAAAATGTTCTTAGAAACTATCTTCTGAGATGGAGGTTCTTTTTCTTTGATAGTAAAGATTCTTTTGGGAAATTTTTTATGGTAAAATGTTTATAGTAAATTGTTCTTAGAAATTATCTTATAAGGTGGAGAATTTTTTTCTTTAATGAAGATGTTTGTGGGAAATATTTTATGGTACAAATTTTCTTAAAAATTCTTCATCAATTTATTCTATGGCAAAAAAAAAATTTAATTATTTTGAGCAATATTTTATGGACAAGTCTTTTAAGGTGAGTTTTTTTCTTTGATGAATAAGATTCTCTCGAGGGCAATTTATTTTAAGGTGAAGGTATACATTGAATAATCATGGGCAACAAAAAAGTGTGAAAGAGGAAATTTGATCACACTCAAGATGATGCCTTACATAATGAAAAACAAAGACTCAAATACCATGAAAAAAAGAAACAAAAGAGTACAAATATTTAAGACATCGCTAATGATGATGTAACTAGAAATGATGATGTAAATAGAGATTTGGATCAAACTATTGATGATATGATGTTCAAAATAAAACTCAAGAAGAAATTGAACCAGGTATGCACAAATATTGTAAATTTGTTTAAAATGCAGTAACTGGTTTTTGTAAATGATTGTATTTTTTAAAATAATTTCCAAATGTAGATACAGATTTATGTCCTAATGTTGATAAAGATGTTGAAGATGCTGAAGAAATTGAAGAATCAGAAAATGATGCAAATATTCAATCCAGTGGAGGTATG
>LPNX010567411.1:652157-805625 GCA_001517045.1 Pseudotsuga menziesii
AGGTGGCTTCTTCATTGAAGACGACATGTTACGAAATGTTGATAGAGAAAAAATCAGAAACACAAAACCTTCCCATATTGTACGATATCGTGCTGAAAAGCTACATGAACAATTTCTCGAAAAAGAATCAGTGGCAACACAAGCTCAAATTTTTAGGTGTTTGTTAGTCTCCAAGAATTTGAGCGAAGCTTGGTCATTATTAGGTATTCAAAAGAAGACAAAAGATTCAAAGGCGAAGAAAAATGTGTTAAAAAATATAGCTGATGCAATAAAAACTATTGGAAAATCCAGAAAGAAAGATACTAGTGCTGCACGTAGAATAATACAAACATCGATTATTTCATCTAGTACTAGACAAAAATGTTTGACAACGCAGATCGCAAAAGTTATCGAAAATTCGCAGAAAACATTGTACAAACATAACAAATTTCAATTACAAATAGATGCAAATGATGAGCTTACTTGTTGGGCAATTGTTGGTAGACAAACCTATAATGATAGGGTCAGTGAAAGTGTTAAAGCTATGATGCATGAATATTGGGTGGAAAATTCTTTTGTTTCACCAAATGCAAGGGATGTTATATGACAAAGAATATATCAAAATCGATATGAAATCCATCCAAAACATATATTGGACATGACTCAGATACAATTGTTCAATAAATTCAAAGATGAACACAGAGAAGTGAATTTGTTAATCAATACATTTTTACAACATAAGCCATGGTATGTTAGACCTATCATTATCCGTGACACATGTTGTTGTCACTATCATGTTGAGTTTGAATTATATTAAAACACATTTCTTCAATTTGGTAAAACATTTTGGCCAAATTCACCTACTTTCACAATTCGTGCTTTTATATTTGAAATTTTATGTGAAAGAGATAGTCACGAGATATTTTGCAACAAAACATGTGTCGGTGGAAAGAAATGTGATCATTATGGAAATATATATTTATTCCACCATAAATATCCTATTGTTATTAATGATGATTCATTTTCAAATATAATAGTTGATTGGAAGAGATATGAATATGTCACTTATTCCCACAATTCTACAAGTTCTACAAACGCTCTTTTGAAAAGGATAGATTTACAAGAAGATAAAATCAGTGTTACATAGATTTTGAAGAAGTTTGAATTTTTTTTTATAAATATATCAAACATTCACATAGAGTACACTAGAAAGACATACAATTAAAAAAATCACATGATGTTTTTCTAGTAAGGACTATTTTTATGTGGTTTATTTCGCAGAGAATCACATTTTGAAGCACAAAAAGAAATACAAAGTGAATATTATCATTCTGATCAAGTTTCTATATTTCTCCATGTTCTATATAGACATGCTCAACACAATGTCGATGATATAGAAATAACGAATGAAAATCTACATGTGATCAAGAAATATCATTTCTATATCAGCGATGACCGCACACATGATACATGTTTTTTTTTTTGTAAATAAAAAATTATATTACAGCAACTGGAAACCATTACAGAGACGAAAACATAACAGGTCTAGCAGCCCCCAAGCCAGGAGAAAAACTCCTCATGGCTAGGCGCGCATTCTAGAGGCCAAAAACTTGGACAGTCTGGGGATATAGATATCGCATGGGCACACAGGCCCAACTTTCCAAAATATTACAATTAAGCAACTTGAGTCTGCCATTCAAAAGCAACGCGACTAAAAGCGGAGCCAGGGATTACAGACGGAAAGACCTGGGCTATCTGATCCCACCAGTTACAGATTCAACCATGGACAACACTAAAAGTGACCAAGCAAACCAAATTACCATTCCTCAAGGGAGCCAAAGCATCATTCCTGCTTCTGGAAGGCCGAGGGCAAGCAGGACCCAATAGGATAAGCTGGAGCCAAAGGCACAACAGGCAGAGCCATACTCACCTCTGCAGGAGATAGGATCCTCCACTTATTCTTACCGCACTGACCACAGCATTCCCGAGGATGGGCCACCTCATCAGAAACCTTCCCGGCCGCATAGAGAGAGATGCCCAGACGAGAGGCTAAAATATCCACCTTCTGGTGCATGAGGTGACATTCTCCATTGTGCTGCTTCCATTCCCACACTGGTTCCTCATCCCCCACCATATTCACTTCCCGCTCAGTATAAGAATGGCCAACTAACTTCATGTTGACCCAATACTGCATGAGAAGGCGGTCATAAGCCACAGAGCGACACGCAGTGGAGCTGGGGTCTAAGACCCAGTCTGCCACTTCCCGATGGAGGTCTTCCTTGGGCATGTTTTTCACCTTAGTCCACAGGACCTCGGCTTTATTTTCGACTTCTTGGTGAATATTCAGTGGGATGTTGTCTTTGAATAATTATGCCTCCTCTTGGGCCAGGAGTTGAGCTCTTGTCACCCTTCTGGTTGGTCTCGCAGCATTCTGCCCAGACGAGGAGTCCCCACGAGCCTTGCCCTTAACCAACTGACCCTGCGAGGCCATTCACAATAGGAGGGAATTATGATCTAGGACACTAGGAAAAAGGAACACCAAAATCCGCACCACAACCAGACTAGGAGGCCACAGAGACAACCAAGGGAGCCAGATGACAGGGGGAAAGGATGCACGGTGGTAACAGATCATCCAGCATGGTCGAGAATAAGAAGGAAAAGGAGGAATCATTGCTTCAGTAGGCTCGTACCAGGGCAACGTCATGAAGCTGTAACAAACCACATCTCTCGTACCGCTTTCCACGAGGGACGCTATAAATAAAAGGAAGGCCCAGTTAAGTCACTCGGACCACCTTACCCTGTCCGTCTTATCACCTGCATTCATGATGGGAGAAATAAAATCCAAGGACAACCACCTCTGTCCTTGCTTAATGGCTTCATTAACACTCTCCTTCATCTTGGTGTCGGTTTGTCGAGGCGTTCTTGCATCGTCTATCGCCTACCTTCGTTGCATCGCTTAGGTGTGTCCGCTACAAATCTCTCGTGTGTTCCTGCGCCACCAACCGTCGACAATTATGAACCCAAGCATGCTCACCAAATGATTCCAATAGGCCCCATTGAAATTCCATCTCACCCTCAACTCCAGCATTTGCAAGAAGGTCTGCCACCTTGTTGGCATCGTGTCTCGCATGGCTGAACGAGATCGCAGGGTGGGCATGGATCATGTCCCACAGTTCATCCACACAGTCGACCATCCGCTAGCTAGTTGACACTTGGTCACACCACCTACCATGTTCCAATCGATGAGCCATCTGAACCAGGATCTAGGAGTCTCCTTCTATTATCACCGGCAAGTAGTTACTGCACACCAAACAGTGCAAGCCTTGGAGCATCCCCTCAAGCTCTGTGGATTTGTTGGAATCACAGCCAATGGCACCCATAAAAACAAAAATAATCCTACCAATATAGTCTCTGTATAGGCCACCGAATCCTGTCTGGCCCAGGTTTCCCCTGGAGGCGCCATCAAAATTAAGCTTGAAAACCATAGGAGGAGGCGGAGAACGATACCTTGGGTTAGACGGTTGCAGGATCCTGTTACGTATGCGAAGCCCATCCAATTGAGGTTTTTCCAGACCCAAAAATTCCTTCACATGGATCTCATCAGCAGGTATCAACTTATCTTCATCATTCCATTACATGCTTTTGATGGAGGAAAGCAAATTTTTACGCACCAACTTCCAGACCTCATCAGGGCTGGAGCAATTGTCCTGGAAGATATGATCATTCCTCTCCTTCCAAATGCACCACATGATCATCCCCGGTAAGGAATTCCAAATCATCCTGATGATTCTATTTTTTAACGTATTTTGGTTCCATTCCACCAGGGTTCTTGCCAGTTGGTCTCTTTGCCTATCACTTCTTCTGAAACCCACCGCCCCCTTGTCCTAGATGGCCATAGCAAATGGGCAGCTATCCAGGAGGTGGTTTGTAGTTTCCTCCACCTGCAAGCATAAACAGCATCGGAAAGGGCCCTGGAATCTGTGCTTCCTGAGATTCTCACCTATGAGAATGTGACCTTTGACTGTCAGCCATGCAAAGGTGGCGACCTTAGGCCATAAGTTTAACGTCTAGATATTTTTCCATAGTTCCCTGACCTCAGCATCATTCCTAATTTAGATGTTGTACATCTATTTAATATTGAAAACTCCTTTGTCCAAATACCCCCATCTCAACACATCATGTCCCTCTGTGGGTCTGATGCTCCTTCCTCGCATTTCCTCTTGGAAGGCCTTCCAGTCCTCCTCCTCGATTTGGTCAGGTTTGATCAAGAAGATCCACCTCCTTCATTCGTTAGGATGATTTTCTTGCCAAAAATGGTGAACCAGATAATGACCCTCCATCCTAGACCATTCCTGAATTGGGGCCCATCTTGGGTTGTTGCTGAGACGAGGGAGTTGGTTACATGAGTCCTCCCAAAACCTGTCACTTCTTCCATCTCGGATCTCCTAGAAGTTGTGCTTTTGGACCAACTTCCTTCCCCCTCTCGTCTTTTTCCATATAGGTAAACCCTGTTGCTCCTCGTTGAAGTGAATTAACTGCCGTTGAGGTCTGTTGGAGCCATATTTTGAGCACCATAAACGCGCCCAAGGTTCAGAAGAGTGGGAGACCCATCGCCACCAAACTTTTGCTCCCTGGACTTCGGGCATGAGTTTCGGATCTCTTAGGCCCAATCCCCCCTTCAGTTTTGGTTGACATATGCTATCCCAGCTAACCAAGGCAAATTTTTCTTTATCCTCCCTGCCTCCCCATAGGAAAATGAATTGAATACGCCTGATCTCACAAAGAATGGATTTCAGGGCTGAAAGGACCGAGAACAGATAGATAGGCATCGCTTGAAGGACCAATTTGATCAAGACCAGCCTACTAGGTAAGTTCAGGGGTCTAAGGGTCCAGCTACTAAGATTTTGTTTCATCCTGTCAATAAGTTCCACCCATGATGTGCTCTTCAAACTGCGCGGGCTCAGGGGAACTCCTAGGTATTTTGAGGGAAAAGAACCTTTCGAAAACCCTAGGATTCGAAGAATGTTCCTCTGGGTGGCTGGGGCTGTATTGAGAAAAAACACTTGGGACTTGGCTTGGTTAATAGCAAGACCAGAGGCTTTGGAAAAAAGGGTTAGACAAGATTTGAAGCTACAAGTTTCTTGGATTGAAGGGTTCCCCATTAGCATAGTGTCATCAACAAACTGTTTATGGGTTTGGGCCTCCAAAAAATCCGCCAACCGAATGCCCCGAAGCTCACCATGATCTTCCTTAGACTGCAGGAGCCGACTCAGACCCTCAGCCATAAGGATGAAGAGGAAGAGAGAGAGGGGATCTCCCTACCTAAGACCTCTGGTTGATTGAAAGGGACTAGTGAGAGTTCCATTCAAGAGAATGCTAAAGAAAGAGGTTGAGATAAGCCCCATGACCCAATCCACCCAGTCCTGACAAAAACCATAGGTAGTCAGCATTTTGCAAATGTAGTCCCAGTTTAATTTGTCGTAATGCTTTTAAATATCCAATTTAATCAGCATACCAGGATATCTCGAGCTTTGCAGGGAATGTAAGACTTCCTAAACTAGGATGACCCCATCCAGGATTTGGCGCCCTTCAACAAAACCCGCTTGCTCCGGGAAGATCAAAGAGGGGAGGAGAGGCTTCAGATGGTTGGAAATTACTTTCGAGATGATTTTATAGATCACATTTCATAAAGCTATAGGCATGAACTTATCCGGGTGATCTGTCCCCGACTCCTTAGGGATGAGAGAGACAAACATGGCATTGAAAGCTCTCAGCACCCCTTTTTTATTCCTCAATTCCTCTACAATTCCCACCACCTCCTCCTTAATCATATCCCAAAAGAAGTGAAAGAAGTTGGAGGTGAACCCATCCGGGCCCGGGGCTTTTCCTAGTGCCATCTGATTTACAACCTCTTCCACTTCTTGCAGAGATACTGGTTTGATCAGCATTTCGTTGTATTCCCTGGTGACCGAGGGGGGAATTAGCCTTTTAATTTGAGCTATATCTCTTTCCCTGTCTGGGAGGTCTTCGTTGAGGATTTCTGTGAAATAATGGTTGAGTTCCTCCTCAATTTCTCGGTGTGTCTCTATTTGACCCCCTTCCATGTTTTTAAGTTTCACAATCCTCGAGGAATGTCTATCCTGAATGACTAATTTATGGAAGAACTTGGTGTTTTTCTCTCCTTCCTGCAGCCATTTAACTTTGGATTTTTGTTTCCAGTATATGCCTTCCTATTTTTCCCAGGCTTCTGGCTGCCCCCATAGGTCCTTTTCTTTGTTTTATATCTCCTCATTCCATCCTTCTGTCATTCCTTTCTGACTTAGTTGATCCAAGTTAGCAATCAGTCTTTTCTTGTCCTCAAAAATGTTACCAAACACCTCCTTATTCCCGGTACGGATTCTAGATTTGAGAGATTTGAGTTTCTGTTGGAAGCGATACATTGCTGTGACGGATGGGGGGACCAGCTCCTGCCACCACTACTGCATGAGGTCTTTGAAGTCTTTATTCTCCAACCAAAATTGTTCAAACCGAAAGGGTTTCCCCATATTGGTGCATGACCAATCCCAGCAAAGGAAGATGGGCCAGTGGTCAGATTCAGCCGTCGGGAGGACCTCAGTCATAACTTCTCCCATTTCCTGAAGTAGGAGCTCTGAGACCAAAAACCTGTCGAGGCGGGAAGCAACCAAGTGTTCACCCCCCCCCCGCTTGTTGTTCCAAGTATACCACCCATTATTGGTTTCCAGGTCCATGAAGGAACTGCTGGCCTGGAATTCCCCAAAGGCCTCTTGATATCTATCCAAAGATCTTCAACCTCCCTTTTTTTCCCCAAGGTTGGCTATGAGGTTGAAATCCCCTCCCTATTACCCATCTAGCTCCCTCCTCTTGTCTATTGACCCATTCCAGGAAGTCGAGGAATGCCTATTTTTCAGGGAAGCTGCTAGGGCCATAATGTGTTTACCACAGTTCCCTTCATCCTTGTAACAAGGTGGTAGAAATCCTCTATAAGGGGGAACTTATTGTCTCACCAGTTCAAGAGCTCCACCACCTGAGGATTCCAGAGGACTGCTACACCTCCAGACTGTCCCGACGCATCTAGGGCCATCACTAGGCTGCCTTTCTAGATTTTACTACTTAGTTTATCCATACCGTCAGATCTGCATTTCATTTCCTGGATGAAGAGGATATCAGGGCTCTCCTGCTTAATATTTTTGTCGATAGTCTTCCAATTCTTGGGTTTACCACACCCTCTGATATTCCAGGAGATTACATTCATTGGAAAAATTTGGACACTTCAGAAAAGGCCACCCTAATCGTAGGATACTGGCCTAATTCAATTAGTTTAACTCCTATCTCTGCAATGTGTTTCTTGTTCAACTTCCTTCCTCTGTGTTGTTCCTCCTCTGGAGGCTTCTGCTTATTCCTGGTAAGGGGATCAGGGTCAACCCCCAGGTTCAGGTGGGCCCTTTCCCTGATAATAGCTTCTTGAAGGAGTTAAATATGCCATCTAGACACATACCCCTTCCCCTTCTTTCCACACTCTACTTCTATCACATCCAGGTCTAGTTCTCCTAACTCCATTTCCTCATCGTCAGCTTCTTCGACTATCTCCATCTGCTGGGCTTCGATCCCCTCCAAAGGGTTTGGGGCTTTGGTGGGCTGAGCATCACATTATTCCCCCTTAGGTGAGCCTTCCTCCTTCAAGCCTTCCAAGGTCTCAAAACCATTCCTAGACTGAGACTCACACATCGATGCATCTCTCTTGGCTTTAGATTGCCCTGAGGCCTTGTTCCTTCTTTGATTCTTAACCTGGGTAAAGCCATCCTACGTTGTCCCAGGTTTTTCTTGGCTAGGGTTAGATGGAGCTGTCTTGACCTCCAACTGTGGGAATTTCCGTCCCAAATGACCATACTCATGGCATTGCCTACATCTAAAAGGTATCTGCTCATAGTCAAGGGGTTGGAGCCACTCTTCATCCTCCCAACTTAGGTTTATGGCTTCTGGTAGTTCCTTGGAGAGGTCCAGGTAAACACAAATCTTGGAAAAGGAGGTGTACCTCTGGGATTTTGTCTGCTCCGATACCTTAATGAACTCACCCAGGTCATTCCCTATGTCCCTCAAGGTATCCGGATCCCAGTATTCCCCAGGAAGAGAGAAAAGGTGGATCCAAACTAGGGCCACTGTCAAGTCTTCTGTTTCAAGGTTGAAACGCTCCTTCCATGGTCGAAGGTACAACCTAGCAGAAAAAAAGAAGTAAGGGCCACCCTCTAGGATCCGATCGCGGTCCTCCTGATTGAAAAAGATGATCGTGAAGAAACCCTTGGAGCCAAGCTGCAAATCATAGTGGCCCTTAGGGTTCCAGACACGGCTGATCCATTTAATCAGATCCTTTTCCTTGGGCCATATCCCCACAAACTTACCTATCAGAGATTTTTCTTTCCAGAGCTCGATCGTACCCCTAACCTTCGTAGAGCAGACATGAACTATGGGGATGGTGGGGGATTTTGGAAGGCAGCCCCCTGTTCCATACTTGCGGCCAGCAGACTAACTCTCAGGATGGTCTTTGTCAGTGCATCCCATGCCTTCATGCCCGCTGGGCCTTGAAGACCCTTCTTCCATCTACAAAACTCTCGGGGATGCCCTGACACCAGGGGAGCCTTCCCGCTCCTGTGCCCAAGGGACCCCAAAGGTCAGGCAGTGCAGAAGGACCACTTAGCCAGAAAATCCTGAAACAGTCTTTCAAACCCTATCAACGCCAACCAATACTGACATGAATTGCACACATGATACACGTTATGTACAACATTGTTTTGATATTATTTATGGTTCATTGAAAACATGTGGAATTGTAATGAATGAACATTGGATATGGTCAAATGAATGTGCAAGGCAATTTAAATCTTCACGATCATTCTTCTGGGTATGTTGCCTTCATAAAAAAACAAATATTAAACATTGTTGGATTTTTTTTGAAACTGGTCATGGAAAATGGAAGCACGATGGTGTAGGGGTGTGTGTAAAACGAGCACTTCGAAGGTATCAAATGAACCATTCTATCGATCAATTTGTGTGTGTTGATCAAATTGTTCAATGGTTTCATGTAAATCTTAGCCATGATTGCAATCAACAATTAAAGGATGTGCGTAGGTATGAACTTTGTTTTCAAAACAAAAATTTTCAAGTTGGAATGACTTTAATATGTACATATAGTAACATTTTACTCACATGTACATATAAATTGTTTATGTTGGATAGGTTTTTTGGCACATTGGAATCTAGGATATAGACAAATCAATCCCATATGATGCTATCACTATTCATGAAACTCAATATTTACACTCAATCAAAACAAAAACATTCCAAAATGTGTTTTCATTTGATAGTAGGAATCTAACATGATTTTGTCCTATTTGCATGGAGGACACAGAATCAATAGACAATTATGAAAGCATCAATGCCAAGTATGTTAGACCTTAAACACAACAAAATTAATCTAAAAGGAAAAATGCCACTCACAAGCCTTGAGGAGTTGGAATCAAAGGACATTGCAATATCAACTAATGGTGATAGAATTTCCGATCTTGGTAGAGAAGGTAACTTTATGTACACTTCAATAAATTTGTCAATTTTTATTTTAAAGATGTTTTACTTGAACGTCAAATATATATATATATATGAAACTTGTTTGATTTAATGAAGATGAATTTGAAAAATTCAATGTTCTTAATTCTGTGCAGGAGATGTTTTTGTTGTGGTTGCACCCATAGACAACAGTGAAAATGTGAGATATTATTTGATGCGATGCACAGAGAGAAAGATGAAATTATTGGACTATGATGACAAAGGTTTTATATATAAAAGAGGGTCAATTCTATTAAAAGGTTATTTTTTTCAATAAACACATCAAAATTAAAGTGACGTTCACTTTAAAGACCATCAACCCGATGTCATATGCTACCAATATAGTCATTTGGTATGCATACCTTGCATAAAGTTGATAGAATTTAAATCAAATAAAAAACTGAAAGCTAGAAGATGGAAGATGTCAAGAGTTGATCATGAAAGAATAATTGAAGATAGCATTCCTTTATGGTCTTATTTCTAATTTGAATCATGTCGAACATTATACATACTTTTTACATGAAGGATGTCTTCATTGGTTTTATAATTGTGACACTTAAATAGAGTGATTATTGATACGTTAGCTAGATTGTTTTTATGATTTTTTAAGCACATTCCTTAAAAAGGTATTGTTCTTGAAATTATAATGTTATGCACTTGAGTATGTGTTATGAAATTGTCAAATCATGAAATATGTTCCACTTTGAATCTTAAATATGATAGATTGTTAGATTAGATTGTTGAGCTTATAATGTTATGCACTTGAGTATGTGTTATGAAATTGTCAAATCATGAAATATGTTCCACTTTGAATCTTAAATATGATAGATTGTTAGATTAGATTGTTGAGCTTATGTACATGTCAAATTGATACCATGATTAACCAAATATAATCATGGTATCAATGAAAACATTCCTAACCATCATTCCTAAAGTGCATTTTATTGGACATTCCTAATGATTGAAAACATTCCTAACTAACATTCCTAAAGTGCATTTTATTGAATATTCTACATATATCATATATTATTCCACCTAAATTATTGAAAACATTCCTAACTAGCATTTCTAAAGAGCATTTTATTGAATATTCTACAGATATCATATATTATTCCACCTAAATGATTGAAAAAAATCCTAACTAACATTCCTAAAGTTTACAAAATTTACAATGTTTACAAAGTTTACAAGTTTACATGTTTGCAAAATTGTCAATCGAACACAACTTATAATTAAAATGTTACAAAATTTACAACTTTACAATGTAAGATCTACTAGGTGTAAATTACAACTACAATGTAAAATTTGATTTCATATACAAAAAAATTTACAACTACAATTTTAAATTTGGTTTCATTTGTAAAACAATTACAATTTTTCAAAATTGTCAATCAAACGAAACTTACAATTTAACATAACTTACAATTAATATCGATTGCAATCAGTAGATTTAATGAGGACGCAATAAATGTATGTGTTGTTATTTGGATTGCATGTCACTAACTATTTACAAGTTTACAATTTACAACTTTTCTACAATTTACAACTTGTTTATTCCTAGGTATAGGTGTGCACATAGAGTACATATGTGAATGCACATGTACTATCATATTTATGTTTACAAAAATTACATTTAAATACAAATGATATATTTCAAAAGAAATTTTTATTTCCTACATTTCAAAAGCATGTCAACTATGTCAACATCAAAAGTGACATATAACCTTCATTCATCCGTCCATGGGTTATAGGAATGCATGTCTCCATAATACGATCATGGTCATATACTCACATCTTCCATCTCTTTCGTTCACCCCTCTTCACTTTTATTTCAATGAGATGTATCTGAGCTACCACCACCAAATGACTGTACTGACAAGATATATATTTAGGCATGAAATATCTGTAAATAATATAGTCACCTTGTCTTCTCACTTTTTCAAAAAAGTGGCCCATCAAAACTAGGTCACCAACTTGGTACGTGAACTCTCCGTTGACATAGGGCCGCACCAACCTACTTTTTATTTGTGTACAACACATCAAAAAGTATGCCACATGCTCAACATTTCTCGATGGTACAATTACAACAAATACATCACCTACATCAATATTTTCAAATATTAAACAATAAAAATATAAATATATGCATGTGTATAGGACTAGAGACTTAAACATTCAATCAAGTATCATGTACCTTTCTTAACCAAATTAGAAACCTGATCATGATCTAGTGAAACCACTGCCTCGTTAGTGTGCATCTCTTTCCATGTCAGAATTGGATGTGGCCCCTTTGGATTAAGAGGGACATTTTCCATTGTTTGACATATGCATCAATGCAGAACTCATAGAAGCCTGCATACTTCCTTGTTTCAATGGAAAATATGTCTCCCATGTCTTTACTACGAACTGAATGTAGTTCTCTCGTACCAGGTATGGTCTCGCAATACCATGGCATGGATCTATTCACATCNATTAAGTTGGTTTTTCCTACCTATGCATCGACCTTGCTTGTTCATGATCTTGGTGACCCAAATTTTGTGTGCACCAATCAAATACTTCTATTGAGAACTTGAGTTGAGATGCACTATGACTCATTTGGTACCTCCAAAGTGCTCATTCCATGCATACACCTACGCCATCATGTTCACCCTTTCCATAGCCTATTTCAAAAAAGCTCTAGGTGTGTCGAATTCTCATCTCTTTGTGAAGGCAACTCAACCAATAAATTGAGCGTGCCGATTTGAACTTCCCTGCACACCCATTTTACCAAATCCAGTGTTCTGTAAATGACACCCCATTATTTTTGAATGAATAATAAATCAACCCAAAGCAGTGTTGAACAAACAATGTGTCATGCTCACAATCATCACTAACACAAATATGGTATTTCTTGATCACATCACATGACTGAGGAGTGCTATCCCTACCATCAATTCTCGCTTGAGCATGTCTATACAATACATGTACGAAGATGGACACCTGGTCGGAGTGATAATGCTCACTTTGTATCTATCTCTTAGGATCAAATGTGTAATTATCAGCAAATTCTACCACCAATAGGATTGTGCCTGGCTCAAAAACCTCACGAGAATGCTTAAATTCTAAATATTTCCACCTAGACCTGTGGGAGTGTTTAATGTATTTGTAAATATAACTTTGAAACTTATCCATGAAGTCTGAAATAGGAATATCATCCTCGAGCAAGTCAATTCTCTTAGATGGAACATGTGAAGAAGATGATGGATTCATGGAGACATACTCATATCTCTTCCACTTAACTATGATATATGACAATCTAGGGTGTGTTGGATCGATAGGAAACTTCCTATGGAACAATTTAAAATCACCACATTCATGGAATCTTCTCCCACCTACACACCTTTTATTGAAAAACAAATTTTCAAGATTCCTATTGCACAGTATCATGGAAATAAAATACCGCACTGTGTGAGGAGATGGTTCACCATCCCATTTTTTTTTGCAAAAATCCATAAATGTGTCATAGTATAACTAGAATTCAAAATGGTATCGACAACAACAAGTGTCCTGAATCATATTTCGCCTAATATACCATGGTTTCAACTTATTGAACATGGTAAATGAGATCTGGACACTAAGATTTGATTCTTTGAATTCCTCGAACAAAGCAACTCCTATCATCTCCATAACATGCTTGCAATGCTCCTTATAAATGTCTCTTCTAGAATGTTGTCACAAGACATTTTTTCGATATGGTATAGCACGAGACTGGTTGTCCCAATACTCTATTACCTTCTCTTTGATGCCCTCTTCCACCCTCTCTTTATATGCTTCTCTGCATATAAGATCCCAACAAGCAGCTTCATCATTTTCATCTATCTTGACCCTAAATTTAGTTTATTTGTGCATTGTTGTTCTTTACATGTGGAGTAGCTTTGACATTGTTGCGACCATTCAATTTCTTGAGGTTCTTCATTCCACAATAGAAGTTTTAATTTCCCTACGAGGAGCATTGATATCAGTTTTTCTTGACTTTCCAAATGCATATAGTGCAGTTGTTACATTCTCGCATGCATTTTTGTTTTTAACATCCTTGAAACCCAACAACTTTATGGCATGTTTCATTTTTTTGTGTTTTATCAATCCATATAGGATTTAAGCTTGTGTAATCACTGATTTTTGTTCAAAGTACAACTTGATTATGTTACTAACATGCTCTCTGATTTTTTGATTAGGGGTCGGGTTATTGAACTCTTCTTGAGTGGCATCATCCAACCCTCTTAAACCATTAACAACCATTCCAACGTCATTGAAGCTCCCAATTACCCTTGAGAAATCAGACGGTGCACAATCCTGTGATGGCTGGCCAGGATCTAGCAATAAACAAATACAAACTCAAAAATAAATCTACAAGCTCAAGAATAAATACAACTAAATGCAAGCTCAAGAATAACATTTTATTTTACTTATCATATTGCCATTGTTAGTTAAAAAATTAGCAAATAAATTATACAAGATTGAATAAAATTTTATTTTAAGTTTATCATATTGTCATTGTTTGTTAACAAATTAACAAATAATTGCAAACAATGGTGGCTGCAGTAGTAACTAGAGATGAATATGGACCTTGATTTAAATCGGCTTCCTAATTGTTAAAAGGTAGTCACTCGACCACCAAGGCTGTCTCAGGCTTGAGTATTGGGCTAGTACCCCTCACTTCACGAAATAGGTAAAACTGCTAACCTCTTGGCCACAAACGATAGCTCTTTGGTTTTCCTCACAAGTGAGAATCTAGTCAATCTGGTAGGGGTCGTTGCCCTTTTTGCTTGGCAGGTCCTCTCATTGGTCAACTACTTCAGGGTTCCTGTGGTACTCCTCATAATGAGTTTTAGGGAAAATCCCAAGTACTTCCCATAGTTGTTGCAGATGAGACTTATGTCCCAATCTGGATGTTATTAAGTAAATTAGGTTATTAAGTATGATTCCTAGTCATTTGTACAAGATTGCAATGTAATGTAATTGTAATTGTAATGTGATTATAATTGTAATGTGACTGTAATTGTAATTGTAATGTAATTATCATCATTATCATAATGTAATGTAAAATTGTAATTTAAACACTATGAAAATGTTCATATACATAAATATGAAATTAAAATTTTACATGTAATGTAATTGTAATTGTAAAATTGTAATGTAATTGTAATTGTAATTGTAATGTAATTATCATCATTATCATAGTGTGAAGTAAAATTGTAATTTGAACACTATGAAAATGTTCATATACATGAATATGAAATTAAAATTGAATATTAAAATCGATGAAAGGAGAGATAAGGCTATAGAAAATATGAATAAAATAAGTGCAATGTTAAGAGCAGTGAAGATGCAAGTCAACCTATGATGACCAGTGCAATCAACTCCCATTGAGAACAATCTTTGTAATTTTTTACGTAAAAATTATATATATGTGAGTCTATATTATGCAATATGAAATTATATGAATATGTAAATACTAAATTATACAATTTACATACAATTATAAATACATATATATTCATACATGCACATACAATGTACATATAAATTTATGAATTAATTACAAAATTATAATAAATTCTAAACTTGATTTAACATGTACATATATATAAAAATTATGAACTAGAGTTCACTATGAAATTAAATATATGAATATGCAATTTACAAAATTATATGAATATGAAATTATACAATTTACATACAATTATGAATACATATATATGAATTCAAACATGCACATACAATTTATATAAGTTTATGAATTATTTACAAAATTACAATTACAAAATTATATTTAACACACACACACACACACACACACACACATATATTATGGACTAGAACACTATGAAATTAAATATATTATGCAATATGAAATTATATGAAAATATGAATGAAATTATATGAACTATATTACTAGGAAAAAAAATTATAGTTATGAATATGAAATTGCATAACTTTCAAATTATACCAATATTGTTAGCAATGGCATTTGATTCTTCCATCATAGGTTGATTTGCAACTTCTTCTACTCTCAAGATTGCTCTTTTTTTCCTCTTTTTTTCTCTATCTTTCTCTCTTATTTCGTCGGTGTTGATTTGATTCCTAGTAGATCTTTTACTTCGACGCTTTTTGCTTCCCATTGTGATCAAGATCAACACTCCAAATTCACACCTACAACAATATGTAAACACAATACACAATACACAATGCTAAATTTGCATTAGAGCACAAGCATTGTTTCAAATAGGTTATCCAATTGTGAATGATAAAATTAGTAAGACGTTTATGTTTTATGTTTATATAGAATTTATTTAGGAATTTGGGTGGGAAATGGTGTTAGAAAGGTATTTGAAATGAAATTAATGCCATCAATGCTTAACTTCATTCCCGTCCACTTTTGTATGATTTTTTAACAAAAACTAGACCTCGATCGAGCTTTCTATAATTTTCTCGATCGAGGTTTTAATAAACCCTCGATTGAGCTTTGGTTAAAACCTCGATAGAGATATTTTAAAACCTCGATCGAGCTTTCGAGCTCAATCGAGTGCCTAAAAAATAGGGATTTATCCCTCTTATAGAAAAACCAATGTTTCTCTATGTCTTCTAGGGGTGTAAACGCTACCATTCATGGCACACAATTGAGCGGAGTTCATACCGATAGATTCATCACTGAATCCTCTATCCATTGAGGTATCATGCATGGGTTTTGACATTCATATGCTTTTTATTTTTTAAATTAGTTCTAAAACTTACACTTAGAAAACCTGATAACAACTTTGAAGCAGCTCAAAGAAAAATCCGCAGGGTAAAAAATACACATCCAAAAATTTTGAAAAAATACACAGTCCACATATTGACGCGTCATCTTCAAAAGGGTATTTTTGGTTTTTCAATTTTTTAAAACAGTGAAAAAAAAATGGGATGGACACACATGAGTATAAAATGATGTTGAAATCAGATGTGGTCACTTTCGAAAAATAATAAATAATTGTATATTGGAAAATAAATTAACAAAAAAATATGCACATCCCAATGCATTTTGTGTAGATCATGCTCGTATATATATTTTTTTAAATTATTAATGTAATATTGAATTATTGGGGTTGGACATGAGCCACTTATTAACTTCTTCAAATTTTTAAGGTCACATAGTTCATGAAATGCAAAATTTCACACATTAAAAGACATCAAAATATTTTTTTTAAAAATATCATTGGGAAGGCAACATAATATTCTACAATTTGTTTTTTTACTACAAGTAAAAACTCACATGGCGTATATGCATTTCGATGGATTCTATCTAGCACATGAGTAAAACATCAAGTTTTCATCACCAAATTTGGCCAAAAAGTGTTACCACCTTCATGGAATCACCCGTATGTGTGTTACTTCTAAATTGACACTATTACACCTTATAAATAAGGATGATATAAAACATATTCCCTTAATAGTTGTATTGAATTAATACAAGTAATAGGTTGTGTGATAGATAGGTTATAATCTCATAATAACCTGTGATTAATACTGATACTAACATGCTTTGATCTAACTAGTAACAGAGGTTTGATCTATGATGATATCATATTTTCCATAAGCTATGTATTGAATCATTATACTTATAGCAATACAGATTGATTAAGTGAATACGAATTCAA
Source organism: Pseudotsuga menziesii (assembly GCA_001517045.1). Taxonomy (NCBI): domain Eukaryota; kingdom Viridiplantae; phylum Streptophyta; class Pinopsida; order Pinales; family Pinaceae; genus Pseudotsuga; species Pseudotsuga menziesii. The sequence goes on from LPNX010567411.1 coordinate 669,431, forward strand.
GCTAACTATGAACATGGGCTTTAAGCATATTGAACTGATTATGGATTAGAGCACTTTCATCACTATACTGATATCCTAATATTTCCATTACTTGAATGTGTTCTTGTCTTAATCAGATCCATTAAGAGAATAGGGTATCCTACTATCACTTTCATGTATTGTAACATCGTAAGCAAGCTTATACTACTTACTATTTCTATAAGCTTTGAGCACCATCATATTTGATACTTGTTACTGCTCCAATCTATTTTTACTATTCATTACTCTTAAGCATATGTTTCAATTACATAACCTATGTTGAATCAATGGGTATACTTATGGTATAACTAATAAGGATAAGATATGAGTGATTGACTTCTACTAATATGAGCTTTATTATAGTTTAATGCTAAAGAAAAGACAAAGATCCAATGTTGGTCTATTTTTTATATTTACTAGGATAAACATAAGTTATTGGAAATTATAAAGCTTAGTAAAAGCGATTTCTTTGTAATCAAGCAATGTATACTTTAAAACTATAAAGAAAATAACAATGAATTCTTCGTAAACAAGTCCATTTCTATTGAGTAAATCCAATAAGTGTTGAATAACACAAAATTTAAGTAGTTTAAAAATCATTACAGTAAAAAGGTTTTTAAACGTTAGAAAAGAGCACTAACAATATAGGTAAGGAAAGAAAAGACAGCCTGGTATTTCATTTAACACTGCTCCCCATGGTCTTTTGACGACATAAATAAAATAATTAGATGAACGCACTTGGATAACTCTATTGTGACTATGTAACTCTTTGGCTGACTCAGGGCTAAACATTTCAAGGGGAAGTAAATTTATATTTGTGAATATAGTGATTTAAGTAGGGAACTCTAAATATGGAATACTTATCAAGCCAAATGTTTAATGCGATGACAGTTTCATAGAGAGCACATATACCTCAAAGGAAGAGTCTTGTGTTAAAAAGGATAAAAAAATGATCCTATATTGTCCAGTGTAATGTTTTTAAGAGAAAGAAGGATCCACTTACCTCAACCACCACACAAATGAAGGTTCGAGACTCTCCACCACTATGAAAATGAGGGGCCAATAAGCTCCACCACCATGCAGATGAGGGGCCGAGAAGCTCCACCACCCTGCAGAAAAAGGGTCGAAACCTCTAGCACCGTGTAGACAACAGGTCAAGAAAAACCACCACCACACAGACAAAACAATGAGGAGAAAAAACCACTCAGACTGCACCAGAGAGGACGCAACAGAACACTAGAGAGGGCACACCAGAGCACCAGAGAGGATGCAACAGATCACCAAAGAGGGTGCACCAGAGCACCAGATAGGACACAACAGAGCACCAGAACGATGGGGGGAAACGATGAGGACGCAAAAGAGCACCAAAAATCTCTCAGAGCACAAACAACAAAGTAATAAATAGTTGCATTCGGTTAATACATATAGGATGTTTGTTCGATGAACAACTTTTCGGTTGAAAACATTTTTCAGCCGAACAACTTTTCGATCGAAAATATGTTTCGGCCGAACAATTGTTCGATCGAACCAATTTTTGGCCGAAAAAATATATACCAGACATTATTTTCCCAGCTATACATGCAAAGTGTGCATAACATGGCACTCTGTTAACTTTAAATTTCGGCCGAACATTTTTTTCGGTCAAAATTTAGTTACATGTTTTCGGCCGAAAAAATAAACTAGTTTGGCCGAAAGGTTTTGGAATGCGGGTTCTGAAAGTCGATTCGCACTGAATAGACACCTAGATCCATGATTTCACCCCTATGTAATAGGATTGAAGAAGAATATCCTGTCCATATCAAGCATTGATGCAAGAAGATTCTGAGTTGCATTTGTTGATGGCCAAGTACTCATGTGTCCTAAATGTAAAACCTTTGATGGTGCAGTAGTAATTGGAGAGCAAGAGGGAGGCTTGTGAAATTGAAGGGAAAACTAGAAAAAGCATTGGTTCATGAAACAATAGAACCAAGTGAACTATAGCACAACATACTTTCACATATACACTACAATGCATTACCATTTGCAAGCAAAGTGGTGACGGGACTACTAGAGATCTAGAAAAAACATGACGGTGTGTGTAAATGATGTGCACAAGGGAAGAATGTGAAGAAAACATTTCCAAGAAATGACAAAAAGTGAAGGAGATCTTGGAGTTGTACATGTATATGTATGCATACCCATGTCATTCAAATATCTAAGCGGGTATGCATATTGTGTTTCATTTATAGATAATTACTCCCACAAAAATTGGATTTACTTTTGAAGACAAAAGATGAAGTGTTTAGTAAGTTCAAAGAATTTAAATCCCTTGTATAGAATCATATTGAAATAAAATAAAGAACTAAGATCAGATAATGGTGGTGAATTTACTTAAGAAAAATTCAAATTATTATGCAAAGAATCAGGGATTAAGAGGGAGTTGAGAACTCCCTATAGTCCATAACAAACCTATTAGAGGAAATTTGGATGAAAAATGGGCCTCCTAAGGAAAATGATAAAAAAATGGCATGTAGGCAATTTTTTATACTATTTCACTTTTATCGAAGCTGCCCAAGGTTATTTCACTTTTATAAAAGCTACCAATATATATTTTATATTAAAATCAATTTATGAGGATGAAGTTTTATGTACTATTTTCACCCAAAATGAGGAAATAAAATTAAATACACAATTCCATCTTAAAAGTTATTTGACCCAACTTTTCATGGTGTATAGTATTATTATTATAATATAATAGTATTATATATTAATATTAGTTATGATATTAGTTAAACGTTATTGGACTCAACTTTTGACTGTTATTATAAAATATTAATTATAATATAATATTATTATATTTTAGTTATAATATGAATTACTATTACTATTATATATTATTTATTGGTCACATATTACCTGAAATATGGATGGGTATATTAGTTATGATGTTAGTTAAAAGTTATTCAACGAAACATTTGCTGGTTATTATATATCGGTCATGTACTACCTAAAACATGGATGGGTGTTAATGGATAAATATACTCAAGTAGAATTAGGCTAGATCTCCCTAGTCCAAGTGAATATAGAACAAATCAAGTACAAAATATAGCCTACTTTCCTAGATCAAATAGAAATGCAAGTTAAATCAGATAGATCAATTACCTGAGGTCTACAAATCCTCTTCCTCTTTGTTGATTCAAGCTCCAGAACTTTCATATATTGAGAAAATGGAAACAAGAAAATAGTACAAGCATATCTAGATATGAATTGATCTAAGCTAATAGTTAATGAAGAAATCTCTAAACATCATCAACACAATAACACTTATGGAAAGAGTTTTGTATTACTGTAATCAAAGAGATACATAGAATTACATAGAGAGGGAATATCACAACCTACCCTTAACACTGCAACCTTCCATCCAACAATCCAAGCCAAGCCTTCAGAGAGTGATGATATGCCTCCTAAAGGATGAGATTTTTCCTCCCAAAGGATTATAGGGATCAGCTAGAAATTCCACCAGCATAAGAATACCATAGTCCTTCCTCCTTCCCAGTGGAGAGAGGGTTCAATTTATAAGGATAAAGGGATAGAAGAGGTTGAATATTAAGAGGAGAGGTCTAAGGGATCCTTTCATTAGGTTAGGGAACCGAATTCCACCTCACCTAGAAGCTAGGGATGATCCTCCCCCTCATCCACCTTCAAGAAGGGCCTCAAAGCTTCGTATTTTTCCCTCTAAACACCACTGGCGCACCTTGCAGTAGCAGATAGAGCACCAAAGAGGGGATGATGCACCTTACAAGAGGGGAAAGAGTGGAAGTGGCATGCCTTGTCAGTTCAAAAAGAGTTCCAGCAAGGGGCTAGCACACCTTGCCTTCAAAGGAAGAGCGCCAGCCTACCTAGAGGAGGAAAAAGGGTAGAAAACAACCTCATAATCAATCCATTTTAGCTAAGAGAAATTTAGGGATTAGGCACAAGGTTGACACATGGCTCAAGATGATGAGAATTTGGTGTAACAGAATCCCCCCCAAAGCATGAATTTATAGGAATTTGATAGGAGAATTCTTTGCGAACTGAAGAAATTAAGGCAAGGATGTTGGTTGGAAGCTGCTACAGTACAAATAACTCAAATCTCACATGAATCATAACATGGATATCGACCAATACATTGTAGATCCATGGTAATAGAAACTGACTGAACACAATCATGGCTACTAGACACAAGCGTAGAACCATGATGTGATGATAACATAGGCATGACCAATACAAAGTGGATCTATGTAATATGACTCAAACAAACTCCATTGCAACCTGGGAAAGATATCTCTTAACCTAGGGTCTTCAATCCGAACCCGTAATGATACAAATATAACCATGTGATTACAATGTCTTGACGTCGAACATGATAGAAACCACTTGATTACCAGTCATTAATGTATACTTTTAAAAAGTGCTAGGTAAATCACCATTGATGTCAATGGTTCCCAAGGTATCTCGATACATCCTCTTGAGTGTGAATAAAGGACATTGAAGTCAAACACTCGATAAAATATTCCAGTCAGAGGTCATTAATGAAAACCTACTATTGAGAGTGAGGAAACCTACCATTGAGGAATGCATGCTTCAAGGTACTTGATTGGTTTCTAAGTCTAACTCTCGGATGATGTGTTGAAGTCGACAATAATAGACTCGTCGAAGGAGGTCCATGATGTATCCCCCATCATCGACATGAAACATGATCATAGATGTTTTAGAGAAAACTGTATAGCAAAGAGATATACGATAGTGACTCAAGGATGACCAATGTGATAGAAGGTAAGATGATTGTAGATAGTGAAGACCAAATTCCTCTTAAAAATGGGCATGGCATGACTTGGAAGTACTAACTTTGATGAGACTGATACCCATCCCCCAATGTAGTTGATGGTGGGAACATTCTTGGACAACTCAAATGAGCAAGAAGACTCAAGTAATCAGCGAGACTTGAAGACAAACAAATTACCCAAGTGCTGAATGCATATGCAGACAAGTTCCATGTTCAATAGTGACTATGTACTGCCGTAACTATAACAAAACACAAACTCTTCCCTTAATTTCCCCATCATGAAGGTTGAGTACCTATTTTTGTTTTAACAAGTTCAAAGAGGGTAACAAACACGCATTATAGCTCATCAAGTGATGAGTCCATTCTCATATGTTTTATGAACTTGAGAAAGGATGGGTTCATTCCCATAAAATGGTCCTTCATCGTTTAATTTAGTGAGTCCGATGAAAGAAAAACACATTCATCATTTTATGTTTAGAGAGTTTTAAATTACTAAGAAGACTCTAAGATGGAATTTTACGTAAATATAGTCCCTAAGGCCCGAAAAACTATTACCAAGGAAAACTCTTCCAATCATGATTGTCTAAAGTATACCTTTTTCATAAGTGGTGCCCCCTGGTTCAAAAAAGGGATAAACTATCACCAGGAAGATCACTCTTCAGGTCCTTTTACGAGTGTGAAGAAGCAAAGTTCACTCAACGATATTTTCACATTTTAAGAGTCCAAGAAGAGCTTAAAGAGGACTGTATTAGGGTTCTTTTCTCATAATCCAATTTTAACGAGTTTGAAAAATAGTAAAATTACACTCGATACCTCTTCACTATGTTTTTAATGAGCACACTAAAGGTATAAAAGGCACTCAAAATCTTTTTCATGTTTGAATCCAGAGCACGAAAAAAGAGATAAAGTAAGCTCAAACCACTTTTCACACTTTAACCATAGCATGAAAAATGAAAAGTAAGCTCAACACCATCTTACTGTTTTTAATGAGTTTGAAGATCGGTTGAAAATATCCTGAGGGTATTTGTTTCATTTTTTAACGAGCTTGACACATAATAAAAACTATGTTCAAAATAAATCCCATCGATAGTTGTTTTCCCAACATGATGTTCAGTGGTTGGTACTTTCCCCCAGCATAACTTTCAAGTAGCCTAAAACCAACAAAGGGTGGATTCATGTCCCCCAAGCTTCATTTATTCTGCTTACTCTTTTCTAACTAAATTTTGGGTTATGTCTAGGAGAACGTTCCCCAGAAACAAGGGCATAAAGAGGATCAAATGCTACAAGAAGATGAAATGAAGGTTCAAAAAGTTGATTCTTGACACAATCAAACAATTTGTTTCATTTTTAACGAGCTTGACACAAAAAGAGAACTTTTCTCAAGGTGGCATGTTTCATTTTTACACAAGCTTGAAATAGAAAATAACTATGCTTGTGGGGACATATTTCATTTTTACACAATATTGAAATAGAGAATAACTATGCTTGAGTTCATCTATTTCATTTTTTAAAGAGATTGACATGAAAATGGAACTTTGCTCACCATCATCTGTTTCATTTTTAACGATCTTGACACATAATAGGAATTATGTTCACAAAAATCTGTTTCATTTTTTAACAAGATTGACACAAAATGGAAACTATACTCGCAAACAAATATAATCCATCATGATGTCCAGAGGTTGTCTAGTTACCCCCTAACTAGATACATGCCCCCAAATATAAAATTTCTTCTAGTAGAAATAATGTTTGCTAATATTATCATATAATTTGTCCTCCCTCATAATATGTAGAGTGATTTAAATATGCTCCTCATGTTCCTCTTAAGACTTGGAATAAACCAAAATGTCATCCAATAAGAATATCATGAATTTGTCCAAGAAATATTTGAACACACCATTCATCAAGAACATAAAAGTTTCTAGAGAATTTCTTAACCCAAAAGGAAACACACTATATGCATAGTTCCCAAACATGTTCATAAAGTAAATTTTATTAACGTCTTCATCCTTAATCTCACATGGTGATACTCGGTCCTCAAATCAATTTTAGAGAACACCTTTTCCTCTCTCAGCTGGTTGAAAAGTTTTTTAATACTTGGAAAATGATTTCTGTCCTTAATCATGGATTTATTTAACTAGTGGTAATCCACACAAAGCCTCATTGTTTCATCCTATTTCCCCATGAACAATGATGGAGCTCCCCAGGGTAAAATGCTTAAGAATATGTAACCCTTTTCCAATAATTATTATAATTACAACTACAATTCTTTCAGTTGTGAGGTGCTCATACTATAGGGAGGTTTAGGTACATGCACTGCTCCAAGCATCAAATCAAACGTGGAATTGATGTCATGCTTTGGAGAAAACCCATTAACATCCTAAAATAAGTCCTCAAATTTGTTAAGAACACAAGTTTATTCTTTTTCTAACTCTATTTTTGTTGTTGACTCCTCAACATAGAAAAAATACAAATGAAAACCCTTCATGATATACATTTTCATCTGCGTAGCCAATATTTCCCTCACAAAAATTGGTTTGGGAATTCCTAGAATCTGAACAATGTTACCTTCCTCGACTTTGAAAGTCATGATCTTATTTTGGTGGTCCAGAATCATGTGATGTGACTCTATCCAATCCATCCCAAGAATTAAATCATATGAACCCAAATGAATTAGATCCAAATTTGACCGGTTCTGCAATCCATTCATTAAGAATTTGTAGTCTTTAACCACTGAGGTGATTTTCCTTTTCATTCTTATATCTAACTACACAATCATGTTCTTAAGAAACTTACTACTTACAAACTTGCATATTTAAATTAATTTAGCAGTTATGTAGTTGAAGGAAGCTCCAGAATCTATCAAAATTAAAAATGGTAAATTGATTACTTTACCTTCAATTTCAATCATCGAGGACTCATGATATACTTAGCGATTTCCCAACGTTACATAGATTCATGGAATGCTTCCAAGAAATTTCACAACTATAGTTGTGTCCTTTACATGGTACACTCTAGAATCCATGCTCTTCTTTTCAGGACAATTACTGAGATAGTGGTCACCTCCACACATTCAACACTTAACTGGCCCTGGTTTCCTCTATCCTGCAGGTTCATTATTCCTTGTTGCATCCCTGGAAATGGGATTCCTAAAATTCTTAAAATAATCATGCTTAACCTCAGAGGGCCTAAATTAATTTTTCCTCTTCTCCTACTTCATCTTTAGCTAACCCTTCAAATTATTATGCAGATCCTTCCTACTTGTTCCTTGCTCATATAGGATTTTATCCTTTCTTATACATTATTTGAATGTTCGAGGCTTGTCATAGGATATCCTATCCTTATAAAATGTCACTAACCCACTAACAAAATGCTGGAGTTTTACCTTCTCTTCTTGGATGAAGTCTTGTCATGTCCCCACCTAATTAACCAGTAAAACTATGGACCATGCTAAACACCTAGGGGGACTAAGTGGCATTAATTAATTAGCCTAGGGAATTTTTTCTAAATTAATTTATTAAGGCATGTACTTGTTTTTTATTTATCATGATTATTTATTTTGTAATTTAATTAGGTGGAAATAATATTTCCATGTCAGGGGGGTGCACTTGGGAAATCCAACTTTCTAAGGAGAAATAATTGGAAACTCTATGACAAAAGTAGTCAGGGAGGAAAAGGGAAAGTGCCCAAAATCTATAGAAAATAAGTCAGAGACAAAAGCATGAAATGTTTGACAAAGGAGGGAAAATTTTCCTTTTGGAGACTCAGAGACAAAAGAAAGAAAGACAGAAAAGTTGTCATAGGGAAAAGCAGGAAACAATTGACAAGGAGGGCACATTTTCCTTTTGGAGACTCAGTCCCAAAAGCAGGGGAAAGAATAAAAGTTGTTAGAAATAAAAGAAACAACTCTTGGCATAAGGAGGGAATAGTTTCTAATTTGAATATATTACTTGGACAGTGAAACATCTTCACATGGCCCCTACTTACCAATTTCTCAAGGAGGGCCATGATTTGGCTAGGGTTAGGGTTTCTATGAGGATGACTTTATCTCACATGTCACCTACTTCCTATACTTGCTAATAAAATAAACCAAGTATCTATTAAATGGGAATTTGGGATCCATTTACTAGTTTGGTTAATGATTAATTGAGTCATGCTTATGCGAAGCATAGTCTATTGAGTGTTGTTCCTAATCCTTTGAGATATGTGCCCCAAATCCTTCCTTCCCTACTCTTCCATTCCATTTCATTCCTCATTGAAGGTGTGGAGTGCATGATGATCATCCAATGAGATTAGATAAGTCACTTATTTCAGCCACATCATCAGTGAAATTGAGCTCTAGTGAAGCTCAAGCTTCACTTACACTCCCATCCATTCTATTGTTAGATTTTGGGCCTCCCGTCCACTGTTTTGAGCCCCATTTTGGAGTGGTCAACCCTTAACTTCCATTTTGATGTTCACCATTCAAATAAATCTGATATATATATTTATTTATGTAAGCATAATGTTCAATTATCTCTTATGTCAAATCTTCTATCAATGAGCTTTAATTCATGCTTAAAAAAGAGTTTTTTATCAAGTAAATCCAATAATAAAGGAGTCAAGGCCATGAACATGAGTCTGAATGGTTTAATGAGTTTATATAGCTATATTAGGATCTGTTAATTTCATTTCTCAGGTATTATGCACTTCTGCTACGAATTTCATGTGTTTATGTACATCTTCGCTAGATGACTAGGCTAAATTGACTAGTCTCACTTTTTGTTCAATTATGTGAGTTTTGTTCACTAAATTTCCATTTTGGAATTTGATTATTGTTGTTTATTGACCCCACTATCCATACATACTTTTATACTGAAAATTAGTTGAGTCTGTACAGTTTTTGGGCAGCCTCCACTGCAGAGGTCTTCCCTAGGCCAAAATTGCTTAATTTTCCCAAATCAATCCTAAACTCCACAAAATTATCCAGAAATATCCCAAACTATCCCAAAAATTATTTTTTGTTTTATAAATGTCTATAAACATCTCTCTGCCTTTCCCCATGCCCCTAGTTGAATGGAACTAAATAATTCTTCCTAGTTTCACGGTTGGGTGACCCAGAAGCGTGGGAGTAAGTTTCAGAATAGCTGATGCTAAAAATTAAGTGTTCCTTGATATAAATGTTTTAGGGAATATGAATTCAATGTTTTGAAAATATCCTTGGTTGTTTCCTTCTGCCTTCTTTCAACCTACAAATTTCTCATAAAAACACCTTATCTGCCTAGCCCAAAGTTTTATTGTTTGTGTGCAAGTCTCTGATCAGGAATTTAGTGAAAGTTGCAGCAATATTAGTGTTAATATATCTATATATTAGATCATGGTCCTCCATAACTACTCTTGATATTCATCGATGGGTCCAAAATTTAATTCTGATTCTAAAATAAGGGACTCTGTAGAAGAGAAAGTTGAATTTGTGGAAGGGAAATTCCACGAAGATAAAGATCAAAAGGATGAGTTAAGAAACTTTGTAAAGCACATGTTGAAAGGTCTGCAAGAAATTTCAACCAATATCATCTAGTCTATTCAAGAGACCAGAGAGTTTCTAGCTAAGAAGTTGGGAACTAAAGATGGAGAAGGGAGAAGCATTGGCTTCCAGTATGAAGAGAGAAAGATCATTGGGGAATCTATTTGATCAAAGATAGGGCCTCATAATAGGCCTATGGATTATAAAAGTGAACCTAATTTTCAAGGCCCAACCTACCATGCCCAAGTTTGTATAATTCCCTAAGGAATACCTTGAAGTGCAGACTAAAATAGTTGCTTCATGGGAGGAGAAATTTGCTACCTATCAAACCTTGAGTTATGAGTGCAGAAGGGTTCCACCATTCAGATATTTATGTGAAACACGATATAGGGGGAAGCCAAGAGGATATCTAAGGATTCCATATTATAATTATGAGTTGAAGAATTCCATTGGAAGAATAATCCTACCCTACTTTGATGGCACTTTCAAGTGCACATTGAGATCTTGGATTCATAACATGGACACCTATTTCCAACTAAATCCTATGGCAGAGAGGTATGTCGTCAAGTTGGAAGACTTACATCTTGATGGGGAGGCCATTGACTAGTAATTTCATGGAATGAATACCTTGGGTCATGATCAAGTACTCACCTATGAGGAATTCACCCACATATTAACAAAAAGGTTTGACCGAAGAGATACTGACATCTATTTTCATGATTTCACACATGTTAGACAAGTGTGTACTCCTAAAGCCTAGATATAAGAATTCCAAAAGTTGGTTGTAATGGTCACTGATATATTAGAAGCAAGGATGATCCTTTTGTTTACAGAAGGATTAGATAAACCTTTGAGAGGGACGGAGAAAGCTTACTGACCCACAACTCTACAAGAAGCAATGAGCAAAACTAGAGACTTGCAAGATACAATGTCGAGGACCAAGTATCCTCCCATACCCTTTATTCCTACTAAATTTCAGAATCAAATACCTCCTATGAGAAACATTCTTGCCCCTACTAAGAGAGATTACTCCTACAAGGATGGGGATGAATTGAGGAGGAAAAATATCTATTTTTCCTATCAAGAACCTTGGGTTTTGGGCCACAAGTGTGTCAAGGGGAAGGCACACTACATCGAAGTATTTTTTGAAAGTGATGAGGAGGTGGTGGAAGAAGCTAAGATGGTCGATGGAGAGTATGAAATAGTTGAAGAAGAGGATAAGCTCCCTCAAACCAGCATAAAAAATGTAGTACTCAATGGAGTACCCCGGTTCCATACTTTAAGGCTGAAAGGAGTACTGTAAGGACAAAAAATCATAGTCCTTGTTGATGGGGGTGACACACATAATTTTATTGATGTAGCCTTGGTGGAGAGAAGAAAACTGTTGACTGAGTCCTTTGAAGAATTCGTTGTGGTCATCTTGGGGAACCATACCATGGAATGCAATCACTAGATTCCAAACCTGCAAGTGAATCTAGGAGACTACACTGTGAAATAAACAATTTATGGTTTCAATATGGAAGACATTAACATGGTGTTGGGGTTTCAATGTTTTTAATCTATTGAAGAATACTCTGTGAGTTACCAAATACCCCAAATAAGTTTCAAATATGATGAAGGAAAATTAGTGGTACTAAAAGGCATGAATACGTATCCAAGTAAAGTAATTTAATCCAAAAGCATGAGATCTATTATGAGGCATGGGGACATTCAGTGGGCTATTGAATACAAGATTACCACTAAGGAAACTACCGCTAAGGTTTCCTCCTGGCCCAAATATATAAAATACTTGCTACACAAGCACAAGAGGGTTTTTGAACACCTTCCACATGGCAAGCCAGCTGACCATGGAATTGAACACAGAATTGACCTAGAAGTTGGTACACTTCTAATAAAAATCCATACCTATAAGCATCCAAAGATATTCAAGGATGAAACTGAGAAGGCCATCAAAGATCTCCTTGAGTTGGGCTTCATTAGACCAAGCTCCAGTGATTTTTATTCTTCGGTGGTTCCAATGAAGAAGAAGGAAGGGACACTCAGGATGTGCATAGACTATTGGGCCTTGAAAAAGAAGACACAAATAATTGGTACCCAATTCCCCAAATTAATGAGCTCATGGATGAGCTACATGGATCTAAATTATTCTCCAAAATATATCTCTGGTCAGGGTACTACCAAATCAGAATGAGGGAGGAATACATATAGAAGACAACCTTCCGTTGTCATTTTGGCCATTTTGAGTTGATGGTGATTCCATTTGGCTTGACTAATGCTCTATAAGCCTTCCAATAATGCATGAACAAGGTTTTCAGTAAGAAACTCCATAATTATGTCCTTGTCTTCTTTGATGGCATTCTGATCTATAGCATGACATGGGAGGAGCACCTGCACCACTTGGAAGAGGTACTCATTATGCTTGAAGATATGTCCTTCTATTCCAAGATATCTAAGTGTGAGTTTGGCATGACTGAATTTCTATATATTGGCCATGTGATATGCCAAGAAGGGGTCAAGGTGGATCTAGAAAAAAAAAATCCATATCGGAATGGGAAAGCCCAAGGAACCTCACCAAACTGAGAGGCTTCATTGGCCTCTGCAACTACTACCACAAATTTGTCAAAGGTTATTTTGATATATTTGACTAATAAGGGTGCATTTAGTTGGAATGAGAAGGGTGAACAATATTTCCAAAATTTGAAGGAGATAATGAGTAGTTGTTTGGTACTTGATTTACCATATTTATCCAAACCTTTTGTGCTGGAATGTGATGCCTCTGGTGAAGGAAATGAGATGTGCTGATGCAAGATAGGCACCCTATTGGATTCAAGAGAAAACAATTGCAGCCACATGAAAGGATGTATTCAATCTATGACAAGGATATGCTGACCATTATGCATGCAATAGCCAAATTCCAGTCGTATTTGGTGGGAGGTAAATTTATAGTGAAGGCTTATCACAACAGTCTTAGACACTTCCTAACACAAAAACAAATCAATGATAGGAAGAAGGAATGGGTGAGTAAATTTCATTAATATGATTTTGATATTAAGTATAAAAAGGGTAAAATGAATGTTTTGGTCGATGCACTCTCTCGTAATCCCACGCTCTCTTTGTTGCAGATACTAAATGAGTGGAAGATCCAGTTGGCCACAAAATATTCTAAGAATCAGTTTACTTGTGAATTTTTGGACGGGGTAATTCAAAATGAATAATACAAAGTACATGATGACCTCATATACTACAAAATAAGAATCTTCTTAGTGCCCATATCTGCACTAAAGAGGAATACTTTGGAAACTTCACATGATGCACCGGTGGCTAGCCACCCTGTTTTTATGAAGACTTACCGAAAATTAAGGGAGAGATACACTTGGAAGGGCCTTAAAGATGATGTTCTCATGCATGTGAATGAATGTTCTACAAGTCAATAGAAAAAAGGAGAGTACACACACCCTATTGAATTCCTCCAACCTCTTCCTATTCAAGAACAAAAATGGGAGAGTTTCTCCATGAAATTTATCACCGGGCTGCCAAAGTCTAATGGAAAATACAATATTTATGTGGTGGTTGACAGGTTGACAAAATTTGCACACTTTTTTTCAGTCACATCCACTATTGTATCTAGTGAGGTTGTTTCTCTATTCTTCAAGGATATTTTCAGGTTGCATGGATTTCCTTGAATTATAATCAACGACAAAGATAGTAAGTTCAATAGTTCCTTTTGGAAAGAATTTATCGGGTTGGTTGGAACAAACCTGAACATGAGAAAAATATATCACCGCGATACATATGGAAAAACTGAAATTTTGAATCAATGGACTGAAGGGTGCCTCCGTAATTATGCTACAGGAAAACAAGGATCTTGGGAAACTTGGATCCACCTTGGTGAGTTCTGTTATAATACCACATTTCATCTTTCTATCAGAATGATCCCTTTTATGGGCTTGTATGGGTATGAGGCTCTGTATTTTGTAGACGTAATGTTTGGAGACTGCAGGTCACAAAAATATAAATATTGGTTACAGGAAAACAAGAAATTCTAAGGGCACTAAAATATAATCTACAGATGGAACGGTACTAGCAAAATGTGTATGCAAATAAGCATCGAATTGATAGAGTGTTCCTGGTAGAAGACTTAGTGTACCCAAGGATGTAACCTTATAGACAAAATTCCTTGAAGAATAAATGTGCTGAAAAACTTCAGCCAAGATTCTATGGTCCCTACAAAATTCTTAGAAAAAATGGTGAAGTGTCCTATGAGTTGGAACTTCCTGTAGAGAGTAGGATCCATAATGTTTTCTATGTATCCTTCTTGAATAAAGAAATTGGTCATCAAATAGTGGCCTCAGAAGAACTGCCACCACTGGATGATGAAGGCCATTTGGTCTTAGTACTAGAAAGAGTGTTATTGGGTAGAGAAAGGAAATTGAGGAACAAAACCATAAAAAAATATCTGATATAGTGGAAAGGATTACCCAGTGAGGATGCTACTTGGGAAGGGGAGAAGATATTGTAGCACTCTTGTTTGCTTCTACTTAGGGAAAAGCATATTTGGGAGGGGAGGACTATCATATCCACACCTAATTGACCAATAAAAGTGTGGACCATGCTAAACACCTAGGGGAACTAAGTGGCATTAATTAATTAGCCTAGGTATTTTTCACAAAATTAGTTTATTGAGGCATGTAATTGGTTTTTATTTATAATGATTATTTAGTTTGTAATTTAATTATGTTGAAATAAGCTTTCCATTTTAGGGGGACGCACTTGGGCAAGCCAAATTTCCAAGGAGAAATAATTGGAAACTCTATGACAAAAGTAATTAGGGAGGAAAAGGGAAAGTGCCCAAAATCCACACAAAATGAGTCAGAGACAAAATCATGAAACATTTGACAAAGGAGGGGACAATTTCATTTTGGAGACTCAGAGACAAAAGCAGGAAAGAAAGAAAAGTTGTCATAGGGAAAATCAGGAAACAATTGATAAGGAGGGTGAAGTTTCCTTTCAGAGACTTAGTCCCAAAAGTAGGGGAAATAAGAAAATATATCAAAGATAAACAAAACTAATCTTGGCTAGGGTTAGGGTTTCTATGAGGATGGATTTCTCTCACAGGTCTCCTATTTCCTATACTTGCTAAGCAAGTCACTGAGGGAACTATTAAAGGGGAATTTGAGATCCATTTACTAGTTTGTTTGATGATTAATTGATTCATGATTATGTGAATCATCATCTACTGATTGTTGTACCTCAACCTTTGAGAGATGTGCCCCAAATCCTTCATTCCCTACTCTTCCATTCCCTTTCATTCCTCATTTCATGTGTGGAGCGCATGATGATCATCCCATGAGATCAGATCAGTCACTTATTGTAGCCATCATCACCAGTGAAATCAATCTGCAGTGAATTCAAAGCTTCACTTACTCTCCTATCCATTCTATTGTCATATTTTGGGCCTCCTACCCACTGTTTTGAGCCCCATTTTGAAGTGGTCAGTCCTCCACTTCCATTTTGATGTGCACCGATCAAATAAATCTAATAAATATCTATTTATTTATTTAATCATACTGTTCAATTATATCTTATGTCAAATATTCTATCAATGAGATTTAATTCATGCTTAAATGAGAGTTTTTGATCAAGTAAATGCAATAATAAATGATTCAAGTCCATGAGCATGAGTCCGGGTAGTGTAAAATGTTGATATAATATGTACTAGGATATTTTAATTTTTTTTCTCAAGTCTAATGCACTTCTGATATGAATTTCATGCGTTTATGTACACCTTATCTAGATGACTAGGCTGAATTGACTAGTCTCGTCGTTTCTTCAATTATGTGAGTTATGTTCACTCAATTTTGATTATAGAATTTCTTTCCTATTTTTTATTGACCCCACTATCCATACATACTTCCATACTAAAAAATAGTTGATTTTGTATACTATTTGGGAAGCCTCCACTGCGCAGGTCTTACCTAGGCCAAAATGGCCTAATTTTCCCAAATCACTCCTAAACTCTGCAAAATTATCCAAAACTGTACCAAACTGTCCCAAATTTTATTGAATGTTATATAAATGAATGAAAAAATATATGTGTCTTTCCCCAATCCCCTGGTCGAATGGAACTGAACAAGTCTTCCTAGTTTCACGGTTGGGTGACCTAGAAGTGTGGGAGTAAGTTTCATCATAGATGACTCTAAAACCTAAATGGTACCTGATATAAATGTTTTAGGGAAGATGAATTCAATTTTATGAAAATATCTTTGTTTTTTTCCCTCTTCCTGCTTCCATGCCTACAAATTTCTCAAAAAAAACACCTTATTTACCTAGTCCAACGTTTTACTATTTGTGTGCAAGTCTTTGATCAGAAATTTAATTAAAGGTGCAGAAATGTTAGTGTTCAGATATGTATATCAGATATCAGAACATTAAAATTACATGTTAACTAACAACTCTAATAATATATTCTCATACTCCTCCATTATCACGCTTCCGCATCGAAGTTTGAATAATTCTAGCATCCTCCATCATAGTATGTTGAAATATTTTAACTTCAAAGGATATTCTAAATGTATTTTACTTATGTAACCCAAGGGAGATGTTATTATTCCTTCGAATGAGTGTTACTATTGTATTTGGTCATCATAGAGTTATGAGATAAATCCTCCACTTGTGTCGGGTCTTTAGTACCCTAATAAATAATATAAAATATTATTTTTGAGTATTCCTAGGATAAGTTGGCCCAGACATTTTATTGGGGCCGACTTGACTAGTGCAAAATTCAAGTTGACACATGTGTATAGATATAGGAGTTTTGGTTCTTATTTGAAAATATACTGACTCACTTGTGTAGCGCATAGGAGAGAGAGAGAGAGAGACAAACAAAAGGAGGAGACCAATTGTTTTTGGGGTTGTCTTTTATGCATCTTATACATAGGAAGTTTTTGCTGGGTTTTCTTCCCCTTGATGGTTTCCCAGGATAAATTTTATGTCTATATTGTGATTCTAGATACGCTGCTATGGTTTTTATCAATTGAATACTATTGAATCTAGTCTAGGATATGAAAACTTAACATGGGATCATAGCTAATCTGATTAGAGCAGCGTTCACAAGGTTAAATTCTCCCTCCTCCCTCTTCGGAAGAAATTAGGGTTTTCGCAAAAGTTGAAGGATTGAAGCTATTCTTGCATATAAATTTTTTGGGTGGCTATATATCTGGGAAATACAAACCCTAGTTTGGCAGTGAACCAAAAAAACTGTAGTGAAACAGAACCAAAAAAATACAGTGCTGCAACTTTGCAAGTAGGATTTAAGGACTAAAGATTAGAGATCTACCAAAAGCAGCTGGATCAACCAAATCACCTCCTCCAAGTGCATCTATTGGTAAGGTCAATATCTTGTTTTGATAAATTTCATTTTTGAGTGACTTATTGGTCAAGATGGCCCCAAGCACTAAGCTTGAGGACAAATTGGAAGGCCTAAAAAACTTCCTGGCTTGGAAGTATAGGATTGGCCTCATTCTGAGAGATAATGGTCTTGAGAAATATATCAAGAATGAGATTGCATATCCTAAAGAAGATGAACCTAATGAGAAGCATGAACAAGACCTAATCAAGGCAATGAGGATCATTACTGATTCCATTAAGGATCACTTGATCCCTCAAGTGTCATCTAAGAAGACACCTAAGCAAATGTATGATGCACTTTCCAAAATGTATGAAGGAAAGAACATCAACATAAATATGAATATAAGAACTCAATTGAAGGGAACCAAGATGAGAAAAGGAGAATATATTCAAGATTACTTCACAAGGATCTCCCAAACCAAAGAGAATATAAGTTCTATTGGAGATACCCTTGATGAGGATGAATTGGTTATGACTTCTCTCAATGGCCTCGCTAGACCTTGGGACTCATTCATCCAAACTCTGTGTGCCAGAAAAGAAAGTATGATGTTTGACATAGTATGGGAAGACTGCATACAAGAAGAAGCTAGAGTGGCTAAGAGAGAAGATTTTCTTAGAGAATATTATCAGGATCTAGCTACCCATACTAGGGAAAGAAAACAACCAAACTGCAAGAAGATTAATCATAATCCTTCAAAGAAGAAATTCTAGAAGAAGAAGAAGAAGGATTACTCAAGTTACCATTGCTACAACTGTCATAATTTAGGACATATTGCTAAAGAATGTCCATCACCAAAGAACAAAAAAACCAAAATAGATCATGCTCATCTAGATGAAGATGAGGATGAAGAAATACCTTTAAAGAGAACTAGAGGTGAAGATGTAGAAGAATATGTGTTATTCTTTGCACTCTCTGGGTCTGTAACACCTAGAGAATATACATGGCTTATTGATATTGGTGCCTCTAAACACATGATAGGAAACAAGAAAAATTTGTCAAATATTTAAGAGAATAAATATTCCCAAAAAGTATCATTGGAAGATGAATATCAATATCCCATAAAGTACTGTATCATTACCAGGTTTGAAAAAGAACCTACTCTCCATATCAGCTCTAGATAAGAAAGGATATAGAGTTTCTTTTATAGATGGAAAAGTACTCATGTGGTTCAAAGGGAAGACACTTGAAGGTGATGTAGTCATTAGAGAAGAAGAAGGAGGACTGTACAAGCTCAAAGGACATCCAGAAACAACCCTTGTCCATGAGACTACCAGCTCAAGTGAATTGTGGCATAGGATACTTTCTCACATCAACTACAAAGAATTTCCCTGTGTGAGCAAGGTCGTAACAAGGTTACCAAATCTGAACATTGAACATTAGGGAACTTGCAAGGGATGTGCATAGGGAAAGAACATCAAGAATCCCTTTCTGAAAAGTGACACAAAGAATAAAGGTACGTTGGAACTAATCCATTCTGATGTATTTGGTCCTATGCCCTCCATATCCTTAAGTGGATATGAATACTATGCCACATTTATTAATGATTATTCAAGGAAGACTTGGATACACTTTCTGAAGAATAAAAGTGAAGTGTTCAGGAAATCCAAGGAATTTAAATCCTTGATAGAGAACCAGTCAGAAAAGAGAATCAAGACATTGAGATTAGATAATGGTGGAGAATACACTTCAAAGGAATTTGAAGCATTCTGTAAGGAGGCAAGAATCAAGAGGGAACTAACCACTCCCTATAATCCCCAACAAAATGGTGTTATGAAAAGAAATAATAGAACTATCATGGAAGCAGTAAAGACCATGATTCATGATCAAGACCTACCTATGCACCTATGGGATGAAGCTGCAAGAAAAGCCATATATGTGCAAAATAGAATATCTCATAGTGCTCATGGATTCAAGACTCCCAAAGAGATGTATATCGAAAAGAAAATTGAAGTAATCCATCTCAATATATTTGGTTGTCCAGTGTATGTACATATTCTAAAAGAGAAGAGAACCAAATTGGATCCTTATGGCAAGAACGAAATATTTGTAGGATACTGTGAAGTCTCCAAAGCCTTTAGGATATACATTTCATTATTTCACCATATCGAGATTGTTAGGGATGTAACCTTCGATGAAGAGGCATCTCTTAAGAAATATAGAATATGTCAGCTTAAAGAAGTACATGAAGGAGATGTATCTCCCAGAAGGACAGAAGTTGAACCAACTCTTGAAAGAATAGCATCAGAAGACCATGACATGCTAGAGCCTCAAGAACCCCCTACTATGGATATCTCTTGAAAGAGAAAACCTTCTTGGGTAAGAGAAACCATATAAGAACCAAAAATATATGGAGCACCAGAAGCCTCCACAAGAACCAACAAAAGATCAAAGCGATATTCCATTTATGTAGCTTTGATGTGTGATATTGTAGACCAAGAACCTAACAACTATGAGGAAGCTGCACAGAAGAAAGAATGGGTTGAAGCAATGACGGACTAATACCAGTCGATCATGAAAAATGATGTTTGGGATATTATTCCCACACCAGAAAACAAGAGTGTGGTATCTTCGAATTGGATCTACAAGATAAAACATGTTGCAGATGGAAGTATTGAAAAGTACAAGGCAAGATTTGTGGCTGGAGGATTCTCTTAGAAAGAGGGGATCGATTATGAAGAGACATTTTCTCCAATATCAAGGTACACTTCCATAAGATCTATCATATCACTTTCTTCCATGCTGAAGTGGGACTTACACCAAATGGATGTAAAGACAACCTTCCTTAATGGTGTTCTTGAGGAAGAGGTTTACATCGAACATCCACAAGGATTTGAAGTCGAAGACAGAGTGACTCATGTATGCAATTTGAAAAAGGATATGTATGGACTAAAGTAATATCCTAGAGCTTGGTATGGAAGAATAGATAGCTTCTTGACAAGCATGGGATTTACCAAGAGTAAAGTTGATCCTAATATTTATATGAAGATTATGGATGATGAACCAGTCATACTACTTTTGTATGTGGATGATATATTTCTTACTAGAAATGAGAAACAGATCAAGGATTGCAAGAAGAAGCTAACCGAAGAATTTGATATGAAATATCTTGGATTGATGCATTATTTCCTAGGGTTGGAATTGTGGCAGAGCCTAGAAGGAATATTTATGAATCAGGGAAAGTATGCAGTAGAAATATTGAAAAGATTTGATATGGTGGATTGTAAAGTCATGGCCACACCCATGGACACCAACTTAAAGCGGTTGTCTGATGAGACATCCGAGCTATTGGACATGAATCACTATAGATAGATTATTGGTCCATTAATGTATCTAATGAACACAAGTCTAAATATATGCTTTCCTGTGAACACCTTGAGTCAGTATCTAGTTAAACCTAGATGATTTAACTTGATATTTGCAAAGCATGTGATGAGGTACCTAAAAGGTACAATTGATTTAGGACTGTACTATGGGAGAGATCATGACTACAATGGGTATATGGATTCAGATTGGGAAGGAAGTGCCGCAGATAGAAAAATTACCTTAAGTGGGTGTTATTGTCTGGGATCCACCATGATCTCATGGTTTAGTAAGAAACAGTTCAGTGTTGCTCTCAGCATGTCTGAAGCAGAGTATGTTGCAGCTTTCTCCGCTTGTTGTGAAGTGATATGGCTTTGAAAGCTGATGTCGGGAATTTTTGACATGGAGGTGGACACCATAGTAATTTTCTATGACAACCAGAGCTGTATAAAATGACAGAAAATATGGTGTTCCATGACAAATCGAAGCATATAGAAATTCGATATTTTTATATAAGGGATATGGTACAAAAGGGATCCATCAAGCTCCATTATGTGAGTACCATTGAGAAAGTTGCTGATATACTGACCAAGCCTCTCTCTTGAATGAAGTTCGAGTATTTCCATGACAAGCTTGGTGTAGTTTGAAAGGAATTTTCTCGCAAGGAGGAAAAGTGATGGGACTACAAATAATGAATGGTCCTCGGACAAAGGGGGAGCAGGTTGAGACTTCCTAGGAAAGGGGGAGTAATTATGAGACTGACATCGATGATGGATGAAAGTGATGATGGAATAACATTGGGTATGCAGTTAAGATATTCCTTGCATATTATACTCTTACTTGGAAGAGTATGCCTATGCATAAGTGTAGATACTGAAGTATAACACCAATTGTGAATGGTGCTAACTTGTGTGGTATGGATGGTCTATGATAAGACCTCACAGATGATAGGACGAGAACTGGATGTGGCCAAGATCCACATTTAGTTGTAAATGATTCAGCTGATCGATTTCATGGATAACAATGATGTAGGATTGCATCATCCTTGGACTTATGTCCTAAAGTGATAGGGATTGATCATACTATAATTGGATCATGTGAGGATTGCATCATCCTTGGACTTATGTCCTAAAGTGATAGGGATTGATCATGCCGTAATTGGATCATGTGAGGATTGTATCATCCTTGAACTTATGTCCTAAAGTTATAGGGATTGATCATCCCGTAATTGGATCATCTGAGGGTTGCATCATCCTTGGACTTATGTCCTAAAGTGATAGGGATTGATCATCCCATAATTGGATCATGTGTGCATTTCATCATCCTTGGACATATGTACTAAAGTGATAGGGATTGATCATCCCATAATTGGATCATGTGAGGATTGCATCATCCTTGGACTTATGTCATAAAGTGATAGGTATTGATCATCCTATAATTGTATCATGTCAGGATTGCAACATCCTTGTACTTATGTCCTAAGGTGATAGGGATTTATCATCCTGCAATTGGATCAGGATTGCATCATCCTTGGACTTATGTCCTAAAGCGATAGGGATTGCTCATCCCACAATTGGATCAGGTATGGATTGCATCATCCTTGGACTTACGTACTAAAGTGACACAGATTGATCATCCTACAAATAGATCATGTGTACTACAGGTAGCGTGGTGGAAAAGGATCAAGCCTAGATTGAAGTACAACAACAAAGGGTTGATTACATCGAAGTGCGGTTACAAAGGATCAAGAAGGATCGAAGTGCTTCCGCAAAGGATTGAAAGGATAAAAGTATTGCTACAAAAGGATCGAAAGGATCGAATTTATATTGCAAAGGATTAAGAAGATTGAAGTGTTGCTACAAAGGATCGAGAAGATCGAAGCGCTGCTACAAAGAAACAAGAAGATCGAAGTGCTGCTGCAAAGAATCGAAAGATCGAAGTGTTGTTGCAAAGGATCAAAAGACTGAAGTACTACTACAAAGTATCAAAAGATCTAGGTGCTGCTACGAAGGATCAAAATATTGAAGCGTTGCTGCCAAAGGATCAAGTGATCATGTGATGCAGAAGATGAAGAGTAACTATTCCAGTTACTAATTGTGAAAAAATTCATGTAATGTATAGATGTATTATCTTGATGTACTGTTGTAACTATCTCTCTTTTCTCCTATAGTCTATGATGATGTTGTAAGTAGAATAACCTTCTCATTAAGGGGGTATGTTGAAATATTGTAACTTCAAAGGATATTCTAAATGTATTTTACTGATGTAACCCAAGGGAGATGTTATTATTCCTCTGACAGAGTGTTACTATTGTATTTGGTCATTATAGATTCATGAGGTAAAGCCTCCACTTGTGTCGAGTCTTTAGTACCCTAATAAATAATATAAAATATTGTTTTTGAGTATTCCTAAGAGAATTCAACCCAGATAGTTTATTGGGGCTGACTTGTCTAGTGCAAAAGTCAAGTTCACACATTTGTATAAATAAAGGAGTTGTGGTTCTTATTTGAACACAGAATCACTCACTTGTGTAGTGCATATGAGAGAGAGAGAGAGAGAAAGAGAGAGAGAGAGAGAGAGAGAATAGAAGGAGGAGAACAACTATTTGTGGTGTTGTCTTTTATAAATCTTATACAGAGGAAATTTTTGCTGGGTTTTCTTCCCCTTAATTGTTTCCCAAGATAAATTTTGTGTCTATCTTGTGATTGTTTTTCTATCAGTGATTCTAGATATGTTGCTATGATTTTTATGAGTTTAATACTATTGAATCTAGTCTAGCATATGAAAACTTAACATAATACTCTTGAGACAAGTATTCTTGTTTGAAAAACCTTTGAAATCTACTCCAATAAATTTTATTTTCATCCAGGTCTTCTAACTTCACTAATTACTTCCACCACCAGTAATCATTTGCTTGGTGATTAAAAGTGGCGATTCTAGCTTCATGGTTATCTAAATACTCATGCAACTATAGACACTTTTTCATGTCAAGAAGCCACATCTCTACAACTTCACCTGATTCTCCCCATCAAAGGTGGGAGCCTTAAGATTTCAAATATCACCCTATAAAAAATTCCCCTCTTTCTTTTCATGTCGTTTGGGAGAAACATTATGTTGCATTTCAGGTTTCTTACTTCCATGATGACTACCAACTAAGTGGTGTCAAGAATGCACATTCTGACCTCTTTCATCGCATTCATTGGAACATTGGTACTTATTTGGAATATATTTATAAATGGAGTATTCTTCTTCCCTTACTATCATAGAAGGTACTTGTTGCACCTTATCTTGCATCTACATTAACATTTGTATCATCTATTGAATAATTTGATCCTGTGGCTCCATGTACTTCAAAATATTTCCATTTTCAACCTGGATGTATTTCAATGTCTAGAACACTTCCTTAGGTTCCATTTCTAACATATTACCATTGGAATTTATCCTTTCGTCTCCCATTCATAACTCTTCATCAAACTATGATACTTCCAAACTCTATACCATCTTTGTAGTTATGCCTACCCACAAATATAGCAATTGGAAACTAAAGGCATGAAGCAATATGGATTTTTAAATAGGTTTTTAGTTGATAATATAATTCCATATGCATATTTAATTTCACATTGATGGCATACAACCTTTCATACACTAAGTAACAATTTAAAAGCATACAATCAAGACAAACAACTTAAATAGGTTAGGAGTTGGAACCTTGGCTTTTATACCACACTGTCACGTACCCCTTACGTTACCCTAAATGCACACACAGTGATTCCTAAGCTCTTATAACATACTACAATGCACCCTGGAACCACAAAATCACCCAAATAACCATCAATGGCTAAAAACACTCACAAAGATCTAAATAAGCTCCAAATTTCTTAAACAAATAACAAATCAATTAAACAATGAAGACATTAATTCAAACAAATAAACAATTAACATGCTACATAAGCGTAGATTTAAAAATGGTTCAAGTAGCTTAATTGATTCTTTATCACAAGTAAAAGCGTTAATCAACTAATTAACAAATTTAAATAACCTTTAAAAAACCTTTGATGGCTCCTTGTTTTTCCCATATTTTATCTATACCTCAAATAATGAACCAAGTCTTTTCATTAAATTTTCTCATGTGTATCATTTATTTATACATCATTTGCATGGATTTGAAGGCTATTTCATGAAGTTCATAACAAGGTATAATTTTATCATTATTTCATCTTATTTATTCATTTGTAAGCATAAATTTAAAATATTATATATAATGAATGAATTATTTGGGGTTTATCTTTTTTATTATATTGCATATTTCTTTCACTAGTTCGGTACCCAATCCTGTACTCGATCAGGGACCTGATCTTGTACATAGTCCAGAACTCATTTCATCACTTGCTTGAAGGACGATCATTGATTCTCATCATTCCAAGTTTATTAAACCAATTTGGAAACATTTTGTTTAGATAATGATGATATATACCTCCCATAGAAACATGTATTGATTTGGATACACGGATCTCAACATAATCCAAAATTTCTGAAAAAAAGTCAAACCCATAAATTTTGTAGGAAAATATTTGGAACTGCTCTTTTGTGCCTTGGTTTTCATACATTTGGAAGCATATCTAGAAAAAATTCCAAATCGGCTATTAAAAAATCCACCTGGCTACAAAAACCAGAAATTGTTTGTCAAAACATGCAGGGGATTGGGAGATAAGGTTAGGCAACTAACACCAGCTTTTCTAATTTGACTATCGAACCTAGATTCTTGGGATCTCATCCAAAGTTGGAAAATTTGTTTCCTGGGATTTGAGATTTGGTTGTGACATTAGAAATATGGCCAGAAAGTTAGTTTAGTGTTTTAACATTTAAAGATTTCCTTTATTGACATTTATGTCAAATTTGAGTGAGAATTTAGGTAGGCTAGAAAGACTATTAAAATCATGGATTCCATTGTGACCAACATTTACTGATTTAAGTATTTTTCATTGGTTTGAATTGAAGAGTAAAAGGACAGTATTTGAAGGATTATACTCAGCATTGATTTGTGTGTTTTGATTTCCAGTTTGAAGTTGAGGATGATTTCTTGTAGCTAGAACTTATAGACTACAAGAATTTCTAATTTTGTCTAGGCTAGTGAAATAGAAGATAGTTATAATTTATTAAGTCTTGATCCTGTAGTTAGATTTGTTTCTTCATTGGCTAGATAGTCCATTGTAGTGAATTAGAATTTTCTCTTGTTGTGATTGTTTTAGTTCGGTAACAGTCTTGTTTCTAGAGTTAGAAAATAGTTAGGTTGAATTTAAAACATTATTTTCCTATGATATCATACAGTAGAAAATTGAGTTCTTTTCTGTGTAGTAGACTAGACACACATACACTTTATTTCTTTTATACTTTATGAGCAAGAAATAAAATAGCATAGCATAGATTGTCAATTTGTTGGAAGCAATCAGAATTTAATTTATCATTTTTCTTTGAAATTATAATAGGAATTTAGCCCTAGATTATCTTACCCTGCACATATAGTGTAGCAACTCGAAGTTTACCTACCCTGGCCGATAATTAAATTGAAGGCAAATTAATTAGTTATATATTTTACTAGACATTTTTGGAATCAATTCCAGGGAGGTGCTAAAGGGGTGAATTCGAGGTAGAGAGGGGTATATAGGCTTCCTTTACTTTTGTTACACCTAAATCTCATCACCATCATGTTATGAGATAGGTATTCCCTTGTCTGCTCCAATCCCTTGGAGTTTTTCCTAGAGAAATGAAAGAAAGCAATTATTCCCTTTTGTTTTTCCTTGTTTTGAGCTGGAAACACTTCTTTTACATGTGAAAAGGGAGGTTCCATCACCATTTTCCTTCATGAAAATGGTTTTACCCCCTTAACACCGCTTTTTCTCTTCAGCAAAAGTGCGGTGCTTGCGTTTTAAAGGAAAAAATAAATCTTAGAGAGGCTTCTCGAATCTTTACTCCATGGAGCCTCATCCCTATTGTTAAGGACCATCTAGAATTGAGAGGCCCACTAATAGGATCTCCCTTCCACCTCATACACCATTTTCTCAACCATTCCTATTCTCCCATGTCTTTAAATGCTAGCTCATTCCCCATGGGAAAAAAAAGAGGAAGAAGTTTGTTGAACACCCAAACTCTGTCAAAATAATTCTTGATCTATTGGAGGCAAGGTGAAGTTAGAGGCAAGGATCCATTGGAAGGAACTCTCAACACCAAGGAATAAAGGTTGTAGTCTCACCAATCATTTCTAATAAAAAATGTCTTTTATTTCCCATATTTACTGTATTATTTGTATGTATTACTTGATTCCTTGGTCACAAGTATAGATCTGGTTTATTATCTTGTATGCTATCATATTTTTCTTGTTGTCTTTAATATTTTATAGGTACTTCTCCAGGTAGCAGAGGAAAAAAATTCAAGGATGGAGAGGACAACCTTTAAGGGAAGTGTTGTGGCATTATATTCAAGCAATTGATCAGATTTAGAGAAATTTTAACATTTTGGGTTTGTGTTTTGTTCTAGACCTGTACCATTCATATTCAGAGAAATGTCTCTTGCTTGTGGGAGGTGAGAAATTAAAGCAACAAAATTGATGAATCCAGTGGGGACTACTTCGAATCCTAAATTTTGGTAAGTTGAAACCTACACCTTCATTTTCAATTTTTAAATCTAGTTTTTCAATTGATAATTCTGTAGATTTTCTTTGAAATTGATTGATTTGCCTCTATCGGTCTTGGGATCTTCATATTTTTGGTTCACTGGGTTTTCTGGTGATTGTTTGGGTTCATTTTTTGGACATGTTGGCGGTCAGAAACAACCCCTTCATTTCTCATTAGGATGAAGGGAAATCATCTCTCTTTTATAATTTACCTATTTAAATTATAAAAGAGTGCCTTCAGAATATTTGATTCGGAAGGTACTCTCAATTGGAGAAGAGTAAAATGACATATTAAGAGTTGATGAAAACATTTTGGTAATTAGCAGCTGT
This sequence comes from Pseudotsuga menziesii, assembly GCA_001517045.1. Taxonomy (NCBI): domain Eukaryota; kingdom Viridiplantae; phylum Streptophyta; class Pinopsida; order Pinales; family Pinaceae; genus Pseudotsuga; species Pseudotsuga menziesii. The sequence goes on from LPNX010567411.1 coordinate 697,464, forward strand.
CAGTTTCATAATTTTTTATATAATCAATTTTATCATTAAGTTAAATTTATCTGATTATATATGATTTAAGAAACTTAAAGGGATAGTATGCTAAATGGGAATCAATGAAATACATTTTGAGTTTATTTGAAGCTAGATATGGATGAGGTATTATGAGTTCTAAACTCCTAGAACTAAAGGTGACTTATTAAATTAAAATTCTTATTAAACCTAATGTTCANAGGAAAGAGGAAAAACCACATGGGTAAAATACTTCCTCAAGAAAGGACATGGCACTGAAATGACCAAAATGGATTCACTCTATATTGTTCTTTAATTGAATGAGAGGATTGAACTTCTTAATCAAATACTTGGTGAATAAGTTGTGAACTCCATGATCATGCACTAATGCATCAATGTAGTGTATAAAAAAAATGTGGCGAGGCCCCTTGAAACTCATCACCTGATGAAATAGGATAATCATATGAATTATCCTTACTGATAACATACTCTGATCTGAATGCATAATAAATACATGAAAATATATCTATGCACACTCCTTCCCAAAGACTATCAAAAAATTCAACAAAATCAGTTCCTTGTTTAGTTGCACAATGGTGAACCAAACCATGTGTTTCCTTTTCAAACGGATGTACAAAATTATATATATTAAATAAATATTATTATTCTCTTAAATATAATAATAAATATCATATGGAGCAGCAAAAACCATAGGTATGGTGTCTCCATGAACATATAGGGTCACAATAGGAAAAGAGAGTGCAACTGGGTAATATTGATACTTGAGTAAATATGAATGTTTTGTTGACTTGATGTATGAACTATAGGTGTTTATATCAAATTCAAAAATGTGTGACATAATTCCAATGATGAACAAATACATTACTCACCAACCAATTAAATATAAGCGAGACTTGAAACCAACAAAAACAAGTGACACTGCATAGGAATCCAAGGAGGAATCAACTAGTGAACTTGGGGTTTGTATAGTCTTATGAGTATTCAATGGATGGATGAATGGTATGGATAGTGTCATAAAATTCATATAATCATGAATATTTAATTCTAAATCATATTCATAATCATTTGAATGGGTTAAGGAAGATCTAGATGAATACAAGTCAAAAACTAGTGAAAAATCACAAGTATTGGGAAATGGTTCTAGTGAACTAACAGGTGACATATCCAAAGAATAAAATGGGATTTATGATTCAAAAATATCATAATGTGTATCTAAATCAGATAATTGGGGAATTTATTCCACTATAGAACTCAAAGCATAGCAATTTTTACCTTGGTCTTGTGCATTGTAACAATTAAAAGTCTTCTCTGGTTCCTTCTTTCTTGCAAAATCTGGAACATCAAAGTTGTTATTTTCAAGTAACTGAGTCATGATTTCCATTTTCCTCTTGAAGCAATATTTATTAGAGTGATAAAAAATTTTGCAATAGGAGAACTCGGATATCCCTTTCTTCTTGTTCCTCTTCATAGAATTTGAACCTTGATCAGTAGAACTGGAACCTTCATCTTCATCATCTAACATTGGATTCTTCTCTTTCAATTTTTGTTTTTCTTTTGACTTTGAATTATTGCTTCATTGAGATATAAGTGCATGGTATTTTCCATTGGAGGTGTTGAAAACCCCCATCTGAACCATTTTTTCTTTCTCTTTAGTAAGTGATTCAATGAATGCGATTAAAAGGAGGCATTTTCCAATTCGAAATAACAAGCCTACTAGAATGGAAAGTTGACACAAAAACTGAGTATTCTGTTATATTTTTATCATTTAAGATAGCATTATATTAGGATCTTTAACTGATAGAATAACAAGCACATCAATCAAACACAAGATACAATGAACATAATGTTTTTCCTTGGGGAAACCATAAATAGATAAAACCCCACAAATTCCTTAGAGATAGATTCAGCACTAAAAGTAAAACCCAAAAATAGTAAGATGATCTCTTGATAGCAGTAGCTTCTTTCTTTCTAGCCCCAACAACTTCTTCTCTCAGCTATGCACTACAAATGAGTGTGAGTTAGTGTGTGATAAATAGAGAGGCTCACTCTCTATTTATACTAATTCTTGACTTGACATTAACTCATTAGGGCCAACTTCACTAGGAGATTCTAATAACCCTAGGCCCCGAAACTATGGGCACTTTAACCCTTGATCAATAGGAAGGTTACCCACAATGACTTGACATGAATTGTTTACATTATTGAATCTCCCGATAGGAACATCGGGGCATGACATGACTCAAATACATTACAGACACATCCCGGAATAAACATCGGGGTACAATACATAAGATATATGGATGAATACATTCCTAAGTTACAAATACATTAACACTCCCTCTTAACTAGGAAGGTATTCTCTCGACACAATTTGTCAGCATAAGTCTTCTTCTCTTTATCATCTGGAACATCATCAATTTCTTGTCATCTTCAAGTCATCTTCATCTTCAGATCTGGATCAACACTGGAAAATCATCACTGGATCTAGATCATCACTGGAACATCATCACTAGATCTAGATCATCACTCAATCTAGATCATCACTGGAACATCATCACTGGATCTAGATCATCACTGCTATATCATTATCACGGGTGCTATCTCATGATTCTTCTTGTCACAAGAAGTTCTACAGAGCCATCCCTTTTTCATGATGGTTGTAGGCATAGCCTCCATGTAGGTCTTCTTCAACGCTTATATCTGACCCTAAGTAAGAATGGCCCACCCAGCACTTATATCTGACCATGACAGGAACACATCAAACACCATGTCAGAAAGGCATGCCCAGCACTCACATCTGACCATGATAGGAACCAATTTAGTCTTGTCAAAAATGCCTAGCACTTACATTCACCAGCATGATAGGACACACCTACTATCATCTGTGAAAAGGAACAGCACTCACATCCACCAGCATGATAAGACACACCTAGTATCATCTGTGAAAAGGCTCAGCACTTACAACCACCAGCATGATAGGACACAACTACTATCATATTTGGAAAGGCACAACACTCACATCCACCAACATGGTAGGACACACCTACTATCATCTATGGAAAGGAACAACACTTACAATCACCAGCATGGTAGGACACACCTACTACCATCTATGAAAAGGCACAGCACTCACATCCACCAGCATGATAGGACACACCTACTATCATCCGTTGAAAGGCTCTACACTTACATCTAATCATGTGGGAACCAATCCCATAGTCATATCATAATGGCTTCCATCCCTAGGATGAGGATTCCTAGTAACTAACCAGGATCCTCCATTATCCTAGAGAATGGCATCAGCCCTTATATTTGATCAAGTGGGAACATATCCCTCAATCACATCAAAATGGCCTTGCAATTATATCTAATCATGTAGGAACCAATCCTACAGTCATATCATAATGGCTCAACACTCATATCTGATATGGAAGGAACCAATCCTCTCACCATGACAGAATGGCTCAGGCCTTACATCTAACCATGGAAGGAACCTAATCCTCTCACCATGTCAGAATGGCTCACGGACTCATCACTTCCCCTTAGAGGGAACCTCGATCTGGAGAACACCAAGCTTCTCCATAAAGTACTCAAACTTCACTCTAGCCAATGGCTTCATCAACACATCAGCTATTCATTCATCTGTCGCAACATATTGGAGCTTCACTGCTCCTCTTTGTTAGTTTTTCTATCATTAAGCTAGCATAACATTAGGATCTTTAACTGAGAGAATAACAAGTACAAAAATCAAACAAAAGAGACAATCAACATAGTGTTTATCCTCAGGGAAACCATAAATGGTGAAAACCCTGCAACATCCTCTGAGAAATAATCAGCACCAAAAGTAGAACCCAAAATAGTAAGATATCTCTCGAAAGCAGTAACCTTCTTCTTATCTAGCCCCAGTGTCTTCTCCTTCCTCAATTATGCACTACACTTGAGTGTGTATAAGTTGTGTAATAAATAGAGAGTCTAGCTCTCTATTTATACTAATCCTGACATGACTAAAACCCTACTAGGGCTGACCTCACTACGAGAATCTAATAACCCTAGTGCCCCGAAACTCCAAGCAATTTAACCCTTAGATAATAGGAGGGTTTCCCACAATTACTTGACATGACTTGTTTACATTATAGATCTTCCCGATAGGAACATCGGGGCATGAAATGACTCAAGTACATCCCGGAATAAACATCGGGTTACAATATATATAAGAAATACATTCCGAAGTTACATATACATCAACACTCCCTCTTAACGAGGAAGGTATTCTTTTGACACAATTTTCAGCACAAGTCTTCTTCTCTGTATCTTCTAGATCATCATCGAGTATTCGTCATCTTCAAGTCATCTTCATCTTCAAGTCATCTTCATCATCATATATGGATCATCTCTCGATCTGGATCATCACTAGACATCATCACTGGATCTGGATCTAGATCTGGATCATCACTGCTGGATCATCATCACTAGATCTGGATCATCATCACTCGATCTGGATCATCACTGGGTCATCATCATAGGTGCTATCTCTTGATTCTTCTCATCATAGGAATCTCTACAAATCCAGCCCTTTTTCATGCTGGATGTACATCTATAGAGCCAATCCTTTTTCATACTGGATGTATCATCACACAGAGCTAGTCCTTTTTCATGCTAGATGTGGCATCCACTCAGAGCCAGTCCTTTTTCATAATAGATGAGTCTTCACAGAGCCAATCCTTTTTCATACTAGGTGTGGGATCCACTCAGAGCTATTCCTTTTTCATACTAGATGAGTCTTCACAGAGCCAGTCCTTTTTCATACTAGGTGTGGCATCCACTCAGAGCTAGTCCTTTTTCACACTAGATGAGTCTTCATAGAGCCAGTCCTTTTCATACTAGATGTGGGATCAACACATACATCTGACAAAGGAAGGAACCAATCCTCTTACCATGTCACAGCTCTTATATCTGACCATGGAAGGAACCAATCCTCTCACCGTGTCAGAAGAGCACAACACTTATATCTGACCATGGAAAGAACCAATCCTCTCACCATGTCAGAAGAGCACAGCACTTATATCTGACCATGGAAGGAACCAATCCTCTCACAATGTCAGAAGGGCTCAGCACGGACATATCACTTCATCTTGGGAGGAATCTCAATCTGGAGAACACCAAGCTTCTCCCTGAAGTATTCAAACTTCACCCTAGCTAATGGCTTAGTCAACACATTAGCTATCTGTTCATCTGTCGCAACATAATAGAACTTCACTACTCCTCTCTGCACCATATCCCTGATATAGTGATACGTGATCTCGATATGCTTCGAATTGTCATGGAATACTGGATTCTCTGACAACTTTACACAACTCTGGTTGTCACAGTATATACAAGTAGCATCTAACTGGAGATCAAATAAATCAGATAGTAGCTTCCTCAGCCATACTACCTCACAACTAGCACAATAGGTTGCAACATACTCTACTTCAGCTATACTCAGTGCCACACGGGATTGCTTCCTACTAAACCACGAGATCATACCTGATCTCATATTGAAGCAACACCCTGAATTACTCTTCCTATTGATGGCACTTCCTGCTTAATCTAAAACAACATAACCCTCTAGGTTAATCTTCTAATCAGTCTTATACTTGAGCCCATAATCAACCGTACCCTTTAGGTACCTCAGAATATGCTTTACAGTAGTCAAGTGAACATGTCTCAGATCTATCAAGTATTGGCTCAAGGTGTTCACAGCAAAGCAGATATCTAGTCTTGTGTTCATTTGATACATCAAGGACCCAATCATCTAACGATACATCATGGCATCAACTGTATCTGATGAAGCATCACTCAATAGCTTCAGGTTTGATGCCATAGGTGTGGTTAATTCCTTGCAGTCCATAACCCCAAATCTATTCAGGATCTCTACTACATACTTCCCTTGTCCAAGGAAGATTCCATCCGTAGTCTCCCACACCTCCATCCCTAGAAGATAATTCATCATACCCAAGTCCTTCATTTCAAACTCAGCAGCAAGCTTTCTCTTCGTATCAGTAATCAACCCATCCATACCTATCACTAATAGATCATATACATATAACAGGAGTATCATTGGGTTTCCATATTCAACCTTGTAGTAAAGTTTGGAATCTACTTTACTCTTGGTAAATCCTAAACTGGATAGAAAGCTATCAATTCTGCCGTACCATGTCCTAGGTTCCTATTTCAAACCATACAGGGATTTTTTCAATCTGCACACATGAGACTCCCTATCATCTGTCTCAAAACTGAGTAGCTACTCAACATACACTTCCTCTTCTACTACACCATTCAAGAAAGCAGTCTTGACATCCATTTGGTGTATCTTCCATTTCATCACTGCAGCCAGAGAAAGTACCGATCTAATGGAAGTGTATCTGGCTACAGGTGCAAAGGTTTCTTCATAGTCTATTCCTTCTTTCTGTGAGAAGCCACAAGAAACAAATCTTGCTTTATATTTATCTATGCTACCATATACAACATGCTTAATCTTGTAGATCCACTTGGAAGTTACAACTGACTTCCCTTCTGATCTTGGGACAACTTCCCAAACATCATTCTTCATGATTGATTGACATTCTTCGATCATAGCATCCTTCCATTCTTTTCGTTCTACTGCTTCTTCATAATTGGAAGGTTCTTTATCAATGAAGTCACATAGCAATGCTACATAACTAGGACAGGATCTGGTCCTCTTTCTTTCTCTGAGATTCTCTTCTGGAACCCCATATCTTTCTGCATCTTGGATAATCTCTCGTACCCAAGCAGGTTTCCTCTTGTGAGGATTCTTCTCTTGAGGTGGATCTATAGGTTTTTATGGTTCTACAAATTCTCGATCTTCTTCTTGAGTTTCTTTGTTCATGATTGTATCATGAGTTCTGGGAGCTTCTGCTTCTTCAAGTTCTTCAATAGGTTTCTTTCTAGATTTGATGTAGGCTAAATCTTCAACAAATGTTGCATCCCTACTGATATCAATATTCTTGAACACTGGCAATTATATTCTGTAAGCCTTCGAGGTTTCAAAGTATCCCACAAATATACCCTTCTTTCCTGAAGGATCTATTTTTGTTCTATTCTCTCTTGGAATGTGTATGTACACATGACAATCGAATATTCTGAGATGGCTGACTTCTGGTTTCTTACGGGAGAAGACTTCTTCAGGAGTCTTGTTCTCGAGTACTCTGTGTGGAATACAGTTCTATACATACATTGTTGTTCTGGATGCTTCTGCCCAAATATGCATAGGAATATCTTGATCATGAAGCATATCTCTTGTAGCTTCCATGATAGTTCTATTCTTCTTTTCCACAATTCCATTCTGTTGTGGATTATAAGGAGTGGACAACTCCCTCTCAATCCCCGAGTCTTTACATAGTTCCTTGAACTCATTCGAAGTGAATTCTCTGCCATTGCCTGGTCGAAAAGTCTTGATCTTCTTTTCAGTGTGGTTCTCAATCAAGGCTTTGAATTTCTTGAAATTGTTGAATACTTCATCTTTATTCTTCATGAAGTAAATCCATGTCTTCCTAGAAAAGTCATCAATAAAAGAAACATAGTATGCATACCCACTTAGATAATTTGATGACATTTGTCCACATACATCGGAATGGATGATTTCCAATATTCCTTTTTCCTTGCTCTCGTTACTTGGAAATGTCTTCTTTGTATTCTTTCCTTTTGCACATCCTTTGCAGACCCCTTCATGTTTTGCTTGAATTTCTGGAAGAACTTCAACAGCTTTACTTGCAAGTGGTAGTGATCTATAATGCACATGTGCAAGCCTTCTATGCCAAAGTTCATTTGGTTCTACTAATTCATGAACCAAAGCTTGTTCTAGTTGGCCCTTTAGTTTGTATAGTCCTCCTTCTTATTCCCCAATCACTATTGCATCGTCAAAAGTATTTCCCTTTGGCCACATAAGAACTTGGCCATAAACAAAAGAAACCCTCATTCCTTTTGCATCCAATGTGGATATGGAGAGGATGTTCTTCTTTAGTCCTGGAACAAATAATACATTCTTCATCTTCAAAGACTTTCCAGAGTCTAGTATGTAGGAGGATTCACCACTACCTTTTATCGGATACTAGTAGTCATCCCCAAGTTTCACCTTGTGAGGTGAGTCATGTTCGGATAGCTTCACAAATGAATCTTTGAATCCCATCATGTGCTTGGAAGCACCACTGTCTATGAGCCAATCATTGCTTCCATGTGAAACAGTTCCCGCAAGAGCGGAGATCAGCACATAGTCTTCATCACTTGAAGAATCACTTTCTTATCTTGTTCTCTTTATGGAAGGTTCATCATACTCTGCAGCATGAGCATGATGTCTTCTCTTGCTTCCCTTCTTCTTCTTTGAATTCCCTTTGTTAGGACAGAATTTGGATATGTGACCTTTCTCATCACATGTGTAACATCTAACAGTAGCCCAATCGCTTCTAGAGTGATAAGGCTTACCTTTGGAGTGATGATGGTACCTTTTGGTTTTCTTGGTGTGGGTGGTAAGAGCTTGATCTTCACTTCCCATCTTTTCTTCTCGAGCTAATATCCAAGATTTTTCTTGAGAGCATTATTCCCATAGTCTACTAAACTTGACTAACTTCTTTCTGGCACAGATCCCTTGAATGAAAGAGTCCCATGATCTAGGGAGACCATTCAAGGTGGTCATCACAATTTTTGCATTTTCCACTTCTTCATCTACTGCTTCCAGTTGTTCCTTGATCTGAGAGACCCTTGTAAAGTAAGACTGAATAGTCTCAGCATTCTAGATCTTTACATTTTTCAATTGGTTTCTCAGAGTCATCTTCCTGTTTATGTTCTTCCCTTCAAACAAATTGGTTAAGGCATCAAACATAGCTTTAGGTGTCTTGAGGGAAGACACATGTGGTATGAGGTGATCCTTAATAGAATCAACAATGATTGTCTTTGACATAACCATATTCTTCTTATGTAAGGCCTTAGCCTCATCTCCCTCTGGAACTGGAACCTCCTCACTGATATAAGAGTCCAACTCATTTTCTTCCAGGACCAGGGAGATCCTATACTTCCAGGCTCGGAAGTTATCAGCTCCCTCAAGCTTTTCATCAAGATTGGTATGATGATACATCTTAGACTGAGAACCTCAAATGGAAATACAAAATTTTTAGATCTTACCAGGTCAAGATGTCGAATCTGAATTTGGAGTTGAAACCCTGCAGTGCTGGTTCAGCAGCAAATTAGGGTTTTTATTTTATAGAGTTTTGTCATTCCAAATGCCTTGAAATTTATCCCTAACTTCGATTTTGGGGAGGATATCAATCCAAGCCTAGGCTCACTGAAAAATTCCTCTTCTGTGAAAATCCCTAATTTTCAACAGTAGTGTAGGGTCCAAAACTAAAAAACCTCAGAACTAGATTCTGCTTCAACAGAAAGATGCGCCCTAAGGAGGAGAGTTGTTCCACCTTAATTTTTCTAAAAATATATGGAGGAAGATCCACAAACTAGGAAGCCCTAGTTCCTACAGTTGCGTAGTGTCTTATTCTCAGGTTAGCTCTGATACCATGTTAATTTTTCTATCATTAAGCTAGCATAACATTAGGATCTTTAACTAAGATAATAACAAGTACAACAATCAAACACAAGAGACAATGAACACGGTGTTTATCCTTGGGGAAACCATAAATGGTGAAAACCTCACAACTTCCTCTGAGAAAGAATCAGCACCAAAATTAGAACCCAAAATAGGAAGATATCTCTCGACAGCAGTAACCTTCTTCTTATCTAGACCCAATGTCTTCTCTTTCCTCAATTATGGGCTACACTTGAGTGTGTATAAGTTGTGTGATAAATAAAGAGTCCAAATCTCTATTTATACTAATCCCAACATGACTAAAACCCTACTAGGGCCGACCTCACTAGGAGAATCTAATAACCCTAGTGCCCCAGAACTCCGAGCACTTTAACCCTTAGACAATAGGAGGGTTACCCATAATGACTTGACATGACTTGTTTACATTATAGATCTTCCCGATGGGAACATCGGGGCATGACATGAATCAAGTACATCCCAGAATAAAAATCGGGTTACAATATATATAAGAAATACATTCCGAAGTTACATATACATCAACACTCCCTCTTAACTAGGAAGGTATTCTTTCGACACAATTTTCAGCACAAGTATTCTTCTCTGTATCTTCTGTATCATCATCGAGTCTTCATCATCTTCAAGTCATCTTCATCATCGGATCTGGATCATCTCTCGATCTCGATCATCACTGGATCTGGATCATCACTTGATCTGGATCATCACTGCTGGATCATCATCACTGGATCTGGATCATCATCACTCAATCTGGATCATCATCACTAGATTTGGATCATCATCACTCAATCTGTATCATCACTAGGTCATCATCACAGGTGCTATCTCTTGATTCTTCTCATCATAGGAATCTCTATAGAGACAACCCTTTTTCATGCTTGATGTACATCTATAGAGCCAGTCCTATTTCATATTGGATGTATCATCACATAGAGCTAGTACTTTTTCATACTAGATGTGGCATCCAGTCAGACCTAGTCCTTTTTCATACTAGATGAGTCTTCACAGAGCCAGTCCTTTTTCATACTGGGTGTGGGATCCACTCAGAGATAGTCCTTTTTCCTACTAGATGAGTCTTCATAGAGCCAATCCTTTTTGATATTGGGTATGGCATCTACATAGAGCTAGTCCTTTTTCATACTAGATGAGTCTTCACAGAGCCAGTTCTTTTTCATACTGGATGTGGGATCCACACATACATCTTACAATGAAAGGAACTGATCCTCTTACCATGTCATAGCTCTTATATCTTACCATGGAATGAACCAAGCCTCTCACCATGTCAAAAGAGCACAACATTTATATCTGACCATGGAAGGAACCAATCCTCTCACCACGTCAGAAGAGCACATCACTTATATCTGACCATGGAAGGGACCAATCCTCTCACCATGTCAGAAGGGCTCATAATGGACATATCACTTCTTCTTGGGAGGAATCTCAATCTAGAGAACACCATAGATTCTCCCTGAAGTATTCAAACTTCACCCTAGATAATGGCTTAGTCAATACATCAGCTATCTCTTCGTTCGTCGCAACATACTAGAGCTTCACTGCTCCTCTCTGTACCATATCCCTGATACAGTGATACTTGATCTTGATATGATTCAACTTGTCATGGAATATTGGATTCTCTGACAACTTTACACAACTCTAGTTGTCACAGTATATACAAGTAGCATCTAACTGGAGATCAAATAAATCAGACAGTGGCTTCCTCAGCCATATTGCCTCACAACTAGCAGAACAAGCTACAACATACTCTACTTCAACTGTACTCAGTGCCACATAGGATTTCTTCCTGCTAAACCACGAGATCATACCTGATCCCATACTGAAGCAACACCCTGAATTACTCTTCCTATCGATGGCACTGCCTGCCGAATCTAAATCAACATAACCCTCCAGGTTAATCTTCTGATCAGTCTTATACTTGAGCCCATAATCAACTGTACCCTTCAGGTACCTCAGAATATGGTTTGTAGCATTCAAGTGAACATGTATCAAATCTGTCAAGTACTGGCTCAAGGTGTTCATAGCAAAGCAGATATCTAGTCTTTTGTTCATCAGATACATCAAGGACCCAATCATCTGACGATACATCGTGGCACCAACTGTCTCTAATGAAGCATCACTCAATAGCTTTAGGTTTGATGCCATAGGTGTGGCTAATTCCTTGCAATCCATAATCCCAAATATCTTTGGCATCTCTACTGTATACTTCCCTTTTCCAAGGAAGATTCCATCCGTAGTCTCCCACACCACCATCCCTAGAAAATAATGCATCATACCCAAGTCCTTCATTTCAAACTCGGTAGCAAGATTTATCTTTGTATCAGTAATCAACCCATCCATACCTGTCACAAATAGATCATCTACATAGAGCAGGAGTATCACTGGGTTGCCATCTTCAACCTTGTCGTAAAGGTTGGAATCTGCTTTGCTCTTAGTAAAGCCTAAACTAGATAGAAAGCTGTCAATTTTGCTGTACCATGTCCTGGGTGCCTGTTTCAAACCGTACAGGGAATTTTTCAATCCTTGTCATGTGTCTCAAAACCAAGTGGCTGCTCAAAATATACTTCCTCTTCTACTACACCATTCAAGAAAGCAGTCTTGACATCCATGTGGTGTATCTTCCATTTCATCACTGTAGCCAGAGCAAGTACCGATCTTATGGAAGTTTATATGGTTATAGGTGCAAAAGTTTCTTCATAGTCTATTCCTTCTTTCTAAGAAAAGCCATGAGCCACAAATCTTGCTTTATATTTTTCTATGCTACCATTTGCAGCATGCTTGATTTTTTTAGATCCATTTGGAAGTTACAACAAACTTCCCTTCTGGTCTTGGGACAACATCCCAAACATCATTCTTCATGATTGATTGATACTCTTAGATCATAACATCCTTCCATTCTTTCCTTTCTTCCACTTCTTCATAGTTGGAAGGTTCTTTATCGATGAAATCACATAATAAGGCTACATACCCAGAGAAGGACCTGGTCCTCTTTCTTTCTCTATGATTCTCTTCTGGAGCCCCATATCTTTCTACACCTTGGATGGCTTCTCGTACCCAAGAAGGTTTCCTCTTGTGAGGATTTTTCTATTGAGGTGGATCTATAGGTTCTTGAGGTTCTTCAAATTCTCAATCTTCTTCTTGAATTTCTTCATTCATGGTTGTGTCATGAATTCTGGGTACTTTTGTTTCTTCAGGTTCATCAGCAGGTCTCTTTTTGGATTTGTTGTAAGCTAAGTCTTCATCAAATGTTACATCTCTACTGATGTCGATATTCTTGAATCCTGGGAAGTAAATTATGTAATCCTTCAAGCTTTCAGAGTATCCCACAAATATACCCTTCTTTCCTGAAGGATCTAACTTTGTACTCTTTTCTTTCGAAATGTGTATGTACACAGGACAGCTGAATATTCTGAGATGGCTAACTTCTGGTTTCTTGCCGGAGAATACTTCTTCAGGTGTCTTGTTCTTGAGTACTCTATGTGGAGTACGGTTCTGTACATACACCACTGTTCTAGCAGCTTCTACCCATAGATGCATGGGAATATATTGATCATGAAGAATATCCCTTGTATCTCCAATGATCATTTTATTCTTCCTTTCTACAACCCCGTTCTGTTGTGGATTATATGGAGTAGTTAACTGCCTCTTAATCCCTGAATCTTTGCATAATGCTTTGAATTCATTTGATTTGAATTCTTTGCCATTATCTAATCAAAAGGTCTTGATCTTCTTTTCTGTGTGGTTCTTGATCAAGGGTTTGAATTCCTTGAACTTGTTGAATACTTCATCTTTGTTCTTCATGAATTAAATCCATGTCTTCCTAGAAATATCATCAATAAAAGAAACATAGTATATGTACCTGCTTAAATAACTAGATGACATCGAACTGCATACATCGGAGTGAATGATTTCCAAGATTCATTTTTCCTTGCTCTCTCTACTTGGAAATGTCTTCTTTGTGTTCTTTCCTTTCACACATCCTTTGCAGACTCCATCATGTTTTGCTTGAATTTTTGGAAGACCTTCAACAGATTTGCTTGCAAGTGGTAGTGCTTTGTAATGCACATGTGCAAGCCTTCTATTCCAAAGTTAATTTGGCTCTACTTTGTCATGGACCAAGGCTTGTTCTGGATGGCCCTTTAATTTGTATAGACCTCCCTCTTGTTCCCTAATTATTACTGCATCATCAATAGTCTTTCCCTTTGGCCACATGAGAACTTGGCCATCTACAAATGCAACCCTCATGCCATTTGCATCTAATGCAGATATGGAGAGGAGGTTCTTCTTTAGTCCCGGTACAAGCAATACATCCTTCATCGTCATAGAATTTCCAGAGTCTAGCTTATAGGAGGATTCCCCACTACCTTTTATTGGATATTGGTAGTCATCTCCAAGTTTCACCTTGTGTGGTGATTCATTTTCTGATAGTTTCACAAAGGATTCTTTGAATCCTGTCATATGTTTGGAATCCCCACTATCTATAAGTCAATCATTGCTTCCATGTGTAATGTTTCCTATGAGAGAGGAAATCAAAACATATTCTTCATCACTTGAGAAATCATCACTTTATTGTATGATTCTCTTTGTGGAAGGTTCATCATCCTCTGTAGCATGAGCATGATGTCTTCTCTTGTTTTCATTCTTCTTGTGAGAGACATTTTTGTTTCTAGGACATTCTCTATCATAGTGTCCTTTCTCGTCACATGTATAACATCTGATTCTAGACAAAACTTTTCTAGTGTTATCTTTGTGAAAGTGCTTACCTTTGGGGTGATGAGAACTTCTTTTGGTTTTCTTGGAGTATACCGTGAGAGCTTGATCTTCACTTCCCATATTTTCTTCTCAAGCTGCTATTCGAGCTTCTTCTTGAGAGAAATCTTCCCATAGTTTGTTGAACTTGACTAGCTTCTTTCTAGCACAGATTCCTTGAATAAAGGAGTCCCATGATCTAGGGAGACCATTCAAGGTGGTTATTATAATTTATGCATTCTCCACTTCTTCATCCACTTCTTCAAGTTGTTCTTTGATCTGGGAGACCCTTGCAAAGTATGACTGTATGGTCTCCGCATTCTAGATCTTCACATTCTTCAACCGATTCCTTAAAGTCATCTTCTGGTTTATGTTCTTTCCTTCAAACAGTTTGGTTAGGGAATCAAACATAGCTTTAGGTGTCTTTAGGGAGGACACCTGTGGTATGAGGTGATCCTTGATTGAATCAGCAATAATCCTCTTATCCATAACCAACTTCTTCTTATGTAAGTCCTTAGCCTCATCTCCCTCTGGAACTGGAACCTCCTCATTGATGTAAAAGTCCAACTCATTTTCTTCTAGGACCATGGAGATCCTATACTTCCAATATTGGAAGTTATCAACTCCCTCAAGATTTTCATCAAGCTTGGTAGGATGAGACATCTTAACTGAGAACCTCAAATGGAAATACAAAATATGTAGATCTTACCAGATCAAGATGTCAAAACTGGATTTGAAGCTAAATTTCTGCAGTGCTGGTTCAAGAGCATATTAGGGTTTGACTTTCCCGGAGTTCTGTCCAACCAAATTATTTGGTCTTGATTTATAAAGTTTTATTTTGAGGAGGAGATCAATCCAGGGTTGGGCTCACTCAAAAATTCCACTTTTGTGGAAAGCCCTAATTTTCGGCAGTAGTGTCGGGTCAAAAACTGAAAATACTCAAAATCAGATTCTGCTTCGACATAAAGATGCGCCCTAGAGAGGAGGGTCATTCCAACCTTATTTTGCTAAAAATCTATGGAGAGTGATC
Organism: Pseudotsuga menziesii; assembly: GCA_001517045.1. Classification (NCBI taxonomy): domain Eukaryota; kingdom Viridiplantae; phylum Streptophyta; class Pinopsida; order Pinales; family Pinaceae; genus Pseudotsuga; species Pseudotsuga menziesii. Next base: position 712,886 of record LPNX010567411.1, read on the forward strand.
CAAAAAGTAGGAATCCCTAGTTTCCGTAGCTGCACAATGTCTTCTTCTCAGGTTAGCTCTGATACCATGTTATATTTTCGGCAGTAGTGTCGGGTCAAAAACTGAAAATACTCAAAATCAGATTCTGCTTCGACAGAAAGATGCGCCCTAGAGAGGAGGGTCATTCCAACCTTCTTTTGCTAAAAATCTGTGGAGAGTGATCCAAAAAGTAGGAATCCCTAGTTTCCGTAGCTGCACAATGTCTTCTTCTCAGGTTAGCTCTGATACCATGTTATATTTTTATCATTCAAGTTATCATTATATTAGGATATTTAACTGAGAGAATAACAAGAACAACAATCAAACACAAGAGACAATGAACAAAATGTATTTCCTTGGGGAAACCATAAATGGAGAAAACCTCACACCTTCCTCAGAGATAGAATCAACACCAAAAGTAAAACCCCAAAATAGTAAGATGATCTCCCAACAACAGTAGCTTCTTTCTTTCTAACCCCAGCAACTTCTTCTCTCTTAGCTATGCGCTACAACTAAGTGTGAGTGAGTGTGTGATAAATAGAGAGGCTCACTCTCTATTTATACTAATTCCCGACTTGACAATAACTCGCTAAGGATGAGTTCATTAGGAGAGTCTAATGACCCTAGGGCCTCGAAACTATGGGGACTTTAACCCTTGATCTATAGAAGGGTTACCCACAATGACTTGACATGACTTGTTTACATTATTGAATCTTCTGATAGGAACATCAAGGCATGACATGAATCAAATACATTACAAACACATCCTGGAATAAACATTGGGGTACAATACATAAGATATACAGATGAATACATTCCAAAGTTACAAATACATCAACATATTCAGCACCTAGTTTTGAAAGGATGGAAAGAACTAATTGATATTCTTTCTTCTCAATCTCACACTATTTGAGAATAAGCACAAGTGGCTTGAATTTGGTGAATAACTCCATGGTTTGAAAATTTCTTAGACTCAATGAGATCAACTCATTCTCTAACTGATGTCCTTTGATCTCATATTGTACTCCAAAGGGAGACTCAATTTTGGTCCACACTTGATTTGGAGTTGTCAATCCATCAAGATGGAAAAGAATATCTGGAGAAATAGAGAGACAAAGAAACCCATAGGATTCATTCATTCTATTATGCCACTTTTGTTTCTCAACAGTATCATTTGAATCATTCTCTAAATCCATAGTAACTCTGTGGAGACCCTTATTATTCAATAGAAACCCAATCTTAGCTTTCCATTCATGATAGTTGAAGGGAGTTGGAATCATAAAAAAGGAATGATCCATGCTTTACTATTGCGCTCCTGGTGAATATTTCTAAACCCCTAAAAAGAAATAAGAATATATATTATGTAATCAATCAACCTCTTATTTAGAGAGAGATTGAAATCTTGGAAGCTCTAATACCATGTGATATTTTGTAGGAAGATCTTGATACAAAAATATTCCTCACTGGTATGCATAGGGAAATAGAGAGAGAAGAATAATGAAACTAAACATAAGAGAATTGAATAATGTTTGAAGTATATTCCATAAATTATTATTCAACACTAGTGTACATAAATAATACATCATCTAGAGTCAAAATCATTTTTCCAAAGATGACAACTCATAAAGATCATAAAGCATGCTTACCAAAACCCAAAAAACCCGTTAGGTGTATAAATTACTTTCCAAACAAGTCAAGGAGAGATAAAATTGGCTAGGTGAGTGATGGAAAGTAAACTAAATCATGCCAAAATGAGAGAAATATATGGAGGATCAGTTGGACAAAAACATAGGCAGACTCCATGTGACTAGCTTTTACCCTTTCCACTCTAAAATTGGAAAAACAATCTAAAATAAAGAAAGGAAAGAAATGTGCTCTAACTAATTTAGGAAGTATTTAAATTAGATGGAATATTATCCAAAATTAGGATAAGGGTACAACTGGGTGTAAAAATGGCAAGTGTTGACGAAAGGTGCAAGTGGAGGCCAACTACCTAGTCTATAACCTAGGAAATTAATAAAAAAGATCAATAATGTTGTCCTAAGTATGAAGTGAGTTTTTAATATTCTAATAGTTGCACGATCCATTTTATATTCTGAGCAGGCCATTTGTAGGTGACTTATAGAATTTGAGGAATAAATTTGTTGGGTCCTAAAATGCCCCTTTTTGACCACACCTATTATACCCTTTTTTCCTTGTCCTACTCCATTCTACACACCAGATAGATGTTCTTTCCTCACATTGAGCCTTGAATCTTTATAGGTATGATTAATTATTGTTTTATATTATTAATTCCTATTATTGTCATGATCAAACTCTGTCTCTTGAATTATACTAATACATTGTGATTTCATAAAGATAGTTTAAGCTTTGAGAAGTACAGGTGTAGTAGCCCGAGTGGTTTGAAGGGAAGATGAGCTTTTGATGCTAGTTGTCACATGCCAGCCGCAGCCCCACACTCTGGAAGAAAATAGAGGTCGATGTTCCACATATTTATGCAACATGCTCAGCTACAACAGACTCAGCTATGACAATGCGCCATTACTTAAGGTTTAGCTACAACAGATAGGGTATTCCTTAAATTGGTTCTATTTATTCACTAATGGCTGACGCAACATGATTCCCTATATTCTCTGCTCACACTCAATTCCATTCATAGTTGTACATCTCATTGTAACAGGGAATCCTGAAGATTGTAGGTCTTCATGGATGCTCAATATCAGTGGGTGAAGGTTATGATTGATCATGTATAAATATTGGGAAACATCTTGATCTAGGGGTTGGTTGATATTGGATTATACTGTGTAAGTTGTGACAGAGAACTTTCCTTTCATTTTACCATTCTAATATAAGAAGCATGATTCTTCAGACTTCTGCGTTTTAATCTATTTTAGTTCCAGCGTCTCTGTTTGAAGGTTGTGCCTGCCTTCCCATAGAGATCACCGAGTTAATTAGATGTTTTGATTATTCTGTTGTGTGGCGTGGAATTTATAGTAGATGCATTCTTTACATTAGTTGCAACAGTAATGGTTAATCATTATGCTTTCTTTGATAATCAATATCTATATTTCTCTACTGTGTAGGTTAGTTTCAATTATGCAAGTGTGTGTTAGCTATAACAGTCAAGCTCATCTCTAGTTTCTTTTAATTGCTCGTCTTTCTCAGGTTTGCTAATTCACTCAAATTATAGCTTAGAATTATTTGGTTTAATTCTTGTTATTTTCAATTCCTAGATTGGTGGAATTAAACTAGCGATGATGGATCTGCATATAGTCTGGTAATGTTAGGATTTCACTTCTTGTAAAATTATTCTAGTTATTTATTTCTAGAATCATTAGTTGCTGGATTGAAATTGTAGGAAGGTAATTACAATTATGAAATTATTAAGTAGGTAATTCAGATTATTTTAATCATGAGAGGAGTTTGACTGAGCGGATAGGTAGGAACATTAATCCTTCATTCAATTAATTAGATACTTAGTGTTTATGCACAGACAGTGTTAATTATATTTGAAATAAAAAGACTTCCCTGGGTTGACAATTTATATTGAGCATTCTGCATGTTAGCTGTAACTAACTAGAATATAGAGTGACCAACAGTTTGGCGCTGTTGCTAGGGAAGGTAATTGTTAGACACCATAGTAGTTGCATCTGTTCATTTTTATTTAATTTCTAAGATTGCATGTTTTGGGTTGTATGAATACAAGGAGAGTACATCATGACATTCCCAGAACTCCCCAGAATACTAATTTTGCAGGTGTTTAGGTCGTGGCAGCAACCCAACATTGGGAAGAAGGACATTCATTGACGATCTAGTTTCCAGAACCAATTCTTCTACCAAAGCTCACCATAAAGGATCATCTGTCAGAAGAAGCCCGGTTACCCCTAGAGTAGAAGAATCAGTTTCGACAATGGATAATATAGGAGGAGCTATGCCACCATCAGGTGTCCTTGCAGATGAAGACAGAGTCAGTTCTATGGGAGCAGGTGACCGAGAGATGGTTTACCACATTGACGAAAGGAAGGTGACAAAGGAGGAGTGGACACAACTTCATCAGAAGTGGGAAGATCAGAGAAGGAAAAGACAAGAGAGAGCAGAGGAAAACATGAACAATGGACGTGAACCTGAAGATCATAAGGAAGTGGTGGGGGGAAACCATCACAATGATGGCAACCCCTGCATGAGGGGACATTTTCCACACTCTAATTCCTCATTCAATAGCCATCTAGATAATCCCCCATGAAAAACATATCACCATTAGTATTACCATGTTTTCATGGGAAGTCCACAGAGGATTCGGATGAGTTCCTCTTTGAGTTTGAAATCCTCTACTGCACCTACGATTACACTTCTAGCGAGAAGAATTTAAAAATTTTCCCTGCTACTTTGAAGGATAATGAGCTACGTTGGTTCATGAGCCTTGGTGGTGAGACTGTCACCACCTGGGATCAAATGAAATAGGTTTTCCTTGAAAAATACCAGGAGTACTGTAACACTAAAGATAAAAGAGAAGAGTTGTTCAAGATGTTATAGAAGGACGAAGAGAGTCTGGAAGATTTCGTACAGAGGGCAGGAAAAACTATTATGGGGCTATATGTGCTCAATATTATGCTACTTCATGGGATTAGAGAATATTTCCTAGGCATGTTGAACCTACTGGGAAAGGGGGATATCTTGAAGGAACCCTTTGAAAATATTGTTGAATTATGCAGAAGGTATTCCAAAGGATCCTCTAGAACCAACAAATGGGACAAACTGAAACAAGATGTATTCAATAGAACACAAATTTCATCCAATGGAGGGGCCACCTGAGCATAAATTGGAAACCTTCTCAATAACTTCAAAACAGAGATGATGAGTTCCATCTCCTCAGAAATAGATGTCCTGAGAGCAAAGCAAAAGCAAGCAATAGAAGATTTAACACTTGGTGTATTCTACCCCAGATGCAGGAAGAAGCACCCCCTGAAGGAATTCCCACTTGACAAGGTGGAAGTGTGCCAATTTTTTGAATTGGACCATGATATGAAGGAGTTTCCCTCACTACCCCAAGTGAAGGTATCCCTGGATGCATCTACTCCGGATGTGGAACTAGCTTACTTTATTGCCCAGAAGAAGCCTTGGAAACCTCGAAACCAAGGTATGAATCCAGATTAGTTCCCCTTTTGGAATAACATGAATAGTATGAATAATATCAATCATATGAATATACAATTCCGTTCACACTATTCTAACCATCAATGGCATCTATCTCAGCCTTCTATGAATAATTTCAACTCTTGGTCACCTTGGACACAGCCACTAAATTAGTAGACTTCTTGGTCTCTTGGGTGGAGGAAATCCCATCCAGAATATTAGTTTCCTCATAACCAACCTCCTCACCAACAATTTCCTTCTCAACAGTTTCCTCACCAACAATACCCTCCTCAGAATTATCCTCGCCAATAGTACCAGCATCCGTAGGTGCAACTCCAGAACAATGCTGCACTAATGAACATGCCTATATGACTATAGCTGCCTACCCAACCTAAACCCAACCCAAACAATAAATCATTCCACCAGTTTGATGCTGCCAACATGCCATTTTACTCCATCACTCCAGTTCACTGTAACGACATACGCTTACGGTCATGGAGAGTAGTGGAGCCTTTAGCCATTGAAGATGTTCCATATTCGATGACCAAAGTAAAGATGAATCAGCAATACCCATCCAACACAGAAATATCCATTATTGAGGATGCTGAAAGTCCTACCAAGACACCGGCTGAAACAAAAGGAGAATTAGTTATCAAAACAAAGCCTAAACAACTAATTAGAGAACCTCCATACCCTGAATGACTGAAACTATAGAAAATAGTGGAACAACATCAGTTTAACCTCCTCAGAAAATTGAAAAACTTATATGTCAAAATTCCATTGCTGCAAGCCCTTCATGATGTTCCTATCTACGCCAAGACAGTCCGGGATCTTTGTGTAAGAAAAGAAGGAAGAAAACCTAGGGATCCTCCCACTTTCCATGTTATAGGAAAAATCTCTAAACTGATAATGGGAAATATCCTCTTATCCAAATATGATGATATTGGGAACCCCACTGTCACAATACATATTGGGGATACTCAGATACCAAATGTTTTGGTGGATTTAGGTGCAACCATTAACATTATGAGCATAGAAAATGTACAAAAACTTGGGTTCACCAACCTTCATCCAACCCTGACCATTTTAGAAATGGCTAACAGGTCCACCATCAAACCCAAGGGAATATTGGATGACCTCATTATCTCAATAGATTTGTGGGAGTACCCCGTAGACTTCTTGGTGTTACAGCCGAAGTCACAGCTAGGTGGACACCCGCTGATCCTAGGAAGACCTTGGTTAGCCACAACAGATGCTTACATCATCTTTTGTTCAGGTTCTATGACCATTTCAGATGTGACCGAGACAAAAGTTCTTACCTTATATCCTCTAGCTCGACCTAGCTTAGAAGCAGAAACTCCACTATGGATGGAGCTAGAGGAGGAAGATGATGTTCAACCGTTATTAATGATAGGGAAAACCTTAAACTTCAAAGATGAAACAGAGGATGATGTTATCAATAGTTTCATTAGTGAGCCTACATCTGTCAATAAACATGTTTACCAGATCCTGAATAGTACCTTAGATGAAGAAAAACAAGAAAATATTATAGAGGAGACTTTATTCAGTGACGCCAGTATAATTACAGTACTCAAGAATTCAAAAAGTATTTTAGTTGAGATAGAGCTAGGTAAAACACTGAATATCAATCCAAACCTCACCCCTGATGAACTGGAACATCTAGTCACACTCCTGAAATAGCACAAGGGAGCATTTTCTTGGGAGTACAAATATATTAAGGGTATCCCTTCTAATCTATGCACCCACCACATTTACATTTAAAGTGACTCTGAACATGTGTGCCAACCACAACGAAGGATGAACCCCAACCTCAGGGACATAGTAAAAGAGGAAATTCAAAAGCTCTTGGAAGAAATGTTTATATACCCGATCTCAGATAGCAAGTGGGTTTCTCCACTCGTGATAGTGCCAAAAAATAATAGGAAATGGAGAGTCTATGTGGATTATAGGGAATTAAACAAATAAACGCAGAAATACCACTTTCCCTTACCTTTCATTGATCGGATACTTGATACCTTGTCCGAGAAGAAGTTATTTTCCTTTCTAGATGGGTTTAGTGGGTATAACCAAATCCATATCACTCCCAAAGACCAAGATAATACCACTTTCACCTGTCCCTCGGATACCTTTGCATACAGGGTACTTCCCTTCAGTTTGTGTAACGCACTGCCACCTTTCAGAGAGCTGTGATTGGCATCTTTTCATAGATGGTCAATGACAGTATGGATATTTTCATGGATGACTTTACCCCATATGGAAGTGACTTTGAAGAGGCACTGAAAAAATTAGATAAGTTTTTGACACCCTGTGAGCAGTCCCAGCTATCTTTGAGCATTGAAAAGTGTCATATGATGATGAACGAGGGGGTTGTTATAGGGAACTTCATCTCTATTGTTGGTATCTAGGTAGACCCAATCAAAATAAGGGTAATTGAAAACATATCCACTCCTAGAATATAGAAAGAGGTAAGTATCTTCGAAGGGCATGCTAGTTATTACATAAGATTCATAGAAATTTTTTCCAAACTAGCTTCTCCTTTATTTACTTTGTTGATGAAGGATGTATAGTTCATTTGGAATGATGCATGCCATCAACCTTCACTAAACTTAAGAAGAGGTTGTCTACAACTCCTATCTTAATGGGGGCCAATTGGGCCCTACCTTTCCATATTTCTTCTAATGCCTCTGACACTTCCATTGGAGTAGTGTTGGTACAACAGGATGGTCAAGCCCCATATGCAATTTACTATATAAGTAAAAAATTGGCCCCTGCTGAACTCAATTACACTGTTACAGAAAAGGAATTTTTAGCCATTGTCTATTCCATCAATAAATTTAGACACTACATCACTGGATACCCCACTTTTGTGCACACTGACCATTCAGCCATCAAGTATTTAATGAACAAACCTGTTACAAATTATAGGATAACTAGATGGTTGTTACTATTATAGGAATTCAACATTATGGTTATTGACAGACCTGGAAAGGAAAATGTTGTTGCTGATTTTTTATCTCATTTTACTAACAATGATGACAGCATGCCAGTTGAAGATTATTTTTTAGATGAACATTTGTTTGCAGTCTCAGCTCATTCCCCCTGGTACGCAGATGTTGCTAACTATTTGGCTACAGGAAAGCTTCCAGCACATCTGTCAAAGAGAGAGAAAAGGAATATCATCCAACAAAGTGCTAGGTACTGCTGGATAGATGGTCATCTTTTCTACATAGGCCATGATCTTGAAATCAGGAGATGTGTAAGAGAGGATGAAATTTCAACTATCTTGAAGGCTTGTCATGACAAGCCCTACAGGGGACACTTTGATGATAAATGAACAAGTCATAAGGTATTACGAATGGGCTATTACTGGACAAAATTTTTCAGGGATGTAAAGAAGTATGTACAAGATTGTGATAGTTTTCAAAGGATGGTCCAACCTAAAAGACTGGATGAGATGCCCCTTCAACCAAAACTGGTGGTTGAACCCTTTGACAGATGGGCCTTGGATTTCATTGGGTCCATCAACCCTCCTTCGAAGCATAAAGTTTACATCTTAGTTTGCACCAATTATATGACAAAATGGGTGGAGGCTGTTGCTTTGGTGAAGGCCAATGACCAGATTGTAATAGATTTCTTGTATGGATAAATATTCACTCATTTTGGAGTACCCAAGTAAATAATCACAGATGGAGGACCATAGTTTGTGTCACATAAATTGGAAGCTCTGTTACAAAAGTATCATATTCAACACATAATAACTTCACCTTATCATCCACAGGCCAATGGCCAAGTGGAAAGTACCAACAAAGTGATTGAATCTGATCTCACAAAAAAAATCAAAAGACATCGCAGGGAATGGGCTAACAAAATTCCAGAGGAAATTTGTGCATATCGCACTACTTGGTGCAATACTATGGGCTTATTTCCCGTATGACTTGGTATATGGTAAGAACATTGACTTTCCCATTGAGTTTGAGATCAGAACTTTAAAGACGGATATGGAGGCAAACTTAGATTTAACCAAAGCTTAGAGGAGCAGAATAAACCAGTTAAATGAACTTGATGAGAAATGCATAGCAACTGTACATCAAACAGATTAATTCAAAAACAACAATATAGGTGGAATGATCGGTTCATAAAGAAGAAAGTATTATGTGAAGGAGACTAGGCATTGTTGTATGATTCTAGGTTCAAGAGGGACTTTAAAGGTAAGCTTTGAACAAGATGGTTGGGTTCATACCAGATAGATAGGGTGTTTGATAATGGCACAGTCTGCCTGATCATTATTGATGAAGATCATGCGCCATTATTCACTAATGGTCACAAGCTGTGACTATATCACAAGCCAATCTAAAGGGACGCATTTATCTCACAGGTTGTAGCTAATCCAGGATACCAGTTAAAGCAAGGACAAGAATTTTCTCTATCCCTGTTAATCTTTAAAAGGACACTACGATTTCCACACAGAAATTTGTACATAAATAAATTCACGTTTTGTTTTATTTTTATGTTGTTTTCCTTTACGCTTGATTGGTTTTCTTCGAAGAATCTATGAAGGAACTTACTTAATGAGCAGTGGTCATGACTGGTCCTAACGAATGTGAGCACCTTAATACATGTTCCTATTTCAGAAGAGATCCTTGAGAAAAAAATGAATGATGAACAGTTCATTCATAACTACGACTTCATTCAAATTTTGCCATTTTCGTATTTTTTGCAACTGCGACTTCATTAAATCCTTCCCATTTTCCCTTTTTCACAATCGTGAATCCATTAAATCCTGTCCATTTTCCCATTTTTCACAACTGCGACTCGATTCAAATTCGCCCATTTTCCCATTTTCACAGCCGCAACTCTGTTAAATCCTGCCGATTTTCCCATTTTTCATAACTGTGACTCCGTTCAAATTTGCCCATTTTCTCGTTTTCGTAGCTGCAAATCCGTTAAATTCTGTCCATTTTCCTGATTTCTCGCGGTTGCAACTCCACCAAATTCTGCATATTTCCCTATTTCTTGCAGCTTCCACTCCGCCAAATTCCACATATTTCCGTATTTTCCATGGCTGTGACTCCGATAATTTTGTCGATTCTTCTTTTTTTTGCAGCTGCGACTATGCCAAACTTATCCATTTCCACAGCTGTGACTCCATTATCTTCACTGATTTAGTTATTTTCATGGCTTCGAATCTGTCACACTTGCTCCATTCCACAGTTCTGATTTATGCTATATGTTCTCTACCATTTTTGCAGCTGCGATTCCTCCATAATTATCCATAGAATGGCTACAAATCCTCCATATTTGTCTGCAATTTCCGCTAGCTGTGATTTGGCCGGTTTTGACTTGCCTCACAGCTTCAATTATGTTTCCACCAAGGTTGAAAAGATAGTTCTTCATTCACCAAGGGTAATATCATAGCAATATTCATGCAATAATGTTTAATTTTATGGTTATGATGGCGTGCTGCACTATTATGGAAAGTCACGGTTCATCTCATAATTGATAAGGTACGGGGTCCAATTATTTACATGATTACACGTTAAGTGGATTTGAAAAAATTAGTCATTCTTTGCCTTTTTGTACCCATCATTAGACCTGTACTCCTTTAACTCTCAATCCACACAATTTATCTGGTACTTAAACTTACCATTCGACCGTCATCTTTTTTCTAATTTGAGACCAAATCTTACCGATTATTCCCTGCTTACAATTGTCTTAACTTTCCTAATTTATCCAACTCCAACCTTAGTTGTTCATGCATGTTCCTGTGGTGTAACTTCCATTTCTGGATCTGTAATTTGTTGAGTTGATACCAGAATTCAGATAGAGAGACGATATGGGTATCCCATCTAGGCATGAACCTGCAAATACAGAGGCCCTATGAAGAAACGCAAAGGTTTTTGCCATTTTCAAAGCAGCTGGTTGGATCGAGTTCTTTCAACGCTTAAATGGTTTTAATCGGGAAAAAACTCTGTACTTTTCTCTAAATTTGACAGAAACATTTTCAGAAGTCAAAGGTCTCTGCATAGCAGTTACTAAGGAGATTGTGGCTGAGGTTAATGGTCTTCTTTAGGCGGGTAGAACCTATTTTGGCAAAAGAACCCACAATGCAGCTGCTATGTGGGAGTTTCCGGTAGCTAGTGAACATGTCCACCAAGCAAAGCGAGGGATAGCATTGCAATCACTGCCTCACCCTTGGAATGAAGTGGTAGTCTTCCTGAAGAAGTACATCACATGTGAAGGTAGGTATCAGAATGTGTATTTCTCTGAGTTTCCTCTACTATCTCATTTATGCCACAGGTCTTTACTCAACATCCCATTTTATTTTTTTAAAGACCTGTATCATATGGCGGGGTTTGTAAGATCATCCTGATGCCCATATTCTTCTCTCACCCATCATGACCTAATTAAACTACTTATCATAAGGTCCTTAGCATAGCAGAACCAAACCTAGGAATAGTTCACTGGTCAACCTCAGATAATTCAGGCACCTGTACTTTTGGGTGGTGTCCCAATAGAAGAGGAAGAAGAGGCACCTGCATAGTTGGTGGGAGTGGAAGTAGAGGAGTAGGAATGAATTCCCTCCAAATCAGTTGGGGGGGAGTTGAGTCAGTGTCAGAACAAAACTCAATGAGTCAAGAGGAAGAAAAAGGGGAGGCTACAACAACATAAAATCCTATGGAAAGAATAGATAATGTGGAAGCTCCAGCAACAAAAGCTAAAACTAGAGCAACATTGTATGTTGTGATAGTGGAAGATGAGTTTGTGTGAGCTATAAGGACAAAAGGAGATACATAGATCCTCACCATTGAATCCTCTCTTGAATGGGGATAAACCTTAATTGAGGAAGAAATTGAGATGGAAGAAACAAGGGGAGTCACTGAAGAGGGATATGTTCCTTCTACATCATCTATAGAATTAGAAACCCTTGTATTGCAAGGGAAGCGAAGAAGGTCAAGAGAATATGTAAAGGCATCACGACCAATAAAGAGAAGGAGAACCAAATCTGTCACAGCAGCAGATTCAGCACGGGTAAGATGGGCGAACATCAAAGCAAATATTGAACTTGTTATAGAAGAACCCAAGACAAATGCTTCCCCACAAGAACTTGTTATAGAAGAACCTCAAATTGAGGGAATTTTGTATGAAAATGGTCTATTGAAGGAAGATGTGCAAGCGCTCCGAAAGGAATTGGAAAGTTAGAAGGAAATATGCAAGAAATAGGTGGAAATAAGGTTGCACACATTGGTAGAAGCTACATATCAGTTGGAAGGATCAACTACTACTAAGGAAGGTGAAGAAGTGGAAAAAGTGTTTTGCCTTGAGTGTGGGGAAATTTTTAATCAATCAGGATACAAAGTCACAGTGCATGCATTTGTTTCAAAAAATCCCACACAGGCAGTTGGATAAGAGAAAGAAACATATGTAGTGGAATTGAGGGGTGAAGATGAACCAGAAGTGGAAATGATCCCTGACATAGAAGTAAGGGAACATGATAAGTTACACTCTCAGCCATGGTGTTTTGTTACACAAGAACCAACATCCTTAGAAATTTTTGTTAAGGTTGCTACTCAAATAGAAGCAAGTGAGCCAGAGGTTGAGATAATCCCTGATCTGAACTTAGAATTTTTTTAGTATGACCCTAGAACAATATCAGGACACAAAACTAGTGGAGGGATAACCTCAGCAATAGAAAAAATTTGAAGCTGACCAGGATTTTGTCATACAAGAACCAACATCCTCAGGAATTCTTACTAAGAATCCCATTGAACTAGGAACAATTGACCCTGAGGTGGACATAATACCTGATTCAGAGCTAGGAGAAGATGAACAGATGTAGTCCTAGCCATCAGGGGACACTAAAGTATTCGGGGACCAGCCTCATCTATTAGGGTACATTGAATTATTTGAGGACCAGTCTCATCTATCAAGAGACACTGAGGTATTCGGGGACCAGTCTCATCTATCATGGGACTGAAGTATCTGGGGACTAGTCTCATCATTCAGGGGACACTAAAGTATTTGGGGACCAGTCTCATCTTTCTGGGGATATGGAAGTACCTCAATAGAAACCTCAGTATCCTGAGGGAATGGGAGGGAAAGAAGCTATTACATAAGAACCAGCATCCTTGCAACTCCCTATCGAAGCCACAACTGAGAATAAAGAAGCTGCAGTCGAGACTCAAGAAGATGCTAAGATTGAAACTCAGGAAGATGTTGTCACACAAGAACCAACATCTTCGCAAATGGCTTCTGAAGTTGCAGGAAGAGGATGCTATTACATAAGAACCATCATACCTATAATTGATTGTAGAAGTACCCATACAGGAGGAAGTTGTTGGATCACTGGTAGAAGAGGAAGTTGTTTCACTTCCAATTCAGAACAATCAAGCTCAAACATCGGGTGATAAGGTATGCACTCAATTTTCCCTGGACTTTGTCAATTTATTCTCTGATGAAGAGAAGGATGCAGGAGATGGAAGGATTCAAGGACTGATAGAAGAAATCTCGATGCTGAAATTAGAAGTAAAGAAATGGAAAGGTCAAGTGGACAAATATCAAGAAGAAATGGTTCCCCTTGTTAAGCATAGAAAGACTATTAGATAATTGAGGGAAATATGGGAAGAAGATTTAACATTCCAGAGGTTTCATTAGGAATAAGAACATAAATAATTGAAGGAGTTGAATAAATTCAAGTCCATGCAGAAGGAAAAATATCAATTGTACACTCTCTCTCAGAAATTGATGATCTCCAGAGCTCCATCTCCCTCTTATCCTGTATTTTTGTATGAATAATTTACTTGGTTTAAATTGAAGGCATTGAAGGAAGGGAGACCTTATGAACTAGTGTCCTCTACCCAATTTCTTGAGACCTTTATGGAAAGCCACTTCATTGAGCAGAACCTACTGTGTGAACTTTATTTGCATGAAATGGCTTGCCCCCTGGACCTTCATTCGAACCCTGATCCTTACTTAGGAGATGTTTAGCTGAGGGATTTTTCTTCTTTTTTTAGCAATCATGTGCAGTGGGAGAGTTCCTTCCAGATAATTTCTTAGAATGATGCTAACTCTAATATTTAGATCTGGCATGAACCTCAACTCCTCTCCTTCTTTTGACTCTTCGGGAATAGAGGCTACATCTACCATCAAGACTCAACAACTGGTTGAAATTCAAGAACAGGTCATCTCCACTTGTGTTAGCCATATTTCTAGATAGCAAAATTTGGCTTTGGAAGGTAGTAAGCATAGATGGTAGGATTTTCCTTCATCATTGAATAAAAGGGACCCTTATTGATTTAAAAACTTTAAACAGGTGCTCCCTAGGGTCGAGGGATATGTTGACTATATGAAGAAGTGTGGAGTTAACTGGTTGGGACTTAAATTCAAGTTCCCACTTATTTGGTGGTGAAAAAGGCCGTATATGGATGATTTTTCATTGACAAAGGAATAGGAGAAGCAGTATTGGAAATATTGGGTTGACCATAATGGATATCTAGATGGGAAGGAACCACCTGAACTCTCCTATAATTTTTCCTCTCTCCATGAATGAGGTACAGTTCCAGCATCAGATTCAAACTAGTGGAGGTTGTTGCACAAGGGCATGCATAAGGATAGTTGGGGGGGAGATGTTGGGTCCTAAAATGCCCCTTTTTGACCACACCTATTATATTGTTTTTTCCTTATCCTACTCCATTCTACACACCATACATATGTTCTTTCCTCACATTGAGCCTTGAATATTTATAGGTATGATTAATTATTGTTTTATCTTATTAATGCCTATTATTGTTATGATCAGAACTCTGTCTCTTGAATTATACTAATACATCATGATTTCATAAAGATATTTCAATATTTGGGAAGTATAGGTGTAGTAGACCCAGAGGTTTGAAGGGAAGATGAGCTTTTGATGCCAGCTGTCACTTGCCATTTGCATCCCCACACGCTGGAAGGAAACAAAGGTCGGTGTTCCACATATTTATGCAACAGACTCAGCTACGACAGCGCATCGTTGCTTAAGGTTTAGTTTCAATATATAGGGTATTCCTTAAATTTCTTTTTTTATTCACTAATGGCTCACGCAATAGGATTCCCTATATTATCTGCTCGCATTCAATTCCACTCACAAATATACAACTCGTTGTAACAGGGTAGCCTAAAGATCGTAGATCTTCATGGCTGCCCGATATCAGTGGGTGAAGGTTACGATTGATCATGTATAAATATTGGGAAACATATTGATCCATGGGTTGGTTGATATTGGATTATACTGTGTAAGCTATGACAAAGAATTGTACATTTATTTTACCATTCTAATATAATAAGTAGGATTCTTCATACTTCTACATTTTAATCTATTTTAGTTATGATGTCTCTATTTGAAGAATGGCCCTCCTTCCCATAGAGATCATCGAGTTAATTAGATCTTTTTATTATTTTGTTGTGTGGTGTGGAAGTTATAGTAGATGCATTCTTTATAGTAGCTGAACAATAATGGTTAATCATTGTGCTTTCTTTGATAATCAATATCTGCATTTCTCTTAAGCTGCAGTAGTGTGGTGTAACATTCGACTGCGTAGGTTAGTTTCCATTATGCAAATGTGTGTTAGCTATAACATTAAAGCTTGTCTCAAGTTTCTTTTAATTTCTTGTCTTTCTTAGGTTTTCTAATTCAGTTAGATTATAGCTTAGAATTGTTTGGTTCAATTCTTGTTATCTTCGATTCCTAGATCAATGGAATTAAACTAGTGATGATGGATCTGCATATAGTCTAGTAATGTTAGGATTTAACTTCTTGGAAAAGTAGTCTAGTTATTTATTTCTAGAATAATTAGTTGCTGGATTGAAGTTGTAGGAAGGTAATTGCAATTCTAAAATTCTTAAGTAGCTGATTTAGATCAATTTAATCATGAGAGGAGTTTGACTAGGTAGATAGGTAGGACAATTAATCCTTCATTCAATTAATCAGCTACTTAGTGTTTATGCATAGACAGTGTGAATTATCTTTGAAATAAAAAGACTTCCCTACGTTGACAATTTATATTGAGCATTCTGCATGTTAGTTGTAACTAACTAGCATATAGAGTGACCAAAAAAAGCCATATTTCCATGTAACTTGATACTTTTGCAGATATTGATAAGAATCAGCCTCCCCATTGAAGAGCGTGCTCAACGATGTAGTCTCGTAGGGACAAAATCTTCTATCAAGTTGGGTTTTTGTGATTTTTATGGTGTATGTATATTTTATGTGTTTCTTCCTTTAAGTGTGCATGTATTCATTCAGGATATTTTAACTAAGAAATCCAATGATAAGTCAATGATTAAAAATATCTCGATCACATGGTATCAAAGTAGGGATCTATGAATTTTGGGTTGTGAGTATGAATGTTAACTAGGGGAAAAATCAAGAAGGGATAAGGTGAACTAGTTCCTTATGATCCTGAGATTTTTTGTGTACGATGGAAGAAGATGATGGAAGAGGAAGAATTTTTCACTGTGTTAGAAAAATATTTCCATAATTTCTTTTACTAGATGGTAGTTTGAGTGGAGCAACTATTTGCATACTATCAAGAGTGGGTGACCAAGAAATATAAAAATAAGAAGAAAGAAAAAGATGAGGATGAAACCTTAGTTAATCAAGATGATGGAGAAGAGCCTCCTAAACATCCATCTCCTTCCTCCAGTTTGAGTTCTTCTTCTGCATCTTCTTCTCACCATTCTAGTTTTCATTTGAAAGGGGCTTATAAGAATCCATTTCTAAAGTTGGACGTGAAGTTCAACTTACCAATGTTCAACGTGGAATCAAATGCAGAGAATTTGAACAATTGGATCAGGAAGATTGAAATGTATTGTTAAGTACAACAGATCGAGGAAGAAGAGATAACAGTATAGATAACATATCTTCATTTGTTAGGAACTTCTCGTGTTTAATGGGAGATAAAGTTTCATAAAGGAACCAAACATAATGTCAAGCTCCTTTCATCTTGGTTTGATTCCACTTCTACTTTAAGAAATAAATTTTATCCATTAGGCTCTGTGAAGAAATCCATGATGGAATGGAAAAATTTAATATTGAATAAGGATCAGATTGTACAAGGTTTTACAGAAGAGTTTAGAAAGAAATATCCTGAATTAAACATTCTTTTAAATTCTTAAAAAACTCTCATGAAGTATTCTAGTGTGCTTCCCAATTACTTTCATCATACTTTGTTGTTATTGAACCCCACTAATATGGATGAGGATAATTTGCAAGCTACTCATATTGAAAGCATGGGAAATCATGTGCAATAACACCATCCAAAGAAGAATCACAAGTTTCAAAACAACAAGTTCAAAGGAAAAGGTAAGGAAAAAATAAATCTACAACAAAGAAAGAGGCAGAAAAGTGTCATTACACAAATTGTGACAAAGATGGGCATGAACAAGATCACTACTAGAAGTTACATCCTGAGATCAGGCCTAAAAAGTATGGAGGCAAAGGAAATAAGAAGAATATACAATAGTGCAACAAGGATTGGAATCTGACTCAGGGGATGAAACAATAATTGCAGCCATTGGTGTACAAGGTAACAGTTCCCTTCATACTAGTACAAGATATTCTAATGCATCTCATGATTATGATAAAAGAAGAAGTTGATTGTTTCATATCAGAGTTGTTGAAAAACATACAAAAATTGAAACTCTTTTTTATTTAGGTTCTCAAGGAAACTTAATATTTGAATCAGTTGTTAAGAAGTTGGTTTTAGAGACTAGACTCATCTCAAAACCTATCCTCTTGGTTGGTTGTGTGATAATTCCAAGATTAATGTCCCCAAGCAATGTAGGGTTGGATTTGCTCTTGCATTAAAATTGATTGATGAGATTGAAATGGATGTTGTACCTCTTGAGATTTGTGGCATAGTTTTGGGAATCCCTTACCTTTGTGATCGAAAATAAGTATTCTTCAATCATGAGAACAAGTACTATCTCACAAAATGTAGTGTGGAGTATGTTGTAAGGACTCACAAGATGAAGGTTAACTCTACTCTTGTTAGTGCATGGAATGAAAAGAATCATCAACACTGATAAGAGATGTATGATCATAGTTGTGAGGGAAAAATATGTTGAGGAATCTAATGATTTCCAAGGTTGAAATCATTTTCATAAGAAATCTATTGTTGATATTGTTTATAACTATCATGATATTTTCTAGGAACCAAGTGTTTTGTCTCCCAAGAGGGAGATTCAACATGAGATTCATCGTCAACAAGATGCCCCTCTTCCAAATGTGGGCATCTACGGGATGACATATGTAGAAATGGATGAAATTAAAAATTAGGTGCAAGACTTGTTAGACCAGGGAGTTATCAATCCTATATCCTCCCCATGTGTCTCTCCTATTGTGATGGTGTTGGGGAAATATTGCACATTGAGGATGTGCATGGATTATCTGGATCTCAACAAGATCATGGTGAAAAATCAGTATCCTCTTCCTCGTATATATGATTTACTTGATCAAGTAAAATATGTTCTTTATTTCACTATGTTGGATTTGTGCAATGGCTACCATCAGATCAAAATTGTAGAAGGAGATGTGTCGAAAAATTATTTTAAAACAAAGCATGGTCTTTTTGAATGGTTAGTGATTCCTTTTGGGATTTTCAATACCCAAACTACTTTCATGCGTGTGATGAATGATGTATTTCAACAATTCATAGATGAATTTGAGATTGTATACTTAGATGATATTATTTCCTTTAGTAAATCTTGGGAAGAACGTGTAGGGCATGTAAAATTGGTTTTGGATACTTTGAAAAAGGAGAAGTTGTATGTAAAATTGTCAAACTGTGAATTTGGGAAAACTTATTTAGTGTACTTAGGTCATATTGTAGGATGAGGAAAATTGAGGATTGATCCTTCAAAATTTGATGTAGTTGTAAATTGGCGCAAGTCTGCATCTACAACAGAAGTCATAAGCTTCTTGGGAGTTGTTCAGTATTGGAGAGAGATCATAGCCAAATTCTCTTTCATTGCATCTCATTTACATGCCTTAAAAAGTATAAGGAATATATTTTAATGGGGAGGTAAAGAGCATAAATATTTTTATAAATTGATAGGGAATATCAACACCACACCATTGTTAACATTGCATGACCTTCAAAAACCATTTGAGATTGAGATGATGCCAGTAGTTATGCCATGGGATCAATATCAATGCAACATCGCAAGCCTATTTGTTACCATTCAGAAACTTTTTCACAAGTTGTGGCTAATTACCCCATGTATGACAAATAGTTGTATGATTTGGTTCAAAGTGTTAATAAATGGAAGAACTACTTGATGGGAAACGAAACTATCATTCATACGGATCACCAACCTTTAAAGTACCTCTAGTCACAAACCAAACTGCAACAATATTGTCACTATAGGTGGATGGGATTCCTCTAACAATTTCATTTGGTAACCAATTGCAAGAAAGGATCAAGCAAAAAAGTAGCACATATGCTTTATATACCTCCTATTGTTGGATCCATTGTTTTTCAAAATGCTTTTCTTTCCCATGATATCTATGTTGAACAATATACTAAAGATGAATATTTTAAGAATGTTTATGAGAATATAAACCATGGTGAATAAGTATATGACTATTAGTTTCAGGATAAGTTACTCTACCATCTTGGAAATATATGCATCCCTTTCAGTGAGAGAGCTCATCTAATCCGAGAAGCACACAATTCTCTTATATATGGGAATTTTGGGGTAGGAAAGAATTTGTCTCATTTGCAAAGACTTGTGTATCAGAATTGAATAAAAGAAATTGTAACTAAATATGTAAAGGTATGTGTGATGTGATCTACTTGTAATCCCACTAATATAAAAGTGGTACTGTACTCACCACTTCCTGTTCCAGCTCACCCTTGGGATAGCATATCCATGGATTTTGTAGGGGGTTTTCCTATGTCTAAAAAAGGTCATGATTATGTGTATGTGGTAGTGGAAAGGTTCGACAAGATGTGTGTCTTGATGCCATGTAAAAACTAAATCAATGCTGAGCCAAGAACTCATTTGTTCTTTATCCATATATGGGTCCATTTTGCACTACCCACTTTGTCAGAACATTATACCACCTCAGACAATAGTATAATTCATTTTTACCTACGCTAGATGGTCCAAACCATGTTATATGATGTTTGACTAAGGTTGTTAGGGGTTTGGACTATTAATGACTACCAATTCCCTTATTTTG
The DNA here is from genome assembly GCA_001517045.1 of Pseudotsuga menziesii. Lineage (NCBI taxonomy): Eukaryota > Viridiplantae > Streptophyta > Pinopsida > Pinales > Pinaceae > Pseudotsuga > Pseudotsuga menziesii. Next base: position 733,281 of record LPNX010567411.1, read on the forward strand.
TTCAACTAGGAGATAAGGAGCCTGATTTATGACCACTTGGTCCATCGGGTCTCTCCCATCCCTTAATTAATCGATCTAGATTTGGCCAAAGGTGTTCATGCATTGTATTTGGTTAATTTTGGTTCTTTTGGTCCTTTTGGTCCTTTTGGACATCCTAGAGCCACTCCCATGAATCCACTCACTCCACCACACATATTCCACCTTCATTTATGACAACCCATGCCATCATGATGTTCACATTAGACATTCGTGACCATTTTAGGTGGTTTGGAATCCTATTTCTTAGCCTAGGGGGGGTTTGATGTAACACCCTAGTTTTGACCCTGTTTGCATTAATGTATATGATGTAAATATTATATGGAATCATGACAAGGATCTTAAGGCTAAGGCCTTGTCATTTATTAGTTTTTGGTATATAGGCAATCATGATTGATGCCTATGGTTTCTGTGCTAAGTCAAGCATGTTTGTAAACATCATGTGAATATGCAATTTAATAAAAGAACCCATAGCCAGCTATGTCAATGCAACAAATAATGAGATGTGGGTAATGATTTTCCTCAAGATAAAGGGGAGGGAATGTTAACCTTGAGCCAGTTTGGGGAAAGGCCATGTGTCGTGGGGAAAACCCATCAAAACTGTCAACTACCTTTTTTCTTGTCTTTCTTACCAACCACTTATTTTTGCCAAAATGTGGTTGAGGTAGTTATTTCATGGAAGGAGAAGAGTATGGGAAAATTTGAATTGGGTAGAGCACCCAGTTTTGAATGTCATGTTTTTGCTTGCATGGACAAGAAAACACCAGAACCGTATGCCATCTTTTCGGCCTCATGCGTTCATGTCTGGATCATCCATCATTATTCACCATTCGCGTGGAAGGCTCTTGGGGGGTATGAGTTCTTCCTTTGTGTATCCTTTGCATTATAAAAGTGTTTCCCTTAGCGAGACAGTGGTTTTTTTGTTGCAGCATTATCTTGAACTACAGAGTGTATGAGACCATGTTACTCATGTTCCAAAGTAAATCATGTGTTGTGAAGTATCCCTGTGGTTGTTGTGTTTTGCACCCTGGTTTGGGTCTGAACTATGTACAAGACTTAGGAGTGGGAGAAACATAGAATTTGCTTGATAAACCTAGTGTGGAACCTCACAATAAGATAAGAGTGGCTAGTGAACCTGCTATGCAAATCCTGAAGAGCACTGGAAGGGAAGGTGTAGCCTAAGGGACTGTGGAGCAGAGAAAGGGACACTTCCTTATGTTGGGTGTGTATAGAGTGGGGAAGAAAGGATAGATATATCTTGTGAAGGTATTCTTATCTCTGTAGATGAGCTCACTATCTTAGAAATTCTTCCTACCCATTTCCTTAGAAGCCTGATAAACCCAACTGGAAAGATGGCTTGACTGTGTACAATATGATAAACCCATCTATTGGCTTGGCTGTGTCTTATTTCATTTGACCTTGTGAGTAACCTTTGGTTGGACAGTCTGATAAACCCACCTATGAATGTTGGATTAGATAAATAGCCTGATAAACCTAGCAGTGAGATGGCTTGACTGTGTACAACATGATAAACCCATATGTTGGATTGAATGTTCCTTAAGGTGAATTTGTGTTTGACTATGAATAGTCTATGAAACCCAACTATGAGATGGCTTGGATGAGTGGCCTATGAAACCAATATATTGGTTTATTTTCCCTTGTAGCCTGATAAACCCAAATGTGTTGGCTTGGATGAGTTTTCTTGCACCCTTGACTATGTATTGTTGGAGACATTTACCACCATACACACTCTTTTCGATCAATTTGGCCTAGTTAAACCACTATCCTAAGTATTATTGAATTAATTCACATCATAGGAGCACTAGATGACATCAGCTAGATCACACTCACACCTACCTTCAGTCAAGGAGGCTAACTTAGCCTTCTCCTACATTCAGGGAGGCTAACTAGAGCACTCCGAGGGTGATCTGAGTGTCATTAATGCCCCATATCTATAACTGATGGTTACAATTAGTTAAATAGAGTAGTGAAGGTGCCCTCCTTCATTAAATTGATTTTCTATTGATTATTTAATGAACTAGAGTCAACAAAGGCGCCTCCAACCACTTCTGATGTTCAGTTACACTTTAGTTAACCTCATCAGGGTTCATTGGAGTCATTGAAGCACTACCACTTGTTGGTTGGCTTGCTATGATATGTGTCTGACCTAATTTTAGTTAGAATCAGTCATTTATTGCACTCCAACTTCAGTTAGGGCTCAGTTGAGTCAATTAGGGTTTTGATCAGTGGTTAACTATAGTGTTGAGTGTGGCTTACATTCAGTTAAGCTAGACTCACTCATTCAATTCAAATGACCTCCTTGAGAATTCGAATTTCTTTGTCATTCATTCTTGCAGCATGATCATTGTATTGTATTACTCATTCTTTGTGTGAATATACAGAGCGACTACTCATTTTGTAGCACTATTACACCATTTTCATGTTTTATTTTTATTAATCTTTGATGAGACTGTTCTTGAGTCCCTAGATTACTATGCAGATTAATATGGTATCAAAGCTGATGATAAGATGAAGCTCAGATCTCTCAAAAACAATATTTTTGATAGATATTGCATGAAAATTGATTAATAGCTCAAAAATCCAGCACTGCACCAGAAGCCAAGGCTTACCACTTAATACCCCAAGTAAAAAACTTGTTGATTAAGCTTGCTTGATTGACTATGCTGGGTGTGATGAAAGCCTAAAATGTGCAGGCTATACAAGCTTACATTGCTCTTTCTATTGTGATTTTCAGGTTTCCTATAGGTGAAGCATTCACTCCAGCAGATTCAGATGGCCTCTTCAGTAGATCTTTTGACTCCGTTCAATTTCCACTCATGGAAAGGAGACATGGAGATCTAGCTATGTGCTAGAGGACTCTATAGGCTCACCATGGACACTGAAGAAGAGCCTGGTACTGCTATAGACAAATCAAGATTCTTGAACAAGAAGGATGAATCATTCGGATTCCTGTGCCTCTCTATTTCTTGGGATCTTCTTTTCCATCTTTTAGGATTGAAGACTCCAAAGGAAATTTGGGACCAATTGAAAAACCTTTATGGAAAGCAGGATGATTTGAGAGTTTACCAGCTTGAAAATAAATTGATGTCTCTCCAGCCTTCCAATTTAGAGACCTTTAATGACTTTTTCACAAAGTTCAAGCACATTGTCTTACTCTTGATCAGCTCATCCTCGCCATACTCTCCAAAATTGGAGCTGATTATTCATTTTTTGTCTCTACATTCCATGCGGGGAAGCTCACAACCCCTGGATGGAATATTCCCACACTCAATGCCTTCATTGAGTCCCTAAGAAGTGAACATGATAAACTTATCCATATGGGGATCATTAGATCCTCCCATGATCAATCCCTCCATGTCTCGAGGCCCAAAGATCTGAAGGGTAAAGGAAAGAAATAGAAGAACCCAAAAAATAAATTCAAAGCTCATAATCCTAAAGTGTAAAAAAATAGCATGATGAGTCTTTCGGCTCAAGGAAGAACAAAGGAAAATGACATCATGGAAAGGAAAATGTCAAGTGTTCATACTGCAGGAAGGGATTCCACCCTAAACATGCCTGCATGAAGAAGAATCTTGATGAAACTACCTCTCTCCTTGAGAGAAATCACATCAATATTCTGGAAATATTTCGAAGGAGAGATCAGCAAGATCGGGAACCACAACATGAAAAAGGTCATTCCCTCATGGCAAGCACTTCGAAGTCCAAAGCACTCTTGATTAATCATGGAGATTTGAACTACATGATGGGTGAAAGAGACTCATTTTCATCCTTGGAGACTAGCAAATCCATCCCCATACAAATGGGAGATGACTCCACCATCATTTCGGAAGGACAAGGTACGGTTGATCTTGAGAATGGCTATTTTTCAAATGTTTTGTATGTACCGTCTCTGGCATCAAATATCCTTATTGTCTATCAGATGAAACATATAGGAGTTCCTAAGAGAGTATCTTCCAGCCCAAATGATGTTGAGATAATGGAACTTGCATCCAGGAAACTCATTGCTAAAGGCCTTGCAACCATCATGCAAAATCCTATGAGTTATCCCACTTTGTGACAGATGCAAAGCCCACTGCACTGCTAACTCATGGAAATGAAGTTAGTAGGATATGGAATGAAAGGTTTGGCCATATAAATTTCAAATATTTGCTTCAATTACAGAAAAAATACATGGTTGAAGGTCTCCCGGTCATCAAGGAAACCACTGAAATTTGCAAGGGCTGTGTGGTTGGAAAACACCCTGAGCACAAGTTCGATCGAGAGAAGGAAAATTGAGCTACATGCATATTGGGGATGATATATTTTGATATCATTGGTCCAATTCCTGTCACATCCATGAATAGATCAAGTTATTTTCTGACTTTTATTGATGATTTTTCAAGGTACACATGGGTCTTCTTTCTCAAAAAGAAGTCTGAAGTATGTGAAATATTTTCTGAACTGAAGGCCTGTTGGCTTATTTTCCTGAACTAGGCCAATAAGGAGGTTTTTTCCACACAATCAGCTTAAAGCAGCATCCGATGTGTTTAAATTAACAAAACCTCGCAGGTTGTGGTCCTGCTACCAGCTGATTTTTCTCTTAAGGAGAAATTAAAATCAACAAAATCTAACCTATTCTAATGTTGTTTCTACTTAAATGAATCCTATAATTAGTTTTAACTATCAACACTATCTAATGGTTTCTTTCTTAAGGAAGTACTTCAATTTTTATAGAGTTTTCTGAATATAAAGATTTATAAAAAATACGCTAGATTCTACAAATTGATTTAACAGCTGTTAACTGGAATATACTAAAATAAAACTTAATCTAAACTATTCTATATGTACTATCTCAGCCGAGAGAATTTCTAAAGACTAGATTAATTATTAATCAATAAAAGATGAACAGAAATACTAAAAGCACAATTTAAATAGAAACATTTAAATTATGAATAATAAGCCACTCTGTTATATAACAATAGATTCGATGAAACAACTGACAATAAACAGTTATTTAAACTTTCTGAAATTAATTAATAATTAATTAATCAACATAAATATTTGAACTTAAAGATAATGTCTACTATAAAATCATTGTTAACATACAAATGATATTTTAAACAGACAGAAGAGTATATCATTATATCTTAAGTTTATAGTAAAAATACTAATAAACAGAATCATAACGATATATTTGTTCAAAATGCAATATTGAACTGATAAAGTGCAAATTGTAATTAAACACACATATATCAAAGTATAATGTGTTAATCATAAGATAGAAGATAAGATGCAGAATTATATAATATATCCAAAACAAAAATACCAGTAATGGTATCAGTCTGTAGATGTCCAGTTGTATTCACCCCCAAAGATTCAACTTCAGGAATGTAATAACACTAGCAACAAAATTATACTTCAAGTACATTTTCTTCTAACACTCCATCCTTTTTTCATCAAAATTCCTGTCTTATATAATCCTACGATTCAGTTTTCCCTATTAATGTTACACACAACATTATAGGGCTCCTATTACTAACACAACATTATCAAATCTCAATATTAACCAGATACAACATTATCAGTTTCATTTAGATACAACATTATCAGTTTTGATTTTGGTTAATATTTCTTTTGTTTCTGCAGGGGTGCTATGACCTTTACCAGATAAAGGCTAATTCGGGACTGCTTTAGAGCCACAAGGGATTGTATTCCCATCATTATCTTTACTAATCCCATCATTTATGGGTATACTAACTTCCCCGAACCCCTTTACCTCTGATACAGCTTCAGAAGTATTATTAACCTTAGACTTTATAGCTTTTCGTTTCTTTCGAATTTGTGGGGAGGGGTTCGGCCAGTACTACGTCGGCCCCAACTGACAGTCGGTTAAAAAACTATCCCGTGACTTGCCATTTATAGACAACTGATGTTGCACTATGATTTTAATCAACCCGTGGTGGAAAATACTTCTATTAGGGTTACTAAAACTTCTAACTGCCTATGACATTTTCTTCAATCCTTGCCATAAGTAAAATGGTAAATTGAGTTTACAACCCTGTAACGCTAGCAAGAGTCTTAAATGGTAAACATGTAAATGGGAGAAACGTCCGTCACAGGACACGTACCTTACCAAGATTTCGCAATAAGCTCTCCATTCTGGCTTTAAGAGCCTGATAGGGAAACCTATCTTCAGCTTAGTATTATCCGGCAATGGCAACAACAGAGATAAACACCTCTTCTTATTAACCTTGCTACCCTTAAACCAGCGTTCTCCAACTTGTGGGAGCTGTGTCGCTGTTGCTATCTTGTCTTCGTTAATAACGGACTCAAAACCCCCTATCTGCACAATGTCATCTTTTAAATTCATGGCGAATAGCTTAGTCACCTCTGCATGATGACCATCGAAACCCTTAAAGAATTCCCCCCACCCGATTTTCTCAAAACGCAGAGCTACCTCCTCGTTTGCCTCTATGAGCTCAGAACCGGAAATTTCATAACGGTTCAGAGGAGCCATAGTTTCTTCCACACTCTCCTGGTTTCGGGATGGAATGAACGGAAAGGTGAATAGAGAGGGAATAGGTACCCAAATGTATGACATGATGTGCAAAACTTCACATGATTTAGATCTGACAAACCTGAGATCTCTGGTCATGGTCATTTTAGCCGAGCCTTAGCAATGATGAGAGCTGCAACTCAATGTTATATTATGATATATGCAGGTTTATCTACAATTTAGCCACGACTAGTAGTGATACTCAACCAAATTGGCGTACCAGAGATCTTGTGATTGACGAAGCATAAATTCAAACATTGATTATAGACAGTGGTTAATAATGAACTTGTACATCGTGATAAAATGACATGACTATCAACATTCAATTCTGTTAATACGATGGCTCCATATGTTCACAGCTGTCGATTTATCATGAAGTGCAAGCCACATCTATGTGCTAACTTAGCAATCCGAATGACAAACGTTATCATTTTGACACATGGCCCTTCATAAACTCTGTCACCTTAATAGTCTTCTCTAGTTTTAGCGTGAAAGGTGGTAGCACTTTGTGTGATATAATGATGAAATCACATATCCTAATGTTAGCATGACAACTAGCGAAATGGCTTGAAATATTTATGTCATGTATTTCATAGGCTTAGTTTTAAATCTTTCAAAAATCCTATCTATGAATATCCAACATTAAATTGATAGGATATGTAAATGATAAAACTATAATATGTGAAAAATCCTATATGAAAATCACTTATTCATTAACTATAATATTTACAAAAATCATAGTAAGGCATTACATGGGATATAAACTTTAAGTTTAAAAGTCACTTTGAGTTCTAAGAACTTAGGATTAGTAATACCTCACCCATATTTATCTTTTAAACCAAAACAAGATGTGTTTTATTGATTTTCCCTTGGCATACTATCCTTTCGAATTTCTCAAATCATATATAGTCACATAAATTTATCTTAATGATTGAATTAATTACATGAAAATTTATGAAACTAACTGACAGTTGTTAATTGCCAAGTTCACTAGCATGTTTTCACCAACTCCTAACATATTATTTTACTTTTCTTAAATTGAGAGTACCTTCAGAATCAAAGATTCTGAAGGCACTCTATTATAATTTTGAGTAAAAAATATAAAATAGAGCTGATCTCCCTTCTTCATAATGAAATATGAAGGGGTTGTTGCTGGCTGCCAACAAATGGCGACAACCTGGGTGAACCAGTTATCTCTGCTTACACACAATGATAAAACGAAATCTTAAAGCCTGTTAAAAGCAATAAAAAATTCTTTATCTACATAAACCATTATTCATTCATACTCATAAGTATAACTCAGAAATATTCCATCTTTTGAAAACGAAATTTAATTAGGGAGAAACTTATAGTATCTTGGTCGAAACAAAGTACTTCATAGTAAGGATAACCATATACCATCAGCATAGAGTATAGAAATCTACTTCTCTGAAAACTTTCCAGAATCTGTTCCGTAACATAATAATTTTATTTTTGTTTGCTTTTCTTTTCTTTTAAAACAATAATTCTGCCTGAAGACTACTATCTAGGTATGGTATCCCAACCCACCTAGAGGGTAGTGGGGTGACATTGGTAAGAAGCAAGAAACCCTAACAATGGAAAAATGTTTCTATGTTTTTTATGTTTTATATTTTTTATGATAAGTGATGAGACATGGTTGTCTTCATGCAGATGTTGGAGTAGCAAGGCCTGGAGAAGCATCTCCATTAGACAGGTGAGCCAGAGCTCGCTTCGTGCCACAGGGTGATGATATCATCGGGGAGCTGGAGGAGAACCTAGAGAGGTTGACTCTGGATATCCCAGATGTCGATATAGATGACCTCCCAACTAGATATCATAGATCTACGGTGGGAGTATCAGGCCGATTTAGCAGGCTACTATGTAGGGTGGCTCAAGCAGTGATGTGCTATCATGAGAACCATTAGTGGATGAGACATGTATACTGAAAGCTGATAGCTTCAGGATTTTTGTATGATGATTTTGCCTGAAAGCCTACGTGCTTCAGATGAGGTCTCGGGACCTATTTTTGTAAAACTTTTTCATATATATATATACAAAATTTTACACGGTGTTTATATGTCTCAAATGGATAAATGCATTTTCTGTGAGTTCTATGTGTCTTCAAATGTTTATTTACAATATACCATGTTTGATTTGACGTCATGAATGGGAAATATGCCAATCTAGGATGTAATTAGCCAATGAATCAGCAACTACATTATGTTCCCTAGGGATATGCCTATAGGTAATGGTTCCAAATGATCTTTCTAACAAACGTACCCTCTGAAAGAGGTGGAGGAGCATCGAGTTCCTAATGGTGTAGACATGGTTTAAATGACAAACCATGAGCTGAGATTCCATCAAGACTACTAGATCACAGACATCCTGGGAGGCAGCTTCAGTCAGAAGACCGATGACTGCTTCATACTCGGCGATGTTATTAGTAGCGGGACCTAAACAAACTGCTCCTAAACTGACCAAATCTTTAGCCGGGGAATAGAGAACCCAAGCAGCTGAGGCTAGATTCAAGATGTGGTGGCACGCACCATCAGCGAAGCTGTAGAAAGCCATTTGCATGACCAAAACATGGTATAAATAGATGCAGACACTAAAACTCAAAACCATCTTGAAAATACTGAAAGCACACTGAAAGTCAATCAATAGACATATACACAAGATACCATCCAAGATAACCTAGGCATAGTATATTTTCAGGTACAACCCATTGTGAGGTTGCCCCAAAGGGATTCCATCATAATCAACTAACTCATAGGCTCCTTTCTCTAACACCTTGGAAATAAAGAAAGGTCCATACCACATGGACTCGAACATACCCTTCCCTAGCTTGTCATATCTCTGGTCATAAGTCAAAACTAGGTCATTCTCATTGAAAACACGAGGCTGGATGGATTTATCGTACTGTGCCTTGACGCATTTCTTATGTCCCTCATTAGACAAGGAAACATCTCTATGAGTCTCATCAAGGTTATTTAAGTACAAAAATCTCGCTTCCTCTGTGGAAGTGGCTGGGAGAAGTTCGATGGAAAGTTGTAAAGATGGAATCTAACATTGGATTGGCAAGATAGCTTCAAGTCCATAGACAAGTTGGAATGGTGTGGAACCAGTAGCTATTTTCATGGAAGTCCAATAATCCCAAAGAGTGAAAAAAAGAATGAGATTCCAATTGGATTTATGATCTCAAACCATCTGACGAAGCATAGTTTTCAAAACCTTGTTAATGGCCTCTAAATGACCATTATCTTACGGATAATACAGCAAAGAGTTTTCATGGCAAATACCTAGCTTGGCACTCAATTCCTCCATCATTTGATTACGAAAATGAGATCCGTGATCAGTGACGATGGACTACGGAACTCCAAATCTAGCTATGATGTGATTGAACAAGAAGAAAGCGGCAGTATTTCCATCTTCTACATATGTAGGCATGGCCTCAGCCCATTTTGTGAAATAATCCATGGCTACAATGACGCAACCATGCCCCCCAACTGAGGTAGGCTTACAATGCATGAATTCAATCCCCCATTTAGCAAAAGGGCCAACAACAATGACGGGGTGAAGTAGAGCAGGATGGGTGCGCTTTTTGGGATAAAAATGTTGGCAAGGTGGGCATTTCTTAATAGCCTCATGACATTCTATGAAGACAAAAGGCCAAAAATAGCCAGTACGAAGGTTTTTCTGGGATGTAGCCATCCCAGATAAATGACTGCCACATGCTCTAGAGTGGTAATCATTCAGCACGTGTTCAGTCACCTCATGAGTGAGGCATCATTGGAGAATGGAGTCAATCCCACGTCTATACAAGGTATCATTCAAGATAATATAGTACTTCACATGGTGACGGATGCGGTGATGATCATCGTGAGATAGATGCGACTGAAAATGCTAGGTCTAGAGATAAATCAACAAATCTTCATACCAAGGATCAGTAGTGCTAATTAGGAATAGGAATTCATCTGGAAATGAATCGCTGGGCTCAGACTCCGTGGTAGCACAGGGAAGGTCACATATAAGCTCGGCAAAAACCAAGGATTTCTTTGATGTAGCCTTGGCAAAATTGAGATCGAACTCCTGAAGGATAATGATCCAACGGGAGTACTTGCCCCTGAGTACCTGACGAGTCAGAATGTAGTACATCGGGTTCTGGTCTACCAATACGGTGGTAGTGCAAAGCAGAATGCAGTGATGAAATGTTTGCACAACAATGACCGTGGCCAAAGCTAGCTTCTCCACATGTGAATAATGGGTTTCAAAATCAATAAGATTCTTACTGGCATAATAAATCACATGCTCCTGACTGTGGATATTGTCCTGCACTAAAACCATGGCGATGTTAGTAGCGGAGGTAGAAATATACAAGAGAAAATCCTTTGAATAATCCGAGGGGTGTATCACGGGTGAATGAGTCAGAGCGTGCTTGAGATTATCAAAGGCGCATTGGGATTGGTCATCCCAGAATAATGGAGTGTTCTTCTTGAGGAGATGCATATAATCGTGTGTTTTCTTAGTGAAATTGCACACAAAACGACGAAGAAATCTTGCCTTCCCCTGTAAACTTTGGAGTTCAAGGATGTTGGTTGGGGCTAGTAGATTAATGATAGCGGAAATCTTCAAAGGATCGATCTGGATGCCATCTTTGGATACCACAAAGCCAAGCAGACGTCCCGTCTCAATGCAAAAAACACATTTATGCAGATTGAACCGTATATTATAATGACGACATCTCAGGAATATGTGTCTAAGATGACTAGGATGGTCCTCCCGTCGCTGTGAATGAGCAGGAAGGTCATCAATGTATGGTTGAACAATATGTTTAATGTCATGAAACGCATAGGACATCGCATGCTGGAAGGTGGATCCAACATTTTTCAAGCTGAAAGGTAACTTCTTATATGCAAAGGTTTCCCATGGGCAGATGAATGTCGTCTTATGCTGATCGAAGGGAAATATCTCAATCTGGTTATAGCTGGAGAAGCCATCCATGAATGAAAATATGACACTGCCAGCACAGTTGTCGATAATCTGATCGATATGCGAGGTAGGAAAGTTGTCCTTGGGAAAATATTTATTTAAATCCCTAAATTCAATGCAGACTCTAATGATTCCCAGCTTTTTATTGACGATACAATGTTCGATACCCATTCCATCAGAGGTACAGGATAAATAAAACCAGCTTTTAGAAGTTTCTCAATCTCAGCTTTAATAACTGCGACCTTCCTAGGATGGACTTGCCTAAGTTTCTGCTTGACAAGTTTAGCTGTGGGATAAGTTCTAATCTCATGGACCACAATGGAAGGGTCAATCCTCGGCATCTCTTCATAGGACCAGGAAAAAATATCACAAAATTCCTTAAAAAGTGCCTTATATGCTTCAGATTCATTTGTGGAGCAGTTCTTCCCAACGTGAACATGCTCAATAACATCAGGCTTGGTTGATATGTCAATTGGGTTCGTCTGAGTAATGTTGCAAAGGTTTCCTTCAGAATATATGTCTTGCAACAATATAGGACTTTGCAGAACGTTGACAATATCAGTAGGAAATAAGGATGCAAAATCATGGCTGCCCGAACTGGTATTGGGGAGGAACATGGATCTATGATGGTGATCCTCCCAAATGGGCTCATCCATATTCATTATCTTTATAAAGGACTTGTTGGAGGGAAAAGTCTCAGAGAGCTAATCTAGAACTGGAAGAGAAGGTTCTCACCAGTACAATAAATGGTAGGGATCGAAAGCCATTAAATGAAGGTCATTAGGGTGATCATCGAAACAAGTTTGAATGGTGTCATACATAGCTTCATGCGGGCTCAACGAGGTGGACTCAATGACATTTTGGCCCTTGGGATCAAAATCAAATGAGGAGATCATATGTACTGTCGTGGTATCCATGCTAGGAGGAGTAGAGGGAAAAATCCCCATAAGGGATGAATCCTTCAGCATACCTACCCCAATCGACTGGTAAGGAGGAGGGGACTGACCTAACATGGGGATGTTATTAGCTATGGAAGTAGTAACATATGGTGTACAGAAATCAAGATGGTCAATGGTAACAATTCTCCCAAGATGCGGGAATTGGACCTCGAAATACTATTGAAGCAACAGCATTCATGGCATAGAACCAATTCCTTCCTAAAAGGAGGTTATAATCCAAAGGGGAATCCACCAATTCTACTTGGATGGAAACGATTTTTCCCCCTAGCTTGACCGTGAGGGATGATATGAGGCCATGGGGTTGGAAACCCCATCCATCAAAGGATTTAAGGGTCATAGGTGATGTAACAAGCTCAGGAGAGCTAAGAGATTTCCAACAAGTCAGAGATAACACTGAGGTCGAAGATCCTTCATCTAGTACCATTTGAAAGACTTTCTTTCCCACTACTTTCATAATGATCTGAAAATCAAGTTTATGCAGTAATCTAGGGTTATAGTTCTCAACATTGAAGTGAATCAAGTTAGTGTTATCCGTGTCTACAGCTCCTAATGTGGTCAACAAGTTCTTGCGTTGTGTAGGGAAACTTTGGAGTACTTCTAGGGTAGACATCGCACAAGGTGCCTGAGCAAGATATTCAACCACATTATAGAATTGAGTAGCTCGGGCATTGGGATTAAAAATAGCCTTCTGAAGAGTACTCTTTGGTGGGTGCAAAATCATGTAGAGAGCAGGCTTCTCGATAGACAAGGGAATAGTAGACAAGGATTCCGGAGAACTAGTAGAGGGAGCTTTCCCTGAAGAAGATTGATCTTCTTTCTTTCTGCGGGTTTATCATAATTATGGCTTCGAGTTTGCATATGGATGGTATCTAAGGACATCATATGAATTTCCTTCAATGAGCTAGAGTTACCCTAGTTAGACATGTGGTCTACCAATTGTTGTTGGGAGGGAAAGGGATCCGTAAGTACTGTAGGTGTGGGGTTAGACTTCAGAAACTGGGAGATTTCGTCTCGACGGGGACACTCCTTTGAAAAGTGGTCACCACCGCATAACAGACAAGGATATTTAGCCTTCCTTTTCCCTTTGTCGTTGTCATTATTGGTTGATCGTGGGGTTTCCTATTGGTTTCCAGGTTTTTTATTTCAATTTTTACCTTTCTTTTTATTACTCGAGGTTTGAGTACTTTGATTAGAATTGACCTCAGTAGAAACCTTAGGATTTGAAGGAGTAGCAGTTTGGGTTTACTTGGTAGATTTCCCTATGGATGGGGACTATATTGAACCAACAATCCCATCAACAGGTACTTTTGCTGGTGGCTTAGCAGGGTCAGTACTGGGGTGAGGAGCTTGAGGAATTAGGTCATAAAGAGTCCTAGACTAGGAATAGACCAAGTCTAGGTACTAAGCCTGACTAATAGCCTGCTCTTTGGTAATGGCACTGCCCATGGCCACATATCAGAAAATAGGAGGCAACGAGGACTTAGTGAACCAATCAACTAACAGCTGATCCAGAATAGGGGCCTTAATAAGCCTTCTCCACCTTCTCCACTCACGAATATGATCAGAAATGTGGGTGGAGGTGTTCTATCATAGAGAAGTTAAAAGATCAGTGCCTATTTCATAATGAATAGGGAGCTGAAAGTGCGTAAGAAATACGATTTCCAACGAGCCAAAATCCACAAATGAATGTTGAGAGAGTTTAATGTACCATTTCACAGCCGTACCGGTCAAATTTCACTTAAAGAGTCGTAATCGGACATAATCATCCATGAGGGAGTTCAAGGAACACCACAAATGAGAAGTCATAACATGGTTCCATGGATCTTCACCCTGCTTCCCATCAAATTTTGGAATATCCGATGTTAACTTTACCGGAATGGGAGGCCACAAGGGATTGTGTCGAATGGGATCATTAATCAACTTGGACAAATCAGGAAAGTCCAAAGTTGCTAGGAAAGGTAACTGTCTATTGGGATAAACATACTGGTAATATTGATATGGCATACAATTACCAGTAGGGCCATATGTAGACAGATAAACAGGTTGCTATGAGGAAGAACCACTGTAGAATCCACCCATGGGGGGTGGATTTCTAGAATTAGGACCACTAGGACCACCAGGGCCTCCAGGAGGAGGACTGCTAGACCCACGAGGACCACCGGGACCACCAGGAGGCAGACCACTAGAACCTCCGGAGCCTCCAGGAGGTGAAAAACCTCCAAAGCCACTGGAACCACTAGGTGGAGGGCCACTAGACCCTCCAGATCCATAAGGAGGAAATCCACCAGGTCCCCTAGGATCACTAGGACCGCCAAAACCATAAGGAGTACTTCCATATCCTCTGGGACCATTAGGTCCCCTAGGGGGAGGACCTCCATAAGGTGGTCCTCCCACACCTCCCATAGTATGTATAGGTATCCCTCCCATGGCTGGCAAGTAAGACCAGTTTGGTTGCCCCCATGGCGTAAAAGTGTTACTAGGGTATGGAATTCTAGTAGGATTAGATGGATGATTACCTACAGGTATTTGATAACCATAACCACTAGAATACTGAATGGGAATAGGTTGTGCCCCCAATTGCTAACCTGAACTAGATGGGGGATTTACCACAACAGTGTGGGTGGGAGGGACAAAAACTGTATATGTTTCTATGTTAGAGGTCTTCTCTTGACTAGGTACAACTCCGGTATCAGATAACGTAGGTCATGCCGGTGGTTTTCCCCAGGCATTCAAAGGTACTGATGAAACATGAATTGAAGGTTGGGCCCCGGATGCAAAAGACCTGGGAGGATTTGGAACAGAAATGACATAAGAGGTGATAGGGGTGGAAATTTCACTTGGGTTGTGGGTTGTTAATAGACGATCTATAATCGGTTCAATGGGTCTCATAGAATTGGCTAGTGAACGATATCCCATAGGAACAGATGTGGAACATATTGGTGTAGTTCCTAATAGGTTATCAATCTACTTTTCTACCTCATGTGCATGGAGAATACTAGCACGGTATTGCATGCATTCTTCTTCACTCTCGGGAGAACTTACACGGGTGCCAAATGAGGCAATGGCCTGTCCAATAGGTGTCTCCCAAAAAGGAGCATTAGGACCAAATTCCAAATGGTTATCATCAACATGACCTTCCAAAGGAGGATGGAATGATGAATCTTCCCAAGAAGGTTGTTAGACCAAGGGAGGTGAGTGTAAAGAATATGGTACTCCACTTTCCACCACCACATTATCTCCCACTTGGGAGGTGGTAGCAGCTCCTTGGTCGATAGCTTCCATTGGATTTTCTCCTAAAGTAGGAGTAAAATCAGGTGGCAAGCCCTGTACTCTCCCGTACTGTCTTAACTCAGCCATTTTTTATAGTTCCTATCTAACCTAGGGTCTGAAAATCTAGAAAAAACACACCAAAAGACTTCCCTACTCAAACTATAGGTCAAAACAAGTAGACTTAAACTGACAGGAGGAATTCAAAATTCAGGTTTCTCATGAGGATTGTCAAGAAGATGCCACTCGTGATATACCTTGAGGGTACATGCGTAGTAATCTCCCCGAATAATGTTTTTGGAGTATGTCTCGAAACAAGACAGCCAAAGGGATTTTCTCAAATAAATAAGGTACCCTAGTGGGGTCTCCTGATATACTCAAGGTACGTGGGAGCTCGAATCGGTAGTAGTGATGTCTAATGCATAACCGTACACAAGGGGCCTTCCGATATACAATCCAGTATGTGAAGTACCTTTCTATATACCTCAAGGGTACGTGAAAGGCCGCTTGATATACCGATAGTACGTGGAAGAACTGCGCAAGTCCCAGGATGTAATGCTGATAAATAATGACAGCTCCTACATTTTACGACGCCCGAACACGTCTCTAACCTATCACTCAAGTTACTATATAAATTTTAACCTACAACTACCATTAATTTTAACTTGTACGGTTAGGTGAATGCATGATGTTTTGACAGAAAAGTAAAACCATGCAATATGCTTGTGCAAATGTTCACTTTACCGTTTAGTATGCCTACTTACGGGAGGGAAGAGAGTGTTTTTCTTTTTGTTTCAAAACCAAAAATCATTCCAATCAACAGTCATGAACATCAAATCAAAGACAAGAAAATAATTCTACAAACCAAATTCTTCTTTCCGAAAGTAAATGGTAAGGGTGAGAATATCTTTTCCTAAAAGAACAACACCAAGCACACCTATATGCCAATGCACTCTAACTTTTCAAATTTCTTAAAAACATAAGCAAATCTAACTTAAAACTACCATTTTTTTTATTTTGATTGAGATAGTCCTATATGCATGAGAGACAAAAGATCATAAAGGTCCTGAAAGCTAGTAAAGCCAATCAGAGAACTGAAATCCAACGCTCAAATATGATGTCCTAATCTCAAGCAAAACTTTTTTTTTTTGAAGGGAAGAAAAAGAAGTTTACTATGCAAGCAAGAAATGAAATCTAGAAGCTAATATAGTGTTCTTCTTTCAGTATATGCAACGAAAAGAGAGTTCAATGAGCACCCTAACTTTCGGAAAACAAGAAATCCTTCTTTAAGCACAACCAACAAGCAAGAAGCAGATGAACAATCAAAAAGACTAAGCAAATTTTGGAAATTCCACTCAAACCAAACTTAAACCATCAAAGCAGCAAGCCACACACATCAGATTCAATAACACAGGCCTGACACAGAACTAAAAGCAATCAAAATTCCAAATTTTTACAAAGAAAAATGAGGAAAAAGAGTTTTGGACTAGTTCCCACCTGGTACCATGCTTCGTAGGTGTTATAAGAGCATTTCCAAAGCAACATCATTCCTCGCAAACCAGATACAGGTGGTGGCACCGTGTACTGGTCACTATGTTCAGGCGATGGCACCACTCCTTATGCAAAGCATGGATGCGGTTCCCTGTAGATGGCCAAAACAAAAAGAGAACGATGGATCAGATCAAAAAAGACTAGATCAAGGAAAATACTGTCGAACTGAAAGTGGTAACAGCGCATAAAAGACCGAAATGACTCAGATCTGAACAGATCTAGAAATTTCAAACCCAAATAATACAAACCAGAAAGTGGATCTGACTGAAAGGAGTTGAAGAAAATGAAGCTTGGATTCAGACAAGAGTTGCACACTGAGGAAGATCAGAACAACTGAATACAACTATTCTCCAGTGGAGTCACCAAATTTGTTAGTTGGAATATTTCACCTCCTACGGACAGCAAGGTGTTCCACTGGTTTGAATGGTTCAGATCCAGAACAAATAGATCACAAAGGCTGATAACTCTCCCTAGACACTGTAGATATCTAGAAGTCAAGGCTTTGATAGTCCACTTGTGTACCTGCAATCAAGCTCAACATGAAATGAATCAAAGAAACCAGAATATGATCTACTAATCTATGCTAGTGACTAAGGAATCTAGCAATATATATCTGAAATGAAACATCAACAATATATATGGGACAAAAAATCAACTTTAATTAGAAATATGAAGAAGTTTACAACCAAGCCTTAGTGTTGACATGCATCTCTATGAAACCAGCTCTTCATCCCCAAAATATCTGACTCTAGCTCTCTATTCTCTCTCCAAATGATCTTGGGACAAGAATCAATCCAACAGCATAGCAATACCTTCAATTTCCTTCTCTCAACCATGGCTATGAACTCATAGTTATAGGGCTTTAATGGATAGAGATGGTTGAGAAATTAGTGGGTGAGGTGGCCTCTAAGATCCTAGGATGAGGGATCTCGAGCTCAACCAACCCACAACAGTAGGGATAAGAGATATCTCAAGGCTTATCATCTAGAAGCCTCAAGAATCTTCTCTTTTTCCCTTTTTACCCAAGGTACCGTGCTTTTCCTTCTATGACAGAGCGATTCTGGTAATAACCGCATATGGACCAAGGGCAATGGGCGGTGGCACCACTTGTGGACAACCGATGAAAGGCAGTGCGAGCAGGGGTACCACTCCTGGACAAAGGGGCATGTGCAGTGCTGGGAATTTGTATGATAGATTGATTAAAAACCATTTAGTTTCCACTCCAATAGCTGGGATTCAGGGCAAGTAGGTATGTCAAATGTCTTATCACATGATGGTGATAGCTTTTTGGTATAACATGATTCCACTTGAGAAAGGAAGGTATTTGCAACCGCAAAGCATAGAATGTATGTTTATTGGGTATCCTAATGAATAAAAAGGTTTCAAGCTTTTGTATATAAAAAAAAACAGATCATCATCGAGAGAAGTGTCAAGTTCGATGAGCCTCTTCAGGAGGTGGAACTAGTGAAGGAGAAAACTGCTGAATTTCCTTCCTATTCTACTGAATATTTGGATGATAAAATTGGGGGTGATGACCCTGATTTGGATCCTATGATTTATGATATCATTTTGTAGCAAACATCATATACTGAATCAAAACCTGAAGTACAAAATCATCTTCCCACATGGGCCTGACAGACACTCTCCTCCGCAGGAGATAACATTGGAAATCTAGATGATCTAAGGAGAACCTGGTCTGATTTCCAAAGAGAAGGTATCACACTCTCTTGTCCTGATAATTTGCTGTCTGAAACTTGTTATTTGATGATTAGTTCAGACCCAAAATCCTACTACCATTCTTGGAAGGATCCGAGATGGCAAGTTGCCATGGATGAAGAGATGAATTCTCTTTAGAAAAACACTACTTGGGAGCTAGTTTCTCTTCCTTCGGGAAGGAAATTGGTTCAATGCAAGTGGGTGTTTCAGACCAAGGTTGCTGCTAATGGAAGCCCCTGAAAATATAAGTCAAGGCTGGTGGAAAAAATTTTCTCTTAGGTCCAAGGTGTGGACTTCCATGAGACCTTTGCACCGGTTGCAAAAATGGACTCCATCAGCCTAGTTTTGGAAATTTCGGCATCTAAGCACTGGGAAGTGCATCATATGGATGTTAAGTAAGACTTTATACATGGATATATTCATGAGGAGATATAAATGAAGCATCCTAAGGGATACATCTCTGATCCATATTTGGTTTGCAAGCTAAAGAAGTCATTATACTCGTTAAAACAGGCCCCAAGAGAGTGGTATTCCAAGATGGATGCCTTCCTTCTCTCGCAAAACTTCCAAAGGTGTAGATCAGATACAAATGTGTATTTATAGAAGTATAATGGTAATTTGATTATTATTGTTTTATATGTTGATGACTTACTGATCACAGGTAGCACAGTTGCTTCCATTTCAGCCATCAAAACTGCTCTCCACAATGCCTTTGAAATGAGTGATTTGGGGCTCCTAAAACAATTTTGGGGGCTCGAAATTGAGCAAAATTATGATTGGATAATTGTCACTCAATCCAAATACATATAATACCTATTATTAAAGTTTAACATGGCTGAATGTATCCCTACACCATTCCCTTTCCTTTCAGGGATCAGCCTTGAAGAAGGAAAAAGCACACCTCCCATGGACTACACTATCTATCGATAGCTGATTGGTAGCTTGTTGTACTTGACACATTATCAGCTTGATATCTATTATGCCATGAATTTTGTATCAAGATACATGCAGCAGTCTCATGATATTCATTGGAAGGTAGCCAAGAGTATCATCGAGTATATTCATGGAACCAAAACCTACGACATTCACTATGCTGCAGACTCTGAGCTAGAGCTGGTTGGATAGAAATATTTTGATTGGGTGGGTGATTATATTGATCAGAAGTCTACTTCTGGATATGTATTCATGTTTGGTGGTGGCCCCATTTTCTGGTCTAGCAAAAAGTAGGCTTCCATAGCATTATCTTCAGCAGAGGCCAAGTATCGAGGAGCGGAGAATGCTTGCATCCAAGCAGTTTGGTTGCAATGAATTCTTTCAGAGTTTGATCTTGGTAGTACTTTGTCCATTGTCCTCTTTTGTGACAATAAAAGTGCTATTAAGATATGCACAGATACAATTACCAGGAAGAGGACCAAGCATGTAGAGATCCACATGCACTATATCAGGGAGCTAGTGCATGACAGGACCATCATTCTGCAATACTTCCCGACTGATGAGAATATTGCAGACATCTTCACCAAGAGATTTTCAGAAAATAAGTTCACTTACCTTCGTTCACTGTTGGGGGTGAGTTCATTAGGGTGATTCAGAATAATTTCAGTGTTCAGCTTGAGGGGGGGGATTTCCCACTGGTTTTTCCCTGTTTTCCTCACTTAGTTTGTTTTTTAACATTGTTTCAGTTTCATCATTTTACAGGGTGACCTATGGCCTTAGTTGTTGGGGCCCTAGCATTTTTATGCATTTTATGTTTTCTACTCCTCCTGAGTATAGCTTAAGGAGGGGTGTTGGAGACATTTACCACCATACACACTCTTTTTAGTCAATTTGGACTAGTTAAACCACTATCCTAAGTATTATTGACTTAATTAACATCATAGGAGCACTAGATGACATCAACTAGATCACACCCATGCCTATCTTCAATCACGAAGGCTAACTTAGCCTTCTCCTACATTTGGGGAGGCTAACTGGAGCACTCCGGGGGTGATCTAAGTGTCATTAATGCCCCATATTGCTAAATGATGGTTACAATCAATTAAACAATGTAATGAAGGCACCCTCCTTCATTAAATTGATTATTTATTGATTATTTAATGAACTGGAGTCAACAGAGGCACCTCCAACCACTTCTGATGTTCAGTTACACTTCAGTTAACCTCATCGGGGTTCATTGAGTCATTGAAGTGCTACCACTTGTTGGTTGGCTTGTTGTGACATGTGTCTGACCTAATTTTAGTTAGACTTAGTCATTTATTGCACTCTGACTTCAGCTAGGGCTCAGTTGAGTCAATTAGGGTTTTGATCAGTGGTTAACTGTAGTGTTGACTATGGCTTACATTCAGTTAAGCTAGACTCACTCATTCAATTCGAATGACCTCCTTGAGAATTTGAATTGTTTTGTCATTCATGCTTGTAGCATGATCATTGTATTGTATTACTCATTCTTTGTGTGAATATACAGAGCGGCTACTCATTTTGTAGCACTATTACACCATTTTCATGTCTTATTGGTATTAATATTTGATGAGACTGTTCTTGAGTCCCTAGATTACTGTGCAGATTAATATGTATGAGTCTGCTAGTGTTCCCTTATTCCTTGAGGAAATCATGACCAGCTCGGGGGTGGCAGTGTTGCTAAGAGATTGATGAGTGCACTGGCCTATGGTTGGGTGGAACTTTGCAACGACATAGCTGATTTTGGGACAAGTTCGTCTCAACATAAGTGTTCTTGTCTATGTTAATCTCTGCAATTGTATTTCTTACATTGTATTTGCTTGATGGAATATGAATAACATGTTGGTTGTGCTGAATTGATGAATTGTTCCTTTGATTAATTGCAATTATATGCATCTATGTATGTTTCCTTCAATGTAATGTTAAACTAAGTTGTATGGTTAGAATGTTGGATTGATGTTGTCCTGGATGACCAAGTATGTTCAAAGACTTTAATTAGCGGGTCGAATTGTCGAGCAGAAACCTCCTTCTGCAATGGTTTATTCCGCAGGCGGGATGCGGAATGCAGAATACATCCTTTGGCATATTTAGACCTCCATAAATTTAATTCCACATTTGCGGGATGCGGGTTGCGGAGGTGTCATTTTGTGGTTTACGGCTTTCCGTAGTTTTTGTTCTGCAACGCACTTTCCGCAATCCATGGGATGCGGGATGTGGAAACGTCCCTTTGTAGGATTTGATCTCCGCAATTATCCTTCTGCAATTTGCGGGATGAGGGATGTGGAATGCGGCTCCACATATTTCAATTTCTACAATGGTCATTTTCGCATGCAGGATGTGGAATCACGATATCTTGAATTCCATATTTCCCAATCCCACAACTCAATTTTTTCACGCCGTTGGTTTTTGCTGGATGATTCTGAGCCATTGATTTGATTCTAGATGTGTGACCATTTGTAATCGTTGATTTTAGTCGTTATTTCTCTCAGCTTTCCAATCTCCTCTGAGATCTTTCCTTGCAGATCATCGAACTGATCAATGGAAGACGAGAGGGAGCATGACAGTGTTGGAAATTTTAAGAATTGTTTTACAACCATGCCCTGTGTTTCAATAAACAGTAAAGGTTATCGATGAAATTTTTAATTCTGCATGATAATGGGGCATAGGTACATGACATTATGGTATCAGAGCTGCAGGTTGCAGCATTGGGCCTAGATGGGCCAGAAAGAGATAAGGGTATCCCCAGATACTAGCATTATAGTACGCTACAGAGTGGTATCTATATAATGGTTACAGCACTACAGTGTAGTATCAGCGTTGTGGGTTGTAGTGTCAGGCCTAAACGGCCAATTTGAACAGTTAATAGAGCTGTCGGTTACAATATTGGGCCTAGATAGGCTAGGTGATAGTAAGTAAATGGTGGTAATTTTGAATTATTGTGTATATAACAAATGGTGTTTGATAAAACATTTTGCAGAGTCATTGTGCATTTTGGAAGATCGACTTATTGGCTTTTCCATGAGATCCTACGACAGATATGATGCACGGGATTCCTACGAGCGTGCGGAATATGCTATGGGGGAAAACGTCAGAGTTGGAAATGATGATATAGAATCTAATGGAAGGAGATTTCAAGAGATGCCACCAGACATTGCAACCACCATCAGAAGTATAATTAAAGCTCAGGAAGAGCAGTATTAGCTAAATCCTTCCATGTTGCAAAGTTTCACAGACAACCAACGGTGCATGAGCTTGAGGCGACTTACAGCAAAACCAGAAGGTAGTAAGAGAAGTACCAAAAGAAGAATAAGGTCTTCTAGTATATCTCCTAACTTGCAAGGATCCATTGAGGATTCTATCTCTTCACCTCATGGGGAAAATAGAAAGAGACGTTATAGAAACAACTCACGGGATGAGTTTAAGAAGGCAAGGCCGGCTACCTTCAATGGTGAGACAAAGAATGGTCAAGAAGCTGAGGATTGGCTTCTTGGGATGAGGAAATATTTCCAAGTCCAGGACTATTCTATAAATATGGATGCAAGAGTTTCCATCTTCAATTTGAATGGAAGAGCATCCATTTTGTGGGAGAACCTCAGACAGGTAAAGGGGATCATTGAAAGAAGGCTTCAGCAGAAACAGTTCCAAAAGAATTTCAAGCAGAAATACCTCTCTGACAGGTACTATGATGACAAGATCAAAGAATTTCATGAGTTGAGATTGGGACAACAGAACATGGAAGAGTATGCAAACAACTTCTTGGAGCTATTGAGGTATGTCAGGTACATCAAGGATGAAAAAGTAATAATCCAGTGTTTCCTAAGTGGATTGCCTCAGTCTTACAGAGACATAATTTAGTTTTATGAACCTAGAACTCTGGAAGAAGTGATAAGGAAAACTAATTATTTCTATGATCAAAGTAGAGGAAAACCTGACTATGAAAAGACTTGGAAGGATAAGAAGAACAAGAAGTTTGAACAAAGGAATAAAGGTTTCAAACATTATAACTTCAGGAATCAACAGAAGCAACCATTCCAAGTTGAGAAGTAGCCAGCTAGAGTGGTGGGAGAAAATCCAAGAGATCCACAGCAAAACAAAGAACCACTCCAATGTTGGAAATGTGGAGGACTGCACATGCGCAGGTATTGTATTCTTGAGAATGAGAATGCTAGGCCAGATTACAACATTTAAGAAGGAGAAAGAGTGGTTCAAGTAGTAAGGGTCGTCCCTAGGATTTACGCAGTATTGGAGGACCTCCAGGAAGATCAACAGTCAACTGTGGTTGAAGTTGTAGGTAAGATTGATGAGCAATCTGTTTGTATTTTGATTGACCCTAGTTCTACTCATAGCTACATTTATCCTAGAGTAGTGGATAATTGTGCTTTTAAGAAGGCAAAGCATAGAAAATCATGGTTAGTTCAACTAGCCACTAGAACTAAGAGAAAGGTTAGCCAAGTGGAAGATAAATGTCCATTGAGGATGAATGAATGGGTTACTTGTGTAGATCTAAATGTTCTACCACTTGGTTCCTATGATGTTCTTATTGGAAAGGATTGGTTAGAATCTCACAGGGTAAAGCTTAACTGTTACAATAAGACTTTTGAATGCATGGATGAAGAAAAGAGCCCAAGAGTCGTAAGAGGCATTCCAAAGGTGATTTCTATGAAGCAAATTTCAGCAATGCAGTTGAAGAAGTTCTGTAGGAAAGGTTTCCAGTTGTATGCAGCTCATATTTTGGAGGCAAGAGAGAATGAAACTATTAGGTTGGAGGACTATCTTGTATTGCAAGAATTTAGGGATGTTTTTCCTAATGAGATTCCAGGGCTTCCTCCAAAGAGGGACATTGATTTAACAATTGAACTTGTGCCAGGAGTGAAACCAGTGTCAAGGGAAAACCCTACAGAATGAGTACACCGAAAATGATAGAGATAAATATGCAGTTGCAAGAGTTGTTGGATAAAAAATATATCAAGCCAAGTGTGTCTCCTTGGAGAGCACTGGTTCTGTTTGTGAAGAAGAAAGATGGTACACTCAAATTGTGTATCAATTACAGACATCTTAACAAAGTCACTATGAAGAACAAATACCCTTTTCCTAGGATTGATGACCTCTTTGATCAAATGAAACAAGAAAAAGTATTTTCCAATATTGACTTGAGGTCTGGTTACCATCAGGTGAGAATCAAGGATGAAGACATTCATAAGACATCCTTCGAGACAAGGTATGGATATTATGAGTTTGTAGTGGTACCATTTGGTCTCACAAATGTGTCGGCTAAATTTATGTGCCTTATGAATAGTATCTTCGGCAGGTATTTGGACAAGTTTGTCCTTTTTTTCCTTGATGACATTCTTATTTATTCTAAGAATGAGGAAGAGAATGAAGAGCATATGATATTGACATTACAATTTCTCAGGGAGCATCAGTTGTATGCAAAGTTGAGTAAGTGTGACTTTTACAGATATAGGATTCATTCTTTGGGTCACATTATTTCGGATGAGGGAATATATGTGAACTCTTACAAGATTGAAGCCATTATGAATTGGCCTACTCCAATAAATGTGATAGATGTAAGATCTTTTATGGGACTTGCAGGATACTACAGGAGGTTCATTGAAGGATTCTTCAAGGTTGCACATGCCATTACTTCCTTGCAAAATAATGGAATAAAATTTGAATGGACAGTGAGGTGTGAAGAAAGCTTCCAGTAGTTGAATAATGTTCTCACAAGTGCACCATTCTTGAAGATTGCAGACTCAAAAAAGGATTTTGTGGTGTGTACTAATGCATGTGGTCAAGGACTAGGAGGAGTTCTTATGCAAGACAACCACGTGATATTTTATGAGTCAAGAAAGTTAAAGGAACATGAGAAGAACTATGATACTCATGATATGGAACTTGTAGCCATAATACATGTTCTCAAGATGTGGAGGCATTACTTGATGGGAAGAATATTTGAGCTAAGGACAGACCATTGTGGTTTGAAGTATTTGTTTGATCAGCCTACTCTAAATGCCAGGAAAGCTAGATGGCTGGAGCTTTTATGTGAATTTGATTTTGAGATCAAGAACATAAAAGGAAAAGAGAATAAGGTAGCTGATGCACTCAGCAGGAAGGTGTAGGAAATGCATGTGGCATCCGTTAGTGTTTTCCAATTGGAGTTGAGGCAGTAGATCGTTAATCATGTTGTTGAATATGAAATGTATGTGCATGTAAAAGACAAGTTGCAGTAGCAAATCCTTGAAAAGAGGTATGAGGGATATAAATTGGAAGAAGATGGACTTCTTACCTATAAGAACAGAATTTATATTCCAAATGTAGTATATTTAAGGAGGGTTGTTATGGATGAGATCCATCAAGCTCCATATTCTAGTCACCTAGGATATCAAAAGACAATTGCTACAGCTAGAAAGCAGTACTTTTGGCTAGGAATGAAAAAGGACATGGCTGAATATATTTCAAGATGCATGAAATGCCAGCAGGTGAAGGTTGAGCACCAACACCCAGTAGGTTTGTTATATCCTTTGCCAGTTCCATAATGGAAATGGGAGGTTATTTCCATGGATTTTATTACAGGATTGCCAATAACTTGGAGACAACATGATTCCATCATGGTTGTGGTGGACAAGTTGACAAAGGAAACCCATTTCATACCAATCAAGTATACAGATAAGAACGATGACATTGCAAAGATATTCATGAAGGAGATTTTCAAATTGCATGGATTGCCTAAGGCAATAGTCTCTGATAGATATGTCAAGTTCACTTCCAATTTTTAGAAGGGATTGTTTACAAATTTGGGTACAAATCTAAACTTCAGCATTTCCTACCACCCTCGGGCTGATGGTCAGATATAGAGAGTTAACCAAGTGCTTGAAGACATTCTTCGCATGTACATGATGGAAAAACCAACCAAGTGGGAAGATTATTTACACTTGGTAGAACACCAGGAGGTGTAGGAAACCAGTGACTTGGGATAATCCAGTGAACATGGTTGTGATTGGTCCAAAATTGCTCAAGGAAATGGAGCAAGAGGCTGTAAAGATCAGGAAGAATATGAAAGTAGCCCACGACAGACAGAAAAGCTATGCTGATAAGCATAGGGTGAACAGAGAGTTCAGTGTTGGGGATCATGTTTACCTCAGAGTGAGGGAAAAGAAGAGTTCCTTGAAGATTGGAAGTTTTGCCAAGTTGTCACCCAGATATTGTGGGCTGGTTAAAGTGCTTGAAAGCATAGGGCCAGTTGCATATAGACTTGCATTTCCTGCTAGCACTAGGGCTCATAATGTTTCTCAAGTTTTTATGCTTAAGAAATATATACATGACCCTAACCATGTGATAAATTGTGATGTGATTTAGGTGGAACCTGAGGGAGAGTTTCGGATCGACCCAATGCGCATCCTCGATAGGAAGGTCACAATGCTTTGGAACTAATCCATAGGATAGTTAAAGGTACAATGGGAGCACTACGGTCCTGAAGAGTGGGAGCTGGAGGATGACATGCGATTGGAACATCCATTCTTGCTCTATTCTATGGAGCACTAAGGGTGGTGCCAATGTATCGTTTTGTTCAAATTTTGTAAAGCAATGAGGACAGTGCTATTGAAGGGGGGGGGAATGTAACACCTCGATTTTGACACCATTTGCATTAATGTACATGATGTAAATATTATATGGAATCATGGCAAGGAGCTCAAGGTGAAGGCCTTATCATTGATTAGTGTTTGGTATATAGGAAATCATGGTTGATGCCTATGATTTCTATGCTAAGTCAAGCACATTTGTAAACATCATGTAAATATGCAATTTAATAAAAGAACCCATAGCCAGTTATGTCAATGCAACTAATAATGAGACAGGGGGCATGATTTTTCTAAGGATAAGGGGGAGGGAATTTTAACCTTGATCCAGTTTGGGGAAAGGCCATGTGTCATGGGGAAAACCCATCAAAACTGTCAACTACCCTTTTTCTTGTCTTTCTTACCAACCACTTATTTCTTCTAGAATGTGGTTGAGGTAGTTATTTCATGGAAGTGGAAGAGTATGGGAAAATTTGAATTGGGTAGAGCACCCAGTTTGAATGTCATGTTTTTTCTTGCATGGAAAATAAAACACCAGAACCGTATGCCATATTTTTGGCCTCATGTGTTCACATCTGGATCATCCATCATTCTTCACCATTCACATGGAAGGATATGGGGGGGCAGTTGATTTCTTTCTATGTGTATACTTTGCGCTCTGCAAGTGTTTCCCTTGGCATGACTGTGGTTGCTGTGCTGCAGCGTTATCTTGAGCTACAGAGTGTATGAGACCATGTTATTCATGTTCCAGATTAAATCCTATGTTGTGAAGTCTCCTTGTGGTTTTTGTGTTGTGCACACTAGTTTGGGTCTAAACCATGTAAAAGACTTACGAGTGGTAGAGACATAGAATTTGCTTGATAAACCTAGTGTGGAACCTCACAAAAATATAAGAGTGGATCATGAACCTACTATGCACATCCTGAAGAGCACTAGAAGGGAAGGTGTAGCCTGAGAGACCATGGAGTAGAGAAGGGGACACTTCCTTGTGTTGGGCGTGTAGACAATGGGGAAGCCAAGACAGATAGGTCTTTGGAAGGTGTTCTTAGGTTTGTATATAAGCTCACTATATTAGAAGTTCTTCCTTCCCATTGCCTTAGAATCCTAAGAAACCCAACTGGAAAGATGGCTTGACTATGTACAGTCTTATAAACCGATATGTTGGCTTGGTTGTGTCTTGTTGAATTTTACCTCGTGAGTAACCTTTGGCTAAACAGTCCAATAAACCCAACCGTGAATGCTGGCTTGGCTAGATATCCTGATAAACCTAGCAGTGAGATGGGTTGACTGTGTACAGTCTGATAAGCCCATCTATTGGCTTGAATGGTCCTTAAGGTGAATGTTGGTTTGATTGTGAATAGTCTGTGAAACCCAAATGTGAGATGGCTTGGGTACGATTTTCCTGTGAAACCCATCTATTGGTTTGTTTTCCCTTGCATCCTGATAAACCCAACTATGTTGTCTTGGTTGAGTTTTGTTGCACCCTTGGCTATGTATGAGTCTGCTAGTTTTCCCTTATTCCTTGAGGAAATCATGCCCAGCTCGGGGGTGGCAGTGTTACTAAGAGATTGATGAGTGCATTGGCCTATGGTTGGGTGGAACGTTGCAATGACATAACTGGTTGTGGGACAAGTTCTTCTCAAGATAACTGTTCTTATATATGTTAATCTCTGCAATTGTATTTCTTGCTTTGTATTTTCTTGATCGAATATGAAGAACATGTTGGTTGTGTTGAATTGATGAATTGTTCCTCTGAATAACTGCAATATAGACATCTATGTATGTTTTCTGCAATGCATTGTTAAACTAAGTTGTAGGGTTAGAATGTCAGATTAATGTTGTTTTGGATGGCCAAGTCTATTAAAAGACTTCAATTAGCAGGTCGAATTGCTGAGCAGAAAACTCCTTCCACAATGGTTTATTCTACAGATGGGATGTGAAATGCAAAAGACATCCTTTGGCAGATTTGGAACTCCGCAAATTCCTTTTCGCAATTGCGGGATGCAAGTTGCGGAGATGTATTTTTGTGGTTTACGAATTTTCACATTTTTTTTCTACAATGCACTTTCCGCAATCCACAGGATGTGGGATGCGAGATGCAAGATACAGAAATGTCCCTTTGCAGGATTTGATATATGCAGTTCTCCTTGTGCAATTTTCTTTCCACCATTTTCTTTCCACAATTTGTGGGATGCAGAATGCGGCTCCATAGATTTCGATTTCTGCAATGGTCATTTACGCATGTGGGAAGCGAGATGTGGGATCATGGTATCATGATTTCCATACTTCTTGATCTCGCAACTTAATTTTTTCGCGCCATCATTTTTTGCGGGATGATTCTGAGCCGTTGATTTGATTCTAGATGCGGGATCGTATGTGATCGTTGATTTTCATCGTTATTTCTCTCCGTCGTCTAATCTCCTCTAGGATCTTTCCTTACAGATCGTTGAACTAATCAATGGAAGACGGAAGGGAATGTTGATGTATTTGTAACTTCAAAATGTATTCATCTGTATATCTTATGCATTGTACCCCAATGTTTATTCCGGGATGTGTCTGTAATGTATTTGAGTCATGTCATGCCCTGATGTTCCTATCAGGAGCTTCAATAATGTAAACAAGTCATGTCAAGTCATTGTGGGTAACCCTCCTGTTGATTAAGGGTTAAACTCCCCACAGTTCTGGGGCCCTAGGGTTATTAGACTCTCCTAGTGAAGTCGGCCCTAGTGAGTTATTGTCAAGTCAGGAGTTAGTATAAATAGAGAGTGAGCCTCTCTATTTATCACACACTCACTCACACTCAGTTGTAGCACATAGCTGAGAGAGAAGAAGTTGCTGGGGATAGAAAGAAAGAAGCTACTACTGTTGGGAGATCATCTTACTATTTTGGGGTTTTACTTTTGGTGTTGATTCTATCTCTAAGGAATTTGCGGGGTTTTCTCCATTTATGGTTTCCCCAAGGAAAAACATTGTGTTCATTGTCTCTTGTGTAACTGTGTTTGATTTTTGTGCTTGTTATTCTCTCAGTTAAAGCTCCTAATATAATGCTAGCTTGAATGATAAAAATCTAACATGGAATCAGAGTTAACCAGAGAAGAAGACACTATGTAGCTGTAGAAACTAGAGCTTCCTACTTTTTTTATGTCTCTCCATAGATTTTCAGAAAAACAAGGTTGGGATGACTCTCCTCTCTAGGCACATCTTTCTCTCGAAGCAGAATCTGATTCTAAGCATTTTCAGTTTTGGACCCGACACTACTGCCAGAAATGACGGCTTTCCACAGAAGTGGAATTTTTTAGTGATCCCAGGCCTGGATTGATCTCCTCCTCAAAATCAAAGTTTAGAGATCAAGATAAAAGCATTTGGTTGGACAGAACTCTGGGAAAGTCAAACCCTAATCTGCTCCTGAACCAACACTACAGAAATTCAGCTTCAGATCCAATTTTGACATATTGACCTGTTAAGATCTAAATATTTTGTATTTCCATTTGAGGTTCTCAGTTAAGATGTCTCATCATACCAAGCTTGATGAAAAGCTTGAGGTAGCTAATAACTTCCGAGATTGGAAGTATAGGATCTCCCTGGTCCTGGAAGAAAATGAGTTGGACTCCTACATCAATGAGGAGGTTCCAGTTCCAGAGGGAGATGAGGCTAAGGCCTTACACAAGAAGAAGTTGGTTATGGCTAAGAGGATTATTGCTGATTCAATCAAGGATCACCTCATACCATAGGTGTCCTCCCTAAAGACACCTAAAGATATGTTTGATTCCCTAACCAAACTGTTTGAAGGAAAGAACATAAACCGAAAGATGACTTTAAGGAACTAGTTGAAGAATGTGAAGATCCAGAATGCGGAGACCATGCATTCATACTTCACAAGGGTCTCCAAGATCAAAGAACAACTTGAAGTAGTGGATGAAGAAGTGGAGAATGCAAAAATTGTAATGACCACCTTGAATGGTCTCCCTAGATCATGGGACTCCTTTATTCAAGTAATTTGTGCCAGAAATAAGCTAGTCAAGTTCAACAGACTATGGGAAGAATTCTCTCAAGAAGAAGCTCGAATAGCAGCTTGAGAAGAAAAGATGGGAATTGAAGATCAAGCTCTCATGGTACACTCCAAGAAAACTAGAAGAATTTCTCATCACACCAAAGGTAAGCACTTTCACAAAGATAACACTAGAAAATATTTGTCTAGAATCAGATGTTATACATGTGATGAGAAAGGACACTATGCTAGAGAATGTCCTAGAAACAAAAATGTCTCTCAAAAGAATAAGGGAAACAAGAGAAGAAATCATGCTCATGTTGCAGAGGATGACGAACCTTCCACAAAGAGAATCAGACAAGAAAGTGATGATTCCTCAAGTGATGAAGAATATGTTTTGATTTCTTCTCTCACGGGAAACATTACACATGGAAGCAATGATTGGATTATAGATAGTGGAGCTTCCAAACATATGATAGGATTCAAAGAATCCTTTGTGAAACTATCTAAACATGAATCACCACACAAGGTGAAACTTGGAGATGACTACCAATATCCA
The DNA here is from genome assembly GCA_001517045.1 of Pseudotsuga menziesii. NCBI lineage: Eukaryota > Viridiplantae > Streptophyta > Pinopsida > Pinales > Pinaceae > Pseudotsuga > Pseudotsuga menziesii. Next base: position 765,433 of record LPNX010567411.1, read on the forward strand.
ATAAAAGGTACTAGGGAATCCTCTTATAATCTAGACTCTGGAAATTCTATGACAATGAAGGATGTATTGTTTGTACCATGACTAAAGAAGAACCTCCTCTCCATATCTGCACTAGATGCAAAATGCATGAGGGTTTCATTTGTAGATGGCCAAGTTCTCATGTGGCTAAAGGGAAAGACTATTGATGATGCAGTAATAATTGGGGAACAAGAGGGTGGTCTATACAAATTGAAGGGCCATATAGAACAAGCCTTGGTCCATGAAACAGTAGAGCCAAATGAACTTTGGCATAGAAGGCTTTCACATGTGCATTACAGAGCACTACCACTTGCAAGCAAAGCTGTTGAAGGTATTCCAGAAATTCAAGCAAAACATGATGGAGTCTGCAAAGGATATGCAAAAGGAAAGAACATAAAGAAGACATTTCCAAGTAGTGAGAGAAAGGCAAAAGGAATCCTGGAAATCATTCACTCCGATGTATGCGGTCTACGGTCATCCAATTCTTTAAGCGGGTACATATACTATGTTTATTTTATTGATGATTTTTCTAGGAAGACATGGATTTAATTCATGAAGAACAAAGATGAAGTATTCAGTAAGTTCAAGGAATTGAAAGCCTTGTCGAGAACCACACAGAAAAGAAGATCAAGACCTTTCGATCAGATAATGGCAGAGAATTCACATCAAATGAATTCAAAGCATTATGAAAAGATTCAGGGATTAATAGGGAGTTAACTACTCCATATAATCCACAATAGAATGGGGTTGCATAAAGAAAGAGAAGAATGATCATGGAAGCTACAAGGGCTATGCTTCATGATCAAGATCTTCCAATGCATATATGGGCAGAAGCTGCCAGAACAGCGGTGTATGTACAGAACCGTACTCCACATAGAGTACTCAAGAACAAGACACCTAAAGAAGTATTCTCTGGCAAGAAACCAAAATTCAGCCATCTCAGAATATTTGGTTGTCTAGTGTACATACACATTCCGAAAGAAAAGAGGACAAAGTTAGATCCTTCAGGAAAGAAGGGTATATTTGCGGGATACTCTGAAATCTTGAAGGCTTACAGAATTTACTTCCCGGGATTCAAGAAGATCAACATTAGCATAGATGTAACATTTGACAAAGACTCAGCTTACAACAAATCCAGAAAGAGACCTGCTGAAGAACCTGAAGAAATAGAAGTACCCAAAATTCATGACACAATCATGAACAAAGAAATTCAAGAAGAAGATCAATAATTTGAAGAACCTCAAGAACCTGTAGATCCACCTCAGGAGAAGAATCCTCACAAGAGGAAACCTTCTTGGGTATGAGAAGCTATACAAAGTGCAGAACGATATCGGGCTCCAGAAGAGAATCACAAAGAAAGAAAGAGGACCAGGACCTGCTCTGGGTATGTAGCCTTATTATGTGATTTCATTGATAAAGAACCTTCCAACTATGAAGAAGCGACAGAAATGAAAGAATGGAAGGATGCTATGATCGAAGAGTATCAAACGATCATGAAGAATGATGTTTGGGATGTTGTCCCAAGACCAGAAGGGAAGTCTGTTGTAACTTCCAAATGGATCTACAAAATCAAGCATGCTGTAGATGGTAGCATAGGAAAATATAATGCAATATTTTTGGCTCATGGCTTCTCCCAGAAAAATGGAATAGATTATGAAGAAACTTTTGCACCTATAGCCAGATACACATCCATCAAATCAGTACTTGCTATGGCTGCAGTGATGAAATGGAAGATACACCAGATGGATGTCAAGACTGCTTTCTTGAATGGTGTAGTGGAAGAGGAAGAGTATGTGGAGAAACCACTCGGTTATGAGACACATGATAGGGAGTCTCATGTGTGTATATTGAAGAAAGCCCTGTACAGTTTGAAACAAGAACCCAGGACATGGTACGACAGAATTGACATATTTCTATCCAGTTTGGGCTTTACCAAGAGTAAAGTAGATTCCATCCTTTACTACAATGTTGAAGGTGGCAACCCAATGATGCTCCTACTATATGTAGATGATCTATTTGTAATACGTATGGATGGATTGATTGCTGATACGAAGAGGAAGCTTGATGCCAAGTTCAAAATGAAGGACTTGGGTATGATGCATTATTTCCTAGGCATGGAGGTGTGGCAGAATGCAGATGGAATTTCCCTGGAGGTGAGGGAAATATACAATAGAGATCTTGAAGAGATTCGAAATGATGGACTGCAAGGCCATGACCACACCTATGGCATCAAACCTGAAGCTATTAAGTGATGCTTCATCTGAAGCGGTTGATTCTACAATGTATCATCAGATGATTGGGTCCTTGATGTACCTGATGAACACGAGACCAGATATTTGGTTTGTTGTGAACACCTTGAGCCAGTTCCTGACATATCCGAGACATGTTCACTTGATTGCTGCAAAGCATATTCTGAGGTACCTAAAGGGTATAGTTGATTATGGGCTCAAGTATGAGGTGAATTAGAATATTAACCTGGAGGGTTATGTTGATTCAGATTGGGCAAGCAGTGCCATCGATATGATGAGCACTTCAGGGTGCTACTTCAGTATGGGATCAGGTGTGATCTCTTGGTTTAAAAGGAAATAGTCTTGCGTGGCACTGAGTACAATTGAAGCGGATTATGTCACAGCTTGTTCAGCTAGTTGTGAGACAGTATGGCTAAGGAAGCTATTGTTTGATTTATTTGATCTCCAGCTGGATGCTACTTGTATATATTGCGACAACCAGAGTTGTGTGAGTCAAACCAATTCAAATTTCCTCACATGGATTTGAATTGCATGAGGCTATTTAGACATTGTACTTCATTGTAATTAATTATCTAATTAATTTTGATTAATGAAATAATTCACAGTTGCAAGCCATTTTTGCACTATTTCATTCTTCAAGTTCCGAGTAAAATTGTGTGATCTATCTTGTGAGTTGTGTGTTGGTCCACATATCTATGTGCTCAATTTAATAATAGATGGAATTCATTGGTGGCTAGAACTTCTATATATTCCTCCTTCATCATATATTAAATTGCCTCAAGGCACATGGCTTCTATAGAATAATCATTCTCTGTCCTTCATCCATATAGTTGTCCATCCATCCTCATGGGAGATGACTCGGAGATCCTAGTGAAAGCAATTGGTAGGATTAATTTAGACAATGGGTACTTCAACAATGTGTTGTTTGTGCCAGATCTTGTAGAAAACCTCCTCTCTATCTACCAAATGAACTACACCAGTTCATCTGAGAGAGTGAAATTCACTCAATAAGATGTGGAAATTTATGAAGTTTCCACTAGTAAAGTGGTTGCAGTGGGTGATGCAAATCATGAGTCAAGGATGAACAAGTTTTCACACTTTCTTCCATAATCCTCAGAAAATGCACTTATGGCACATGCAAATGAGGTCAGTAGGTTATGGGATGAGAGGTTTGGACACCTTAACTATAGATATATTCAATATTTTGGAAAAGGAAATATGGTTGAAGGACTTTTAAGCATCAAATTGTCCAAAGGAACATGCAAGGGATGCATTATTAGGAAGCATGCACAGTGCAAGTATGACAAGGGGAAGGAAAGAAGGGATGTTCAAGCCCTTTAAATGACCCATTAAGATATAATAGGGCCTTTTCAAACACCCTCCTATGTAAAATAAAGGTATGTCCTAACATTCATTGATTATTTTCAAGATATTGTTGGGTGTTCTTCCTCTAGTTGAAATATGAAGTGTTCAAAATCTTTAAAGCTTTCAAATCTTTTGTTGAGAAATTCAGAACAAATAAGATAAAGGTATTCAAGAATGATAATGGGAAGACATATGTCAATAATAACATACAAATGCAAACTTTAGTGCCCTACACACCACAACAAAATGGTGGCAGAGCACAATAATAATGGCATTCAAATGCAAACTTTAGTGCCCTACACACCACAACAAAATGGTGTGGCAGAGCACAATAATATAACATTGAAGGAGATGGCCACTTGCATGTTGGAGGCTAATTCTTTGTCTCCTAAGATATGTTTTGAAGAAAAAAATTGTGATGCATATATTTATAACAGAGTTCCACATAAATTATTGGAAGAAAAAAACTCCATTTGAGGCTTGGAGATGACACAAGCCTGATGTGTCTCATCTCAGGGTATTTGGCTCAAAAGCATGGGCTAGGATACCTCTCAAGAAGAGAAAATACTTGCAGCCTCAAATAAAGGACTCCATAATGGTTGGATATGTTTAGTATGTGAAGGGATAAAATATCTTTGATCCTTCATCTCATAAAAATTTCATTTAGAGAAGTGTTCAGTTTGAAGAAGAACCTATGCAAGAGGTTGAACTAGAAGAGGGGGAATGCTCACATCTTCCACTCAATTATGATGTAAGTGATGTTTCCATTTCTGATTTTTCTGATTTTGAAATGGAATATGAGGATAATTACATGAATTCATATCATGACTCTCCCACAAGTCCAAAATGGGATAATAGAACCATACAAGTAGCTGGTGATCTTGCAATAGATGTAGTAGACACTAGGAAGACTAGATCTTAGTTTCACAATTCCTTTTCCATTTGTGATTCAAATATTCCTAAGAGGTGTTTTATGATGGTTTTATTTGATATACAGTCATATGAACAAGCATCACATGACCCAATATGGAAATAATCCATGAAAGAAGAGTTCAAGTCTTTGCAAGACAATGAAACTTGGGAGTTGGTTCCTCTACTTTCGAAGAGGAAACTAGTGCAATGTAAGTGGGTGTATAGGACCAAAATGGATTTTGATGGTTCCAAATTGAAGTATAAGGCCATATTGGTTTCCAAATCTTCTCTCAACTCCATGGATTTGACTATACCAAGACATTTGCACCGGTAGAAAAAATGGACTCAATCAGGCTAGTTTTGGCCATTGTTGCATCCAAACAATGGGAAGTGCACCATATTGATGTGAATTGTTATTTTATTCATGGTGACCTTCATGAGTAGATTTATATTCAGCATACTAAAGGTTCCATGCATGATCCTTCACTTATTTTCAATTTTAAGAAGTCTCTCTATGTCCTCAAGCAAGCTCCTAGAGCTTGGTATGCCAAGATGGACAACTTTCTTCTCTCACAAGGTTTCAAAAGAATAAAATATGATCCTAATGTGTATTTTCAGAATTTAAATGAATATATTTTGATAAATTTACCTTTTTATGATATTTTTATCATTGGAAGTTGCATTGTTGATATAGGTTTAGTTAAGTCTCCATTGCACAATGCATTTTCTATGACTGACCTAGGATTGTTGAAACAAATTATTGGCGTGAGAATTGAGCAATATGATGCAGGTATCAAGGTAATCCAATAAAAGTATGCTTTATACCTTTTACAAAATTTCAAAATTTATTAATGTAAATTTTATAATTTTCCCTTCCTTTCAGGAGTAAAACTAGGTGATTTTAGTTCATGTCCAATGGTGGATAGCTTGTTGTATAGGAAACTAATGGGGGGATTGTTGTATATCACACACTCTCGATATGATTTGGATTATGAAATAGGTTATGTTTCAAGACATATGAATTAGCCTCATGAGATCCATTGGAATGCTTCCAAAAGGATCTTGCATTATGTGCAAGGACATGAACATTTCAGGATACACTATGCAACTAGTTCTCCACTAGAACTAGTGGGATTTACTGATTCTTATTGGGCTGGAGATAGCAATAACACGAAGTACACTTCATGTTATGTATTAATTCTTTCACATGGTCCTATTTTCTATTCAAGTAATACATAACACAAAATATCCTTATCTTCAATTAAGGTCAAGTACAAAGGAGCAATGAATGAAACTACACAATGTGTGTGGTTGCGAGGCATTCTTGGAGAAATTGGTTTTGCATTTGATTCACCCACTATAATTTGGTGTGAAAATAAAATTGAAATAAATATATCCATATATCTAGTACATAGACAGAGGACCAAGCACATTGATATGCATATGCACTACATCAAGATCTTGGTGAATGACCAAGTAATAGCATTGTAGTATTGCCCATATATTGAGAAAATTGTTGACATATTCACCAAGAGATTCACTGAGAATACCTTCAACTAAATTAGGTCACTCCTTGGGGTGGGTGGCACATGGTGATGACTCATATTCACTTCATATTTTCCTTCATTTCCATTTTAGAGGGGAGATTTTGTTCCCATGAGGTTTTCTTCCTTACCTTGGTTATATGGACTAATAAAATTTGTAAGAGGTGACTTGAGCCTTAGTTTCCAAGCCCTCATTTTGATTTGCTTACACTAATTCAGGATTAAGAGGGGTTTTTAGAACATTATACCACCTAGTACCATAGTCTCATTCATTTTTACCTATGCTAGATGGTCCAAACCATGGTCTATGATGTTTTCTTAAATTTGTACCATTAATGACCACCAACTCCCTCATTTTTGTCAACCAGGAGATAAGGAACCTAATTTATGACCACTTAATCCCTAGGGGTTCTCCCATCCCTTAATTTATGTTGAGAGTACATATTGGGGAGTTATTCTCCATGACCTTATGTTGTATTAAGGTCTAAAACTTGTGTTGTAATCAAGTCAGGAATCTATGTTGTAATTATATTTGTATATTCTACATGACCTTATGTTGTATTAAGTCTGAGACTTGTGTTTTATCAATTTTGAAACTTATATTGTATTAAGTTCACATGGAATTTTCATATTCATGAGAGATGCTTGTACTAGGATCTTATGGTTAAGATCCTCACCTTATGTTAATGTCTGAGTATTGTGAGTAATATCAAGTTAGTAGACTTGTGAGTAATATAAAGTTCTAAAAATATCGCCATGTTCTGAGGTGGTGTACTTTACTATGTAAAGTGGATATAATATGTGATGTATGGCTATTCATGGTCAATAGGTGCTAAAAGTATCCTTTAGGGATTAGCTATCCCTAGAGTGATTTACTTTCTCATGCGACTATATGACCCGGGGATATTCATATGATCATAGGTTCGAAAAAATTCTTATGAGTATGATATGATATAGAATTTATGAAAACACATATGGACCATGTAGAGATAATTAATATAAGCATAGAGATGGAGAGAGAATTCAAATTTCTCATGTTTACACCAAGTGAACTCAAATTGATAAGACACCAATTTAGTATTAGTTATGGTAAACAAGTTTAGTTAATTAAGGAATAAACTCCTTAATTTATGCAAGTGGTTGTTGAATATGACACTGATGGAGAAGCACTAGTTTTGTTCAATTACATTTAGTTCTATTCAATTACACTCAATTCTGTTCAGTTACATTCATTTATGTTCAGTTACATTCAGTTATGTTCAGTTACATTAAGTTCTCTTCAGTTACATTCATTTTTGTTCATTTACATTTAGTTTTTTCAATTACACTCAGTTGTATGTAGTTACACTCAGTTCCATTCAATTGCATGCAATATATTTCCATCCAGTTCATTTCAATACACTCAGTTAGAGTTAGTTAATTAATGGGAGGCGCATATCTTCTTGTGGGAGATAATAATGGAGTTCCAACCTGGCACAAAGTCAGTGAGGGTGCATATATTCTAGTGGGAGATGATTATGGAGTTCCATCTTGGCACCAGGTCAATGGGTGGCACATGATTGAATATGTATCATTTTTCTAAGTGTTAATAAGTTATTGATGCATGCAACCATTATATTTTTTCTGTATAACCTAATTTGACTTGTTATTAAAGTGTTATGCACTTGGAGAGTTAGATATGATGTTCCATTTGATCTCCACTCTTTGGTGCTCTCGATGAAAGCAATATGCTATTTTTTTGTAATCATTATCTTCCACTTATCAATCATACTCTAAGAGTGTTTGTTGGGTTTTTTATCCTCTGAATTAGTGGAGGGTTTTCATAGAGTATATCCTATGTTCTATGGTTTGATTTATGTTTTTGAATTATTAATTAGATTCATATGCACTTTTAATATGGAATAAAATTTTAAATGTCAAATATCTTCATATTTTTCTCAATTAATAACAATTTATGGATCCGTGTTTGACTAGGGGCGATCATGCATTGTATTTGGTTGATTTTGGCTCTTTTGGTCCTTTTAGACTTCCTAGAGCCACTCCCTCACCTCCACTCACTCCACCAGTCTTGAGACACCTTCACTTATGACCACCCATTCCATACCAATTCTCACATCAGACATATGTGACCATTTTAGGTGCTTTGGGAGCCTTTCGGTCAACCTAGGGTGGTTTGAGGTTTAATGTAATCCTGCCACATGTATGTCATTTAACTTCCTCCAAAGGAGAAATTTTTTATCCTATTGTATTATAATTATGATATGAACATGTTTACATGTTGGACTATAATAGAAACTTTAGTTATTGGCATCATTCATTTGTTTCATTTTTTCCTCATTTGTTTGATTTATGTTTTTGCATCATTCATATGTCAAATTATTGCATTGTGAGGATTACATTAGATTTTTACATCCTGATGTGAATCATAATCTTACACTCTTCCATAATCTCATATCAGAATTTTGTTTTACTTGGTGAATTTTGTACTATCTCATGGATAATGATGGATACGAAGTTGAAGAGGAGTAATACTTTCCATACATAGGCCAACAGACAGACATAGTGGTAACCATAAGTGTGGTTCATTTGATTCAAGGTTACTGAAACAAGCATCCTAAGTTGTGGGATGAACATATTCTGTACATTCAACATGCCTACAATTGATCCTTACATTCTTCCACTCATAGTTCTCCATTTGAGACATGCTTTGGGTATTTTCCTAAAACTCCATTGGACTTGACATACAGGAAAGATGTTGATTCAAGTGTTTCACGAGATGAATACAAGGCCCACAAGTTCATTCAGAGAATTCAATAGGTACACTAGGTAGTGCAAGAGAAATTGGAGAAGATACAAGCATAGTATAAGTATCGGCATGAAAAACATCAAGTTAATCACCAATTTCAAGTTGGAGATCATGTTTGGTTGCACATCAACAAAAAAAAATTGAATGGTGAAGGAAAGAAGCTCAATCCTATAAGATATGGTCTTTCAATATCTTGGAGAATGCCTTTAATTTAGACATACCTTCTTATATGCATATTTATTCAATTATGAAAGTGTAGAACTTGAAACCTTATGAGCCTCCAATGATCATGGATCCAAGGGAGAATGTTTCAGTTCCATCGGTTGATGAATTTGCACTAGATTACTTGGATGATCTTAAAGAATATTTCATCTTAGAAAAAGGAACAAGAAATTTAAGAAGGGGTGATGTGGAATATCTTAGAGTGGGCATGAAAGAAACTCATCCAAGAAAATCATAGTGGATCAAGAAGGGAAAGGTGAGGGAGTAATTCCCTCACTTGACTATTGACTGATGATGATTTTGGATGCCAAAATCCTTTCAATGGAGAGGTATGATCCAAGAGAATCTCTAATTAAGTCAATTTTCAAGCTCAGCAAAATGAAGTGGAAATAGAATTAGCATGTAGAGCTCATCAATCCAATTCCAATGGCATTTGTTTCACTCAAATGGACTCCGTATGGAAAATTTAGTGTTCTAAATTTTCAGCTAAACAACATGTTCTGCACATATTTGGGAAAAAAGGAGGCCACATGACACCACTGCAAGGGTTAAATGTGGCTTATGTATAATACATACACTGAATGGTACCCCCATAAGGCGCCACATGGTTGGATAAGCTAACTGGAAACTCGACGTGGTACGTGACATGGTATCTAACTAAGAATTGGCATGGGCACATGTGGACCAATCCCTAGGTGACATGTGTCACCCTAGAAAAGGTAAAAATTGGTTGGAATAAACTGAAATCCACTCCATAAGAATCAAAACCATGACCTCTATTTGGAAAACCCAACACCTTACCTGTCACATGCCCCAATTTTGCAGAAAACAATATTATCATATTTTATTTTATTCAAGGACAATATGTTAAATTTTATGCCAAGTTGTAATTGATGACTCAGCAGAGTCAAGCATATTTAATGTAATTCTGAATATTTTAATTATAAATAAATAAAGGTGGAGACAACAACTTAGGAGAGCTGTTAAAAGAGTGTTTACTGGTCAATTGGTGGAGGAGACTGGGTGGAAAGCAAACAGACATGTGGCAGCATCCTCAAACCACTCCCAACTATTGTAGGTGGCAACCTCCCTACATTTGGGGTCATGATCCCCCAAGAAAATGAGATCAGAGTAGGTGGCTCAATTAATGATAATTGACCCAAAAGACCTAGGCAATCTTTATAAAAATACCCATTGAAGAGAGATGAGGCTACTCATTATAGAGAAGTGATCATTCAAGTGAATGTACTTCAGAGAAATTCAATGGCAAGGGAATTTGTGGAAAGAGTTTGAGGGGTTAACTGCTAAGTGATCTAGTGCAGCTTTCCAGCTCAAGGATCTTACAGCTGAGTGCAGAGTGTTTTCTGAGTCATTGGACTAGTCTATTGTTTATGCTCCACCAGTTCTCATCCAAGAAGACCATGAACAGCCTCGGGGGTACTGAGGAAGCATTGTTTGAGCGCTCTCCAGGAGTTTGGTAGGGAGGAACGGCCTCCTAACGTTGTTGTTGTCCATCCTAATCAGTTCTACATTCTTTTATTTTACTATGTTAAATAGATAAATTTGAATCTGTATGTTAAATGAATGGTAAATGTTCAGTTTGTAAATTATTAGAATGAAAAATAATTCTAGTCTGTTTTTTTCCACACCTGGAAGGACCAGGCTGTACTCCACACAGATAGAGTATTTACAGTAGATGAGAGTAAATGTCAAGAGACTGAATAGAGTAGATATGATTCTGTAGTTCTTAGTTAGCAAAGTAATTTATTTCGATATGTAGATTATTATCAAAAAGAACAATAACCTGGTTATCTATGTTATTGTTTTACAAGCTGATGTATGTAAATATACTGTAAAATAAATAGCAGTAATCTAGTACAGGTAGAAGAATTAATATGATAAGAAAATACCTTAACAGATAAATGTTGTATTTATAGACAGTAGATTATTCTAGATTATTCTTTTATTTCAAGTTAAAATATACATGAGGTTAAATCTGTGTTACATTATAGATATATTCCTTTGTATATATATAGTAACTAATTGCAATGCAATATAAATAACACAGTCAAATTATCTTATTACATTCAGTTATATAAAGTAATAAACTACAAATACTTAGTTTTATTTATTTATAATATCACTAAACTAAGTCTACTAAATACTATAAAGCAAGTAGGGTATTATTAAAGTAATTAAATTATAAAGAACAAGTTAAGTGACAGAGTCTTTTTAAGAACTCTGAGTAAACCCTATATGTTATTAATTAAATGAAACAATAAGAATATACTAATAACTAACATATAAATAAATGACTATAAATGAAAAGAACTATTTTTAATTTTACAAATAGGTCATACCTGTAAAAGTAAGCTACAGGGTCGAAAGCCTAAACAAATATTATAGCTACGAATGACAAACATTTAAGTTATAACCCAATTTCTTGGATTATTTTATTAATAGCCAATTAAACTAATAGAAACTATTTACAATCCATTGAGGAAAAATGAAAAAGACAATTGTAATGATAATTGGAAATTTTCATATCACACCTATAACCCTAACTAAAAACAAAATTAACAAGTAACAGAACATATTAAATAAACTAAGAAATTTATTTAACCAGGGTTTCATTCAGGAACAACCTTAGCTCGTATTTCTGAGCAAATAAGTAAAATTTATAAACTATCCATGACTGAGTGACAGTCTTAAAACATTAACGATAATCTAATTATAAAATATATATTAAACAGTAAATTTTTTATACACAGTCGAATAGGGTAAAAACCCTAAGTACACAGAGTCACAGTAATAGCACTAAGGTAAACCAAGTCCGAGCTCGAAGGAAAAACCTTTTTCTTTTAAAACCCTGTGTATTGCTTGATAGGCAGAAAGGCTACAATCTTAATCATTGCACAAAAACCAGCTCTGAGCCGGTGTACCCACGTCGTGGTATGGGTTAATAAACAAAACTAACAGACTATTTATCAAAACCTACATCCTTATAAAATATTTTTTAAATCAAGTAAAGAGCAATTACAAGTCACGGCATTGAGTCAGAGCCACCCTACTATATGCGAGGGTTTAAAACAGAACAAAAGCTTATAAACTGAAGACTAATAACCCAAGACTGGGAAAACCATTGCCATAACTTCTTCCAACCGTAGACATCGAGGAGTATATTGTAGTTTAACCTAATGTTTTAACCCTGTAATAGCTCTGGTAAAGAACCATTTTGCATATGGAATCGATGCCTAGTTTTGTAAGGATCTTATAACCCTTCTAAATCAAACTTGTAAGAAAAAGATTAAGAGGATAGTAGAAGCTTGAACAGGATTGTTAATGTCTTTATTAACTTTTTCTTATAATCATGAACTATGACTATTTAAGCTATAAGAATTAGATTTAAATCAATAGGGTGTACAAAGATATAATAACATTTATACACAAGAATAGCTCCTACTCTTTAAAGGGATCTACAGTACTGGATGTAGGATATAAAACTTACAAGTACATGATCTTTGGTCTCCATAATTTCCTCCAAGCTCTAAGATGAATCGAATCAAGGTTAAGTTAGAATTTGGAGTTTATAATAGTAAACTCTGTAGGATTTTATTGCATCTCATTTACATATAAGTAATTAGTAGGGTAATGTAAAGTTGTTGCATTATGTTGGTCATGAAGAAAATGGGAATTCAAGTCACAACTTGACGATTTTATGCAGAGGATACTTTATAATTACAAACGTTGTTAAGCTGATAAATTTACTATATTGAAGCCTAATTGAAATAGAGCTGAAAAGTATATAGTAGGCTTACGTTCTGAAAGACTTAGGTCTATTTCTATAATGATAAGCAGTGTTTTAATTATTAAAATAATAATATCAATGGACTCTTATGTCAGAGAAATATTTATGATACAAAATCATGAGCTCTAATAAGAACTGGAAATAGCTTATAAGTAAAGTTAGAAGGAGGTTTTATCTCTCTGAGTGATCTATCTGTTAAAAGAGAAATAGTAGGGAAACGTTAATAACCCTTATGGCAAAAAGATTAAGTAATATCATATTTGTGAATCAAGTAAAAGAAACATTACTTTACCTTGTAGGACCTTGAGTCTTCTAAGCAAACTTTTACTCTAGCAATACTTTTATGTTAAAAGAAGTATATCTGGTTTAACGCCTTAATAAACTTTTACTAGGTCAAAAATTTACTTGTCAAACCTATAAAGATCCAGAAATCCAGATACATTAGCAATCGCTAAGTAATCCCTAGCTAGAAAATGACTCCTCACCTACTTGACATTCAAACCATTAGTACAGCTAAATATTTGAATGCAAATTACTCACATCACCTATCAAAATTAAAACATCATTAATCTATATGTGTTAAAGTTAATGGTTACTTTTATTATCTATTTCATTTCTTCTATTAGCTGCTAGATGTTATCTAATTGCATCTATAAACATTTTATGTTATCTCAAAATTTTAAATTTTTGTGAAAATTTGGGGTTTTGACATGTGGTATCAGAGTACAAGGTTCAAACACTAGGCCTTGATGAAGACCAACTAGCTTTTATGAAACAGAAAATTGAATTATTATGCTGATGTATTTTCTTTTAAATGTTATTCAACAAAGAAATTGTTTCTGAAGTTTAACAGAGAATTTTTTTCTGAAGTTTAACAAATTGCATCTCATTTAACCACCAATTTCTCAGAACTATTACAAACAGTAAAAGACCTAAAATCTAAAATGGAATCTATAAAACGAGAGAATGAAAGAATTCTGAGGGCTCATGAGGAGATGAATCAGATCCTAACAGAAAGGTTTCAAACTGAGGGTAGGGGTAAAAGAACTGAATCAAAATATACAAGTCATCAACATAAACTTAAAAAGATGAAACATACTAAACATGAAAGTAATTCATCTTCCAAGGTGTTTGGTGAACAATGTAATTTGCATTCTACTAGTGATAGTAGTGATGACAATCATTATACTGAAAAGAGGAAATACAAACCTTATGAGAAAATTTCTGGGGAATTCAAAAAAATAAAACCACCAACATTTAATGGAGAGATTGAGAAGGGGGGGGAAGAGGAATCCTAGTTATCTGGGATGAAGAAGTACTTCTAGATATATAACTATTCTAACCAATTAAAGGCTAGAATGGCTATCTACAATCTCTCAAGAAAGGTTAACATTTGGTGGCAGGACTTGAAGAGAGTTAAGGGAATTAAAGAGAAGAATGTAAATTGGAGTACCTTCAAGAGGTATTTTAAAAAGAAATTTTTTCCTAAGCAATACTATGAGGAGAGAGCAAAAGAATTCTATGAGCTTAAATTATGATCAATGACAATGAAAGATCTAAACAACAAGTTTTTAAGTCTACTTAGGTATGTGCCATACCTTGTAGATGAGAAACCAAAGATATAGTGATTCCCCAGCTATCTACCTTATCATATTAAGGACAAGATTGAGTATGACAATCCAAAGACTTTGGAAGAAGCCATGAAGAAAGCCAACAAAGGTTATGAATAGAATCGAAAGAAGGAAAGCATGGCCAACTGGAAGGCCAAGAAGAATAATAATGAGTATGATCAAAAGAAGAAAGACTTTGTGCCCAACAGAAATTCTAAGAACAATAAGGCCAGAAATTTTCCTAACAAAAATTTCCCAGGAAATAAGAATAATTCACCAAGCAACCAGAATAACTCTAAGGGTAAATAATTTGCTAATAACCATGGTAATTATACCAAGAAATTTGAACGCAAAGAACCTATAAACTGCTGGGAGTGTAATGGCCCACACTATGCATCAGTCTGTCCTAATAAAAAAAATACTGTCAGTAACATTCATACCATACAGGAGAAGATGACTATTGGAGGATTAGCGAGGACTATGCCCAGAATCAATGCAGCCTTGGAGAATCGACAAGCAGAATATCAAACTTCCATGGTGGAAGTAGAAGGTATGATAAATCAAACCCCTATAACTATTTTGATTGATCTAGGAGCTAGTCTCAATTATATTTCACCTAAAATGGTAGAAAAATGTAAGTTTCCTATTGAAAAATTTGAAAATTCTTGGTTGGTTCGGTTAGCCACTGGTGCTAAAAGGAAAGTAGCTCGTTTTGTAAAAGAATGTGCAGTAGTTATGGATCATTTTGAAACTGTTGTAAAGCTTAATGTATTTCCTCTTGGTTCGTATGATTTACTGATCGAAATGGATTGGTTAGAACAACATAGGGTAATTTTAAATTGTTATGATAAAACCTTTACGTGTTTAAACAGTGATGGAAAACCAGTAAGTGTAAAAGGAATCCCTAGAAAAACCACCATAAGGCATATTTCTGCTCTACAGCTTAAGAGAAATGTTGGGAAGGGTTGTAAAGCTTATGTAGTAATAATAACTAGTGAGGAGAATCTAAATAAGATAGATAAATTGAAATTGGAAGACATACCAGTCTTAAGAGAATATGTTGATGTATTCCCTGAAGAAATTTCGGGACTACCTCTGAAACGGGAATTGGATTTTACCGTTGAGCTGGTACCTGGTGCAGTACCTAGCTCAAAGGCCCCTTATCAAATGAACATACTTGAACTTAATAAATTAAAGTATCAATTAAAATAAATAATAGATAAAAGTATATTTGACCTAGTGTGTCTCCCTGAGGGGCACCTGTCATCTTCGTTAAGAAAAAGGATGGAACCATGCGACTTTCCATAGATTACCGTCAGTTGAATAAGATGACCATTAAAAATCGATACCCATTGCCTCGCATAGATGATCTGTTTGATCAACTACGTTGAGCCACGGTGTTTTCGAAAATAGATTTAAGGTCTAGATATCATCAAGTTAGGATTAAATATGAAGACATCTTTAAGATAGATTTTAGAACTTGATATGGCCATTACAAATTTGTCGTCATGCCATTCAGGCTTACTAATTCCCCAGCTATTTTTATGTGTTTAATGAACAACGTTATGCATAAGTATCTAGATATGCTTGTAGTCGTGTTCATCGATGATATATTAATCTATTCAAAAACTGAAGAAGAACATAAAGAACATTTAAAAATTGTTTTGCAAGAGTTATGAGATCATCAACTCTTTGCAAAGTTTAGTAAATGTGATTTCTTCAAGGATAAGATTTAGTACTTAGGTCATGTGGTGACCAAGGAAGGGAATTCAGTAGATCTCGAAAAGATAAAGGCAATCGAAGATTGGCCGGTTCTTAAGGATCTAACTGATGTTCGATATTTCATGGGAATTACCGGTTACTATTGGAGTTTCATTGAAGTTTTTTCGAGGATCACAAATCTGATAATTTCTTTGCAGAAGAAGGGAAAGAAGTTTGATTGGAACCAGAAATGTGAGGAAAGATTTAAAAAGTTAAAAAATTTATTAACCAGCACACCTATTTTAAGAATAGCTGATCCAAATAAAGAATTTGTAGTGTGCACTGACGTCTGCAATGATGGCTTAGGAGGTGTTTTGACTCAAGAAGGGCATGTTATTGCCTATGAGTAAAGAAAATTAAAAATTCATGAAAAGAATTATGCAACTTATGATCTGGAATTAGCAGCTGTTATACATGCTCTAAAGATGTGGAGACATCACCTAATTGGCACAAAATTTATTTTAATGACTGATAATAAAGGATTAAAGTATCTGCTAGATCAGCCTAATCTAAATGCTAGACAAGCTAGGTGGCTAGCTTTTCTAAGTGAGTATAATTTCGAAATTTGGCACATTAAAGGTAAAGAAAATAAAGTTGTTGATGCATTAAGTAGGAATGCAAGGATGAATTTTTCAATAGTTATCAACACTAATACTATAGATTTGGATGAACATCTTAAAGCGGGAATAGAACAAGATGAAATTTACCAAAATTTACAAGCTAAAACTAAAGAAAATCCAACAGAAAGCTTAAGTAAAGGGTATAGTTTGAATGCAAAAGAATTTTTATTGTATAAAGACAGAATGTATGTACCTAACATACCTAAATTTAAGCTGTTAATTCTGGATGAAATTCATAAAACTCCATACTCAGGTCATCTAGGCTATCAAAAGACTATAACTATGTTAAGAAAAGAACATTTTTGGCCAAATATGAAGACTGAAGTAGCAGAATATATCGCTAGGTGTTTTGAATGTCAACAGGTGAAAACTGAACATCAACACCCAGCTAGATTACTTCAGCCATTACCCATTCCTAGCTGAAAATGGGAGATAATCAGTCTCGATTTTGTTACTGGACTTCCTAGAAATCAGAATTTAAATGACTTTATCATGGTTGTGGTCAATAAGTTAAGTAAATAAACTCACTTTATACCTGTTAAAACTACATACAAAGCTACAAACACAGCTGATATCTTTCTAAAACAGATTTTTCGACTCCATGGAATCCTGAAAGTCATAATCTCAGATAGAGATCCTAAATTTACAGGTAATTTTTGAAAGTCTCTGTTTAAAGGATTAAACACTACATTAAATTTTAGTACTTCATTCCATCCTCAAACAGATGGACAAACTAAAAGAGTAAACCAAGTACTGGAAGATTTATTAAGAATGTATGTGAAAGACTAGCCAGGTAAATGGGAGGACTATTTACATCTGGTAGAATTTGCTTATAATAATAATTATCAGGCATCAGCGAGATTTAGTCCTTTCGAAATTTTGTATGGAAGGAAATGTAGTACTCCTATCTCTTGGAGTAATCTGATGGATGGATTGGTATTAGGTCCTGAACTATTAAATGAAATGGAAGAAATTGTAAACTGGGTACAAGGTAATCTGAAAGTGGCATACGATCGACAGAAAAGTCAAGCAGACCTGAAAAGAACTCCAAAAGAGTTTCAGGTAGGTGAACATGTGTTCATCAAGGTGAGGCCCAAAAATATCTCTCTGAGATAGGGGAGTTGTGCAAAACTAGCATGTCGTTACTATGGTCCATTTGAAATTCTGTCCAGGATTGGACAAGTAGCTTATCAATTAGCATTGCCACCCAATTTAAAAGTACATAATGTTTTTCAAATTTTTGTATTAAAGAAATATGTTCATGATGCTACTCATGTTTTTAACTGGAATGATGTACAGGTGGAACCAGAAGGAGATTTTCTGGTGGAACCAGACTGTATCCTCAGGCGAAGGGAGATCACACTTCAGAACTGCACCATTGGACAGGTGAAGGTGCAATGGAAGCACCTTAGTTCAGAGGAAGCCACATGGGAATTGGAAAGTAATATGCAAGATGCATATCCAATTCTGTTCCAGGGGAATTCTGAAGATGAAGAATAAATAACATTGAGGACGATGTTATGTTCTAAGGGGGTGTGTATGTCACATGCTCCAATTTTGCAAAAAACAATATTATCATATTTGATTTTACTCAAGGACAATATGTTAAATTTTATGCTAAGTTGTAATTGATGACTTAGCAGAGTCAAGGATATTTAATGTAATTCTGAATATTTTAATTATAAATAAATAAAGGTGGAGACAACAGCTTAGGAGAGCTATTAAAAGAGTGTTTATTGGTCAATTGGTGGAGGATACTGGGTGGAGAGAAAACAGACATGTGGCAGCATCCTCAAACCACTCCCAACTGTTGCAGGTGAAAACCTCGCTACATTTGGGGTCATGATCCCCCAAGAAAGTGGGATCAGAGCAGGTGGCTCAATTAATGATAACTGACTCAAAAGATCTAGACAATATTTATAAAAATACCCATTGAAGAGAGATGAGGCTGCTCATTCTAGAGAAGTGATCATTCAGGTGAATGTACTTCAGAGAAATACAATGGAAAGGGAATTTGTGGAAAGAGTTTGAGGGGTTAACTGCTAAGTGATATAGTGCATATTTTCAGCTGAAGGATCTTACTACTAAGTGCAGAGTGTTTTCTAAGTCATTGGACTAGTCTATTGTTTTCATGCTCCACCAGTTCTCAGCCAAGAAGACCAGGAACAGGCTCAAGGGTCCTGAGGAAGCGTTGTTTGAGCGCTCTCCAGGAGTTTGGTAGGGAGGAATGGCCTCCTAACATTGTTGTTGTCCATCCTAATCAAGTTCTACATTCTTTTATTTTACTATGTTAAATAGATAAATTTGAATCTGTCTATTAAATGAATGGTAAATGTTCAGTTTGTAAATTATTAGAATGAAAAATAATTCTAGTCTGTGTTTTTCCACACCTGGAAAGACCAGGTTGTAATCCAGCACAGATAGAGTATTTATAGTAGATGAGAGTAAATTTCAAGAGACTGAATAGAGTAGATATGATTCTGCAGTTCTTAGTTAGCAGAGCAATTTATTTTGGTATGTATATTATTATCAAAAAGAACAATAACCTGGTTATCTATGTTACTGTTTTACAAGCTGATGTATGTAAATATACAGGAAAAGAAATAGCA
Organism: Pseudotsuga menziesii; assembly: GCA_001517045.1. Lineage (NCBI taxonomy): Eukaryota > Viridiplantae > Streptophyta > Pinopsida > Pinales > Pinaceae > Pseudotsuga > Pseudotsuga menziesii. The sequence goes on from LPNX010567411.1 coordinate 784,957, forward strand.
GTCATCTAGTACAGGTAAAAGAATTAATATCATAAGAAAATACCTTAACAGATAAATGTTGTATTTATAGACAATAGATTATTCTAGATTATTCTTTAATTTCAAGTTAAAATATGCATGAGGTTAAATCTTTGTTACATTATAGATATATTCCTTTGTATATATCTAGTAACTAATTGCAATGCAGCAAAAATAACACAGTCAAATTATTTTACTACATTCAGTTATATAAAGTAATAAACTATAAATACTTAGTTTTATTTATTGATAATATCACTAAACTAAGTCTACTAAATACTATAAACCAAGTAGGGTATTATTAAAGTAATTAAATTATAAAGAACAAGTTAAGTGACAAATTCTTTTTAAGAACTCTAAGTAAACCCTATCTGTTATTTATTAAAAGAAACAATAAGAATATACTAATAACTAACATATAAATAAATGACTATAAATGAAAATAATTGTTTTTAATTTTACAAACAGGTCATACCTCTAAAAGTAAGCTACAGGGTCGAAACCCTAAACAAATATTATAACTACGAATGACAAACATTTAAGTTATAACCCAATTTCTTGGATTATTTTATTAATAACGAACTAAACTAATAGAAAATATTTATAGTCCATTGAGGACAAATGAAAAAGACAATTGTAATGATAATTGGAAAATTTCATATCACACCTATAACCCTAACTAAAAACAAAATTAACAAGTAACATAACATATTAAATAAACTAAGAAATTTTTTTAACCAAGGTTTCATTCAGGAACAACCTTAGCTCGTATTTCTGAGCAAACAAGTAAAATTTATAAACTATCCATGACTGAGTGACAGTCTTAAAACATTAACAATAATCTAATTATAAAATATATATTAAACAGTAAATTTTTTATACACAGTCGAATAGGGTAAAACCCATAAGTACACAGAATCACAATAATAGCATTAAGGTAAACCGAGTCCGAGCTCGAAGCAAAACCCTTTTTCTTTTAAAACCCCATGTATTGCTTGATAGGCCGAAAGGCTACCAACTTAATCATTGTACAAAAACCAGCTTTGAGCTGGTGTACCCATGTCATGGTATGGGTTAATAAACAAAACTAACAAACTATTTATCAAAGTCTACATCCTTATAAAATCTTTTTTAAAACAAGTAAAGAGCAATTACAAGTCACGGCATTGAGCCAGAGCCACCCTGCTATATGTGAGGGTTTAAAAAAAAACAAAAACTTATAAACTAAATACTAATAACCCAAGACTAGGAAAACCATTTCCGTAACTTCTTCCAACCGCAAACATTTCCCCTAAGGTCTGAACAAGCAGGGAGAGCCACTCTGTAACCGGGGCTTACCCGAAGACTGAATGCTGGTCCAAATGTGAAGTGGTCCCTTCCAGCGATAAGGAAAACCATCACCTGCATTTTCAAACCAAATCATAAGTTAATACCTGAATTTATAATGGTAACTGTAACTCTTATAACTTACAAACTGTGTAAAAATAATTGTTACCTGGAAAAGTTGAAAGACCGAGGTCATGAAGAAGGTAGACTGACACCACGAGCAACGCAACCCTCGTATTCACCTGAGAAGGAGGAAGCTAGGTTCGAGTTATTGACTACATCAACAACTGGAGTAAGAGCAAGCAATGGCAGTGGCCAAACCACAACTTCAACACTGAAAACTACCAACTGTGTAATACTACCCTCATGCACAACAATATTTGTTTGTAGAAATCAACTCAAGCACGAGCTGTGAAATTCATAACTCTCACCCTAAGTGACAGCAATCCAAAATGCACAGACAGTGGAGCTAAAGATGAGCACCTGCGAGCCCTCATAGCCGTAGTGAACCCAACAATGCAGAGACTGAAACCCTTGCTAAACAGTGAGGAATAGGGTTGCAAGGTAAATCTTATAAGTCACATATTGCATGGCAAGGAGAGTTCCACGTGCCCCAAAATCTATCCATTTCATGGTGGGTTCATTTGTATAGTCTCCACTGCAGCAATCGATTCAAATAATTGTCAATCATTTACATTATTCCCATCATGATATTGTAATTCAATATCGTATTGTTCCAATGGATTCAAACCTTGATAATAATCGAGGAGTATACTATATTTTAACCTAATGTTTTAACGTTGTAAATAGCTTTGCTAAAGAACCATTTTGCATATGGAATCGATGCCTAGTTTTGTAAGGATCTTATAACCCTTCTAAATCAAACTTGTAAGAAAAAGATTAAGAGGATAGTAGAAGCTTGAACAGGATTGTTAATGCCTTTATTAACTTGTTCTTATAATCATGAACTATGATTGTTTAAGCTATAAGAATTAGATTTAAATCAATAGAGTGTATAAAGATATAATAACATTTATACACAAGAATATCTCCTACTCTTTAAAGGGATCTACAGTACTGGATGTAGGATATAAAACTTACAAGTACATGATCTTTGGTCTCCATAATTTCTGCCAAGCTCTAAGATGAATCGAATCAAGGGTAAGTTAGAATTTGGAATTTAGAATACTAAACTCTCTAGGATTTTATTGCATCTCATTTACGTATAAGTAAATAGTAGGGTAATGTAAAGTTGTCGCATTATGTTGGTCATGAAGAAAATGGGAATTCAAGTCACAACTTGACGATTTTATGTAGAGGATACTTTATAATTACAAACGTTGTTAAGCTGATAAATTTACTATATTCAAGCCTAATTGAAATAGAGCTGAAAAGTACACAGTAGGCTTACGTTCTGAAAGACTTAGGTCTATTTCTATAATGATAAGCAGTGTTTTAATTATTAAAATAATAATAGCAATGGACTCTTATGTCAGAGAAAGATTTATGATACAAAATCATGATCTCTAATAAGAACTGGAAATAGCTTAGAAGTAAAGTTAGAAGGAATTTTTATCTCTCTTAGTGATCTATCTGTTAAAAGACAAATAGTAGGGCAACGTTAATAACCCTTACGACACAAAGATTAAGTAATATCATATTTGTGAATCAAGTAAAAGAAACATTACTTTACCTTACAGGACCTTGAGTCTTCTAAGCAAACTTTTACTCTAGCAATAATTTTATGTTAAAAGAAGTATATCTGGTTTAACGCCTTAATAAACTTTTACTGGGTCAAAAATTTACCTGTCAAGCCTGTAAAGATCCAAAAATCCAGATACGTTAGCAATCGCTAAGTAAGTCCCGGCTAGAAAATGACTCCCCACCTACTTGACATTCAAACCATCAGTACAGCTAAATATTTGAATGCAGATTACTCACATCACCTATCAAAATTAAAACAACATTAATCTATATGTGTTAAAGTTAATGGTTACTTTTATTATCTGTTTCATTTCTTCTATTAGTTGCTAGCAGTTATCTAACTACATCTATAAACATTTTATGATATCTAAAAAATTTAATTTTTTGTGAAAATTTGGGGTTTTGACATTTCCAACTCTGCCAATGGTGGTGCTTATTATACATATGGAAAAACTTTTATTTAAGCTTGAAGTCAAGGTATGTGGGGGAAAGAAGGTCCGACCAACCACCAAACATGGTGGGCTAGTAAAACCCACACCCAAAGTTGGAACAAATTTTAAACAATAGATGGAATATATTCCATTTCCAGCACATCAGGCCTACCAATGAACCATTTCATGCCATATATATCAAAACTAACACCGAAAAAGGGGGATCTTGTGGGGATCGACCCTGGGTCTCCCAAGAGTTAGTACAAGGACCTAACCACCAGTCTATTAGGGTGGGTATTTCCTAGACCATGCCACCACACTATTTAACCTAAGGCCTTTCCCAAGTTGGGGGAAGAGACCATGTGTCAAGGCAAAAGGGCCATGCATTGGACACTGAAGGGGCTAAGATAGAGATGCACACTGCCTGAGGTGGGTGTGTTTTAAGAGTTTCATAGACTATATCAATTTATATAGTGCATGACCTTCCATGTGGAAAAAAGGGTGTAATTGGGATTTTCTGATGTCTGAATTTTTAACAGCACTAAAGTATAGAGTGTTTTTTTTTCATTCCTCACCACTTGGACCTTATGAATGCAGTGGTGCAGTCCATTTTTATTTATGAGCATCCCATTTGTAGTTCACTTAGATAATTTGAGGTATGAATTCATATTTCCATGTAACTTGGTATTTTTGTTGAGATTTATAAGAAGTGGCCTTCCCATTGAAGAGCAGGACCAGAGACATCATCCCATAGGAACAAACTTCGTTTTCAAGTTGGATTTTTGTGAGTTTTATGGTGCATGTCTCTTTTATGTGTTTCTTCTTTTATCTGCACATGTATTCATTCATGCTTTTTTAATTAATAAGCCAATGATAAGCCAATGATTAAAAATATCCCGATCACTCCATTCCCATAATAAATTTTACAACACCAAGATCCTTCATGTCAAATTTGGAGGAAAACTAAGAAATCACCTCCTTTATAACATCTTTGTTTTTTCCAATCAGTAGCATGTCATCAACATACAATACTATGTTAATGAAGCGTTCACTAATCTATTTGGAGTATACATAGTGATCATCCTTTCTTCTCACAAACCCCAATCCAAGTACGTATGTGTCAATTTTTTAGTACCACATCCTTGGATATTGCTTTAGACTGTAAAGGGACTTCTTTAGTTTAAATATCAACTCTTTCTTTCCCTTTACTGTGAGCCCTTCTGGTTGGTTCATGTATATTTTGTATTCGATATTCCCATGTAAGAATGATATCTTCACATCCATCTTCTCTACTTCAATATTAAAAGAAGTAGCAATATCAAGAAGAAATCTAATATAAGTTAATTTTTGAACTGGATAAAATATTTAACCATAATCAATTCCCTCTACCTAAGAATATCCATTTACTACCGTGGGATTTATACTTATCCACTTTAACCTATGGATTCAACTTCTTTTTAAACAACCAATTGTTTCCAACATATTTTCTTTTAGCGAGTAATTGGACTAGATCCCGAACTTCATTTTTGTCCAAGGCATAAATTTCTCATCCATGGCCTTCTTTCAGAGATCACTACCCTATGAATCAACATTTTACTTCACATTTATAGGATCATCGTCATTAATAGATAAAGCAAAATTAGTCTAAAATTAAAGATGGGAATACCTTTATGGTTTCCTTCTTTCTCGATATTATCTACTAAAAATTGGGGTATGAGGTTCTTCTTCTACTGAGTCAACTTCTTTGGTTGAGCCATATTCTTCATCTTCTAACTCAAGTTATACTATCTCTAGTTCCTTTTCCATTGGAGTCACTTCCTATATGGGGAATTTTTTTAACTTTCCAAACACAACATCTACTATAAACAAACTTCTTAGTTATAGGATTCCAAATATTATAACCTTTCATACCATATTTATAGCCAATAAAGATACAATTTTCATCTTTTTTATCCAACTTGATCCTTTTCTCCTTTGAAACATGTACATAAGAATCACAACCAAAAAATTTCAGATTCTTAATAAATGGTTTCTTACTATTTCATACCTCTTATGGAGTTTTGTATACTAGAAATAATGTGGGTGAACGATTTACCAAGTAACATGTTGTCTCCATTACCTCTACCCAGAATTATTGTCCTATCCCAGCATTCCTTAGCATGCTCCTTTCCTTTTTTTATCAACATCTTATTCATCCTTTCGATAACTCCATTCTGTTGAGGTGTGTAATGAGTATTCTTCTGCCTATCCATACTGCACTTCTTATAGAATTCCCCGAATGAATTTTTGTAGAACTCTCCACTTTTATTTGTATTCAACACCTTTATTTTTTTTTCTAACTAATTCTCTATAAAATCCTTAAATTCTTTAAACTTATCAAATACTTTGGATTTATTTCAAAGGATATAGATCCATATGTTCCTTGAGAAATATTCTATAAATGAAACATACTACATATATTTTCCTAATTATGGAATAAACATAGGTCCAAACACATTACTATGTATTAACTCTAAAATTCGCTTTGCTCTTGTAGCACCAAATGTAAATATTACTTGATTTTGTTTTCCACATATGCAATGTTCACATAAATAAAAATATAGAGTGCAATTAGTCACATCTTCAACCATGCCTTTACCTTGTAATGCTCGAATTCTATTTTCTTCGATATGCCCCAATATTTGATGCCATAGCATTGTCTTTCGTCCTGATGCAGTTAGAGTTCTGTCATATTTACCTCCTTCCCCGTGCATAATTGAACTATTACATTCATCAATGATGGTGATTCCCAATAGTTTGTACAGAGTTCCATACAAAAATCCCCTCATAAATACCATTGATCCTTAAACCAATTTGCACCCACTGTCTCCATACACAATCTTTACACCTGCAACATCCATCTTTCCAACGGATATCAATTTTCTCACTAGATTTGGAATGTGTAGCACTCCAGGAAGAGATCTAATCCTCCCATCCTTAATTTTCAAGTTGACTCTTCCACATCCAATGATACTAGCTAGTGAATCATCTCCAAAGTACACATATCCTCCATTGTACATTTTATATTCACAAAACCACTCCCTATGAGGGGTCATATGACATGATGCACCTGATTCAATTAGCCATATATCATGTTTTGAGTGATTACCTATGAAAACTAGGTAAACATCCCCTTCTTCTTTAGAATAGGCCTTCACCTCTGTGGAAGGGGTATCCTCATATCCTTTTTCTTTATTAACATTCTTAGATCTACAATCATTTTTATAATGCTCGTCTTTACCGCATTGCCAACACTTCCTTATACTTTTCCTATGTATTTAGATCTACCATTATATTTTGATCTACCCCCAGTTCCCTTATTTTTATTTCTCTACTAGGGGATTCCTCTCACAGATAAAGCATCCATGTTATGATTATCCACGGTTTTCTACCTCATCTCTTCTGATAGCAGGGATGATACTATTTCACCAAATTTTAAGGTCGCTTGACTAGCACTACCTATTGCACCAATTAGGTTGTCCTAGGAATTTGGAAAAGAACACAATAATGTAATACATTTATCTTCTTCAATCATTTTAATTCCAACAAAATTTATGTGACTTACCATGGTATTGTAAACATTCGGATTCTCTATTGTTGTGTCATTATCATCCATTTTGAGATGATACACTTTCTTTTGCAGAAACAACTTATTTACAAGGGATTTTGATTGATATGAACTCCCTATCTTCATCCATAGACTTACCTTATTATCTTCTCTAGATATGTTCAACAACATAGATTCTAATAAGCATAGTTGGATTGTACTCGTCTCCCTTATTTCTAATTTCTCCCATTATTCTTTCAACATTCTAGTGGGTTGTGTACCTGGATCCGGATCCACAACAATCCATTGTTCTCAATCCACAAGAAGATCCTCCATCTTGAGCTTCCATAGCTCAAAATTCCAGCTATTAAATTTATCGATCTCCATTCTCAAGCTGCTCACCATTCCCTTTCAATGCACAAATCAACACTGCAAATATCCCACTGCACCCAGGTTTATCACAAACCAAAGTTCTATCAACCACATTAAATCCTCAAGAACAAAGGAATCCTCTTGATTCCAATAATCAAACTCTGATACCACATGTAAGTTTTAAACCTATGTATATAAGAAAAGCATACATATTATTTTAACCAAATAGAGATTACACCGCAACATTCACACATAAAAAAATGAAGATTTACCCCTGAAACCCTTAACCGGGCAAACCATCAAACCATGGAGCCACACCTCCTATTTTCTCATTATCATTATGAATCACTCACAATAAAAAATATAGGTATTCTATATCATCCAATACCTTAATATGTTAACCTAGATTAGAAATAGACTCTAATCCCTTAACTGGGATTAGCTTACATATTTTTAGACCATTCCTAAAAATAGTTGAAAACAACCCAAAACAAAATTGGCACTCTCTCCGCTCACATAGGAAATGAACTACCGACCATTTCTATACTAGGTGAAGGGATCGTCATGCACCATTGACAAGTGACACCCCCCCACACACACATGCAAAGAATATAATACATACCCAACAACTATCCCATTACATGGTTGGCATACCGAAAACAATAATATCAAAATATTGTTGCATTCCATGCAAAACTTCATGGCACACCAAACCTGGAATAAAAGACACACCAAATAACCATAAATCATATGGTTATAACCATGGTTATAAAACACATTGTATAAACCAAAATTCAAGGCATATAAAATAAACCATCTTAATTGTAACTACCTCCTGTTTATGGTGGCGCATGGTATTAAAACCCACTTTTTACTTATAACCAAAGTTTTTTTATGGAGGCATGTGATAAATATGTGGTGCTAGATATGTGGTTGGAGACTCAGGTTCAAACCTGTGCGCTCCTTTTAGTTTGTTTTTAACATTATGATCTTTAACTAAGAGAATAACAAGCACATCAATCAAACACAAGAGACAATGAACACAATGTTTTTCCTCGGGGAAACCATAAATGGAGAAAACCAGCCTGCAACTTCCTCAGAGATAGAATCAACACCAAATAGAAAATCCCAAAATAGTAAGATGATCTCTCGACAACAGTAACCTCTTTCTTCCTAGCCCCAGTGTCTTCTTCTTCCTCAGCTATGTGCTACAAATGAGTGTGAGTGAGTGTGTGATAAATAGAAATGATAGCTCTCTACTTATACTGATTCTTGACTTGACTAAACCCAACTAGGGCCGACTTCACTAGGTGAGTCTAATAACCCTAGTGCCTCGAAACTCCGGAGACTTTAACACTTGACTAATAGGAGGGTTACCCACAATGACTTGACATGACTTGTTTACATTATAGATCCTCCCGATAGGAACATCGGGGCATGACATGACTCAATTACATTACAGACACATCCCAGAATAAACATCGGGGTACAAGACATAAGATATATAAGTGAATACATTCCAAAGTTACAAATACATTAACACTCCCTCTTTACTAGGAAGGTATTCTTTTGACACAATTTTCAGCACTGGTCTTCTTCTCTGTATCGATTGGATCATCTTGTCATCTTCATATTCAAGTTGTATTCATCTTCAAGTCTTATTTGTCTTCGAGTCTTCTTCGTCTTCTTCGTATTCTTCATCTTCAAGTATTCTTCATCTTCAAGTCATCTTCTTCTTCAAGTCTTCTTCATCACGGGATCTGGATCATCACGACCACTGGATCATCACTGTTGGATCATCATCACTGTATCATCATCAAATCTCGATCATCACTTGATCTGGATCATCATCAAGTCTGGATCATCACTTTATCTGGATCATCATCACGTGTTATCTTAGAATGGTGCTATCTCGATTCTTCTCATTGCAGGAAGTTCTACAAAGCCAACCTTTTTTCATGCTGGTTGTAGGCCTACCCTTCATGTAGGTCTTCAGCACTTATATCTGACCCTAAGTCAGAAAGGCCTGCCCAACTCTTACATCTGACCTCATCTTGTTAGAAAGGCACGCCCAGCACTCACATTTGACCTCATCTTGTTAGAATGGCCCAGCACTCACATCTGGCCATGGGTAAACACATCGTGCCAGAATGGCTCAGTGCTTACATCTGACCTCATCTTGTCAGAAAGGCTCTACACTTACATCTGACCCCATCTTGTCAGAAAGGCACAGTGCTCACATCTGACCATGTGTAAACACATCACACCAGAATGGCTCAGCACTAATATCCGAACTCATCCTATCAGAAAGGCTCTGCACTTACATTTGACCATGTGTAAACACATCGCATCAAAACGGCTCTTAGTCCCAGACTGAGGATTCCTAGTAATTGGCCAGGTTCCTCCATTCCAATAATGGCATTCATCCCTTACATTTGATCATGTAGGAACCAATCCTGTAGTCATATCAGAATGCCTCATCACTCACATCTGCCATGTAAGGAACCAAATCCTCTCACCATGATAGAATGGCTTAGCCCTTACATCTTACCATGGAAGGAACGTAATCCTCTCCCATGTCAGAATGGCTCTAGGTCTCATCATTTCCCCTTGGAGGGAACCTCAATCTGGAGAACACCAAGCTTCTCCTTGAAGTATTCAAACTTCACTCTAGCTAATGGCTTCATTAATACATCAGCTATCTGTTCATCCATCGCAACATACTGGAGCTTCAATGCTCCTCTCTGCACCATATCCATGATATAGTGATACTTGATCTCGATATGCTTCAACTTGTCATGGAACACTAGGTTCTCTGACAACTTCACACAACTCTGGTTATCGCAAAATATACAAGTAGCATCCATCTAGAGATCAAATAAATCAGACAGTAGCTTCCTCAGCCATACTGTCTCATAACTAGTTGAACAAGCTACAACATACTCTGCTTCAACTGTACTCAATGCCACATAGGATTGCTTCTTGCTAAACCAAGAGATCGCACCTGATCACATACTTAAGCAACACCCTGAAGTTCCCTTCATATTGATGGCATTTCCTACCTAATCTGAATCAACATAACCCTCCAAGTTAATCTTTTGATTCACCTCATACTTGAGCCCATAATCAACTGTACCCTTCAGGTACCTTAGAATATGCTTTTCAGCAATCAAGTGAACATGTCTCGGATCTATCAGGAACTGGCTCAAGGTGTTCATAGTAAAGCAAATATCTGGTCTCGTGTTCATTAGGTACATCAAGGACCCAATCATCTGATGATACATCGTAGCATCAACCGCTTCTGATGAAGCATCACTCAATAACTTCAGGTTCGATGCCATATTTGTGGTTATGGCCTTGCAGTCCATCATCCCGAATCTCTTCAGAATCTCTACTGCATACTTCCCTTGTCCAAGGAAGATTCCATATGCATTCTTCCACACCTCCATGCCTAAGAAATAGTGCATCATACCCAAGTCTTTCATTTTAAACTCGGCAGCAATTTTCCTCTTCGTATCAACAATCAACCCATCTCTACCTGTTATAAATAGATCATCCACATACAGCAGTAGTATCACTGGATTGCCATCTTCAACCTTGTAGTAAAGGTTGGAGTCTGCTTTACTTTTGGTAAAGCCCAAACTGGATAGGAAACCATCAATCTGTCGTACCATGTCCTAGATTCCTGTTTCAAACTGTACAGGGATTTCTTCAGTCTACACACATTAGACTCCTTGTCATGTGTCTCAAAACCGAGTGGCTATTCCACATACACTTCCTCTTCTACTACACCATTCAAGAAAACAATCTTGACATTCATTTGGTGTATCTTCCATTTCATCACTGCAGCCAGAGAAAGTACTGATTTGATGGAAGTGTATCTGGCTACAGGTGCAAAGGTTTCTTCATAATCTATTCCTTCTTTCTGGGAGAAACCATGAGCCACGAATCTTGCTTTATATTTCTCGATGCTACCATCTACAGCATGCTTGATCTTGTAGATCCATTTAGAAGTTACAATGGACTTCCCTTCTGGTCTTGGGATAACATACCAAACATCATTCTTCATGATAGATTGATACTATTCGATCATAGCATCCTTCCATTCTTTTTGTTCTACCGCTTCTTCATAGTTGGAAGGTTCTTTATCAATAACGTCACATAGCAAGGCTACATAACTAGAGAAAGATCTAGTTCTCTTTCTTCCTCTGGGTGTTTCTTCTGAAGCTCCATATCTTTCTACACCTTGGATAATTTCACATACCCAAGCAGGTTTCCACTTATGAGGATTCTTCTCCAGAGGTAGTTCTACAGGTTCTTTTGGTTCTTTAAATTCTCGATCTTCTTCTTGCATTTCTTCATTCATGGTTGTGTCATGAATTCTAGGTTCTCTTGTTTCTTCAGGTTCTTCAACCAGTCTCTTCCTGGATTTGATGTAGGATGAATATTCATCAAATGCTACATCTCTGCTAATGTCAATCTTCTTGAACCCTGGGAAGTATATTCTGTAAGCCTTCGAGCTTTCAGAGTATCCCACAGATATACCCTTCTTTCTTGAAGGGTCTAACTTTGTCCTCTTTTCTTTCGGAATGTGTATGTATACAGGACAGTCGAATATTCTAAGATGGCCGACTTCTGGTTTCTTGCTGGAGAGATTTCTTCAGGAGTCTTGTTCTCAAGTACTTTATGTGGAGTACGGTTCTATACATACACCATTGTTTTGCTAGCTTCTTCCCATAGATGCATAGGAAGATCTTGATCATGAAGCATTGCTCTTGTAGCTTCCATGATAGTTCTATTCTTCCTTTCTGCACTCCCATTCTATTGTGGATTATATGTAGTGGACAACTCCCTCTTAATCCCTGAGTCTTTACATAGCTCTTTGAATTCATTTGATGTGAATTCTCCGCCATTATCTGATCGAAAGGTCTTGATATTGTTTTCAGTGTGGTTCTCGATCAAGGCTTTGAATTCCTTAAACTTGCTGAATACTCCATCTTTGTTCTTCATGAAGTAGATCCATGTCTTCCTAGAAAAACCATTAATGAAAGAAACATAGTATACATACCCACTTACTGAGTTGGATGACATTGGACCACATACATTGGAGTGGATGATTTCCAATATTCCTTTTTCCTTGCTCTCATTGCTTGGAAATTTCTTCTTTGTATTCTTTCCTTTCGCACATCCTTTGCATACACCTTCATGTTTTGTCTACATTTCTGGGAGGTCTTCAACAACTTTACTTGTACGTGGCAGTGCTCTATAATGCACATGTGAAAGCCTTCTATGCCAAAGCTCATTTGGTTCTACCGATTCATGAACCAAAGCTTGTTCTAATTGGCCCTTCAATTTGTATAGTCCTCCTTCTTGTTCTCCAATCACTACTGCATCATCAAAAGACTTTCCCTTTGGCCACATGAGGACTTGTCCATATACAAATACAACCCTCATTCCTTTTGCATCTAGTGCAGATATGGAGATGAGGTTCTTCTTTAGTCCAGCTACAAACAATACATCTTTCATCTTGATAGAATTTCCAGAGTCTAGCTTATAGGAGGATTCCCCACTACCTTTTATTGGATACTGGTAGTCATCTCCAAGTTTTACCTTGTGAGGTGATTCATGTTTAGATAATTTCACAAAGGATTCCTTGAATCCTGTCATATGTTTGGAAGCACCACTGTCTATAAGCCAATCATTGCTGCCATGTGTGATAGTTCCCGTGAGAGCAGAGATCAAAACATATTCTCCATCACTTGAAGAATCATCACTGACTTGTCTGTTTCTCTTTGTGGAAGGTTCATAATCCTCTGCAGCATGAGCATGATGTCTTCTCTTGTTTCCCTTCTTCTTGTGAGAGCTACCTTTGTTCTTAGGACAATCTCTAGCAAAGTGTCCTCTTTCATCACATATATAGAAAATGAACTTAGACTTATCTCTAGGATTTATAAATTTATTCCTTTGATGAGAGTACTTACTTCTGTGGTGGCTAGATCTAGTTTTCTTGGATTGTACTGTGAGAGCTTGATCTTCACTTCCCATATTCTCTTCTCGAGCTGCTATCCGAGATTCTTCTTGAGAGCATTCTTCCCATAGTCTGCTGAACTTGACTAAATTCTTTCTGGCATAGATCCCTTGAATGAAAGAATCCCATGTCCTAGGGAGACCATTCAAGGTGGTCATTACAACCTCTGCATTCTCCACTTCTTCATCTACTACTTCAAGTTGTTCTTTGATCTAGGAGACCCTTGTGAAGTAAGACTGGATGGTCTCTGCATTCTAGATCTTCACATTCTTCAACCGGTTCCTCAAGGTCATCTTTTGGTTTATGTTCTTTCCTTCAAACAATTTGGTTAGGGAATCAAACATATCTTTAGGTGTCTTTAGGGAGGACACCTGTGGTATGAGGTGATCCTTGATTGAATTAGCAATGATACTTTTTTCCATAACCAACTTCTTCTTGTGTAAGGCCTTAGCCTCATCTCCCTCTGGAACTGGAACCTCCTCATTGATATAGGAGTCCAAATCATTCTCTTCCAGGATTGGGGAGATCCTATACTTCCAAGCTCGGAAGTTATTAGCTCCCTCAAGCTTTTCATCAAGCTTGGTATGATGAGACATCTTAACTGAGAACCTCAAATGGAAATACAAAAGATTTAGATCTTACCAGGTCAAGATGTCGGATCTGGATTTGGAGATGGAATTCTGCAGTGCTAGTTCAGGAGCAGATTAGGGTTTTGCTTTTCCGGAGCTCTATCCAACCAAATGCTTTGATCTTGATCCCTAACTTTGATTTTGGGGAGGAGATCAATCCAGGCCTAGGCTCACTGAAAAATTCCACTTATGTGGAAAGCCCTAATTTTCGGCAGTAGTGTTGGGTCCAAAACTGAAAAAAACCTCAGAATTGGATTGTGCTTCGATAGAAATATGCACCCTAGGGAGGAGAGTTATTCCAACCTTCTTTTGCTGAAAATTTGTGGAGAGAGATCTACAAAGTAGGAAGCCCTAGTTCCCGCAGCTGCACAGTGTCTTCTTCTCAGGTTAGCTCTAATACCATGTTAGTTTTTTTTAAACCTTAAGCTAGCATTATATTAGGATCTTTAACTGAGAGAATAACAAGCACAACAATAAAACACAAGAGATAATGAAAACAATGTTTTTCCTTGGGGAAACCATAAATGGAGAAAACCCCACAACTTCCTCAGAGATAGAATCAGCACTAAATAGAAAAGCCCAAAACAGTAAGATAATCTCCCGACAGCAATAACCTCTTTCTTCCTAGCCCTAGTGTCTTCTTCTTCCTCAGCTATGTGCTACAACTGAGTGTGAGTGAGTGTGTGATAAATAGAAAGGCTAGCTCTCTATTTATACTAATTCCTAACTTGACTAAACCCAACTAGGGCTGACTTCACTAGGTGAGTCTAATAACCCTAGTGCCCTGAAACTGCGAGGACTTTAACCCTTACTAATAGGAGGGTTACCCACAATTACTTGACATGACTTGTTTACATTATAGATCCTCCTGATCAGAAAATCGGGGCATGACATGACTCAATTACATTATAGACACATCCCGGAATAAACATCGGGGTACAAGACATAAGATATATAAGTGAATACATTCTAAAGTTACAAATACATTAACAGCTCCCACTCCCCATTTTGCATATGTGTCCTTCAATCAACATAAGACCAATATCTCCCAGTTCCCTTACCAAGGAACATCATAAACAGGTTGGTGAAGGTGCTTTTATTTCTCATGGTAGGTCTCAAGTTCAATTCCCATAAGGCTCACAAACCTTTTACGAAATATAACAATACACTAGCCATCAGTTGCCACGTGGCAGCTTCTGGTTGGTCCACATCATTTCCATACAATATGCCAACAACAATGCCACATAACCACTAATTTCCACTTGTCAAGATTGCATTGGTCCATTGGGATTCCAAATCAACTATAATCTACCAATTCAACCTGCCACTGTGCATCCGTACAGGCCATGTCTCACCCTTCTAGTGGTGCCATGTGGCACCCCTTTTTCCTTTTTCCACTATTTGTTGAAAACTTAAGAGTGTGATATCTTGGCCATACGAGCTTCGATTGAGGTGAAACAAACGTAACCAAAAATTTCTCGTTGAGCCTTACACAATGGCATGATTATGTTAAACATTTGAGACAACAAATTTCCTACCACTTTTTAACCACTTTTGATTGATGAGGATCCTCTTGGATCACTTAGTCTTGTTCTATGATTAGGACAATGATACGCTTGGGACAAGAATGTTTGAACCCATGTTGCATGGCCCCTACATAATTACATAGGTTCTTAAAAATGGTTCCTACGAGTTAGTTGATTATGAAGGAAACGCATTGGCGAAGCCTTACAAGGGATCCACCTTAATAATAACTATGCATAAGGGTCTCCCTTATGCGCTGCTTTGTAAATTATGTATCATATTTTTGGTGTGGTGTGTTTGAGTGTATTGCTTGTCTCTATTTTGGTAGTGATCATGCTCCATGCTTTATTTGCATATGTCCACCTTTTCCCATCCCTACATAGGATTTGCTGATGGTGCGAGCCACTTGGGTACTCTTTAGACCCTCGAATGAGATCCTAAGTTCTGGGGGAATTTACTTAGGGCCCATCAACAACAATGTTACTGAATATAATGTTATCATCAATATATTATCCCACGCCTCTACTTTGGGTATTCAGAACCTGGTGGTCAAATTGGACTTACAGTTAGTTGTCATGCAATTAAACGATCGTTGTGTCATTCGCAATCTTATCCTTTTTAGAAAATAATTACGGGTGCGTATTTTGGAATGCTCATTTGATTACATTACCTATCAACATATTACAAGAGATTTTAATACTTTGGTTGATTTTTTGGATAATTATGTGTTAGATTGACATATATCTCATTAATCATTTTACACAATCATGTACATAGTACATTAGGAGCATCCATCTCATTCACATTCACACGTGAAAGAGTGCATTTACATCCAAAATAGGTGCAAGTATCCAAAATGGCCTTCATAAGCTTACATATGGCACTATAACAGTCGAATACATATCGCTCTAATACAAATTTTGGCTATATGCCATGTCCTAATATCGAGGAGCATCATGCTCATGGTAACACACTACTTCTCGTGCTACACAATGTAGTAAATATTGAAAAGGATAAACATGATAGTATGATGTTGGAGGTGATATAGAATGTCATTTATATGCATGGGTGGGGAACCGCCATGGTCAGTCCCTATGAATTCATTTGCACCGTTCGGATTTTGCACTCACTATATCCTTTATCACTAGTTGCAGTATAATGTATACTCCATGCCAAATTAGGGGTGACATCCCTGCTAGCCAGATTGGTCCCACATATATGTCATTGAAAAACCAAGTTGTCAATGATCTTTCATATACCAAAAACAATATAATATTTCAAAAAAAACAATAAGAATATATTCATTCTTCTTATTGAGATATCCCCACATTCCCCTCTCGGGAAGAATCATGTCCTCATCATCTCATAATTACATCCCTGTGTATGGGTAGTCATCAAGAACCACAATCTACTACTCCCACCATTTGAAGAATTTGAGACCAAATTCAAATAATTAAGGACCTCCACCCAAGCATGCCATAATATTAGTCAACCTTTTCATCCCTAGATCTGATGGTGCTAAGGTTGGGATATCCTCTTGATGAGTCATCATGGGGATCCACTCTAGGAAGAACAACACTAAAATGGAGCCACAACCAAATTGTTGTTTTCTACTTGCTCTACACTTTGTCAGTTGATCCTTAAGGTTTGTCATTATCACTTCATTGATCCTTAAGTTGGTACATTCAATTGCATATTGCATTTGGATTTTTGAGGCCAGATGTGAGACTGTGCTCCTTGAAACTTGTGTGATAGTAAACAAAATTGTTCAAAGTGGGAGACTTGCCAAATATTTTATGGGTATTTTGCGGCTTGCTTTTCATGTCCCGGGTTAGTAGTGCCTCATGATAAAATCATCCATTGTCTCACCACCATCCCATGGCCCTGCAAGTGATACGGATGATCCTCTCCTTTAGAGACTTGTAAGAAAGTAAATGTTCTCATCTTCAATGGTTAATATCTCATCTCCCACCTTGAAAAACTTCCCATCATTGTCCCCCATTGATACCAACTTCTCCAATAGTGACACTTGCTTCCCCATGCCTTAAATCATGAAGAATTTTAAAAGCCAACAAATTTTCAGCACTTCCAAAGTCCCATCATCTTGGAGTGCATTAGCATCATGATATTCATGCTCCCTCTCATTCCCTTCCAAAATGGTTTCCTTCCTACAAAGAAACATGTTTAATCATATTTCTAAAAAACCTAAGGCATTTAAGATAGATATTAATAAAAAAACACACAAATGCGCCCATCCCACCTTGCGAATGCAAACTAGAGATATGGTCATCGCCCTGTTTGGCCTGACACGGGCAATGGTTAATTTTGTTGTCTCAAAAAATCCCTCCATCACTAAAATATTCACAGATTCGAATACAAAAATGTATGCATGAGGACGAGGAGGGGTTGATCTATTACGTGGAAGTGACGAAATTGCGAAAGATGTCCTAGATCTCTTGTTAAGTCCACTTGAATATTTGCGAAGAAATGGCCTCCACCAAGCTCCACTAAATTACCAAGGTGAAAAATAAAGTAACTTGTCTATTTTTGGATTCTAGCCAACTTTTTTACTAAATGTAAGTGGGGTTGGATATATCCCTTTTCACAATGGAGGTTAGTTATTTTCAATTCTTTAGATGTTTTGGATATTTCCTATATAGTTATTCAAGGCATTTTTCCACTATTAATGGGTTTTTCATATTTTAATGCACGATAGATATTATTTTATGGTGACATCCTTATATGGTAGCACTAGGCCCCCTTTTTTCTTTGACATTTTTCCTATGGTATTATTCAGTCCTTGGGATAACCCTATATTGTGGGTTCCTATGAGTTAGTGTGTTATGGATGCTTAAGCTTGTCCACTTATGTCACATTGTTCATTCTACCTAGTCTCGTTTTTGCCGTAGTTGTCTACACCGCTTGTTTAATGCCTTGCTATGATTCCCAATCGCAATAACGAGAGGACAACCATTAAGTGTGGTCATTTTTACTCATAATTATGTCCTTCTGACCTTTACCATATCTTTGGATTCACGTGTAATGGAACTTTATAGCACTTGTTCTCTCCCGTTGATCTTACTCTTAACTTTTATTCGTGTTCGTTAAACTATGAAAAATACATTATATCAAGTACTCTTTTATTTCTTTTTCAGGCTCGTTAAAACTGAATTAAAAAGACATCTCATGGAGCATTTTTCTCTCGTTTCTCTGAGCTCCTTAAACCATAAAGATACACTCGAGTTCATTTTTCTAGGGCTGATAAAATTACATGGATAATGTATCCTTTATGACCATTCTTCCATCTTACCTTCGAGCTCGTTAAAAACAGAAGGAGACCCCGAGTTTTCTTTTTCATACTCATTAAAATTTTCACTAAAAATTTGCATATGGAGTCCTCTTTAAGCTATTTTATAACTCCTTAAAATTAAAAATATTGTTGAGTAAGATTGTTCCTTTGAGACTCGTCAAAAGGTTTTGAAAGAACATCCATCCAGTATATGTTTATCCCTTCTTTTGAGTCACCTAGATTAGTTACAAAAAGGAATACTCTAACCCATTTTGGCTAGAAGAGTTCTCGTTCGTATAATTTTATGCTTTTTCGGGAATTGGGGACTAAATCTACAAAAAAGTGCAACACTAGAATCTTCTTTAAGTTTTCAGACTCTCTAAATATGAAAACAATCAGTGAGCATTTATTGACCCATGCTTGATTAAAATCCATGGGGAGTTATTCCTTCAAGCATTATTCTATATTTTCTTCAATCTCATTAAAAAATGAAGAATTTGAGTTTACTTCTTTGGGATCGCTAAAATTTGACAAAGAAGATAGTATCAAGCATACTTTTCTCTTTTTTTGAACTCATTAAAAAATGGAGAAGGTATTTTAAAAAGAGGGGGGGACAAATTCCTTGTCTATTTCATTCAAGAGGTAACATATTATTTTTCACCCTTAAACATCACACCTATTTGCATCATTGTCTTACATTTGGGTCGTAGCCTTGCTTTAGAACCATACCTTTTCCTTCAGTCATAGTAATTCTTCGATTGGTTACTCTTCCCATCACTATGGAGATTTATTGAATGCCCCATGTGTCATCAAACTATTGCCTATAATATGGTGTTTTTGAGTCATTTCTACGTAGTCACTTACTTGTCATGCTATATGTTCAAGGGAAGTTACCTTGCACCAACAATTCTACCGTTTTTGTTGACCTTGTTGTGTCAGCTATTCCTATGTCAGTTTGTTATCCTTGTTTATCATACATCCATATCACATATATCGATGGTTGTTTTGTGACGATTGATGGAGGATACATTAATTCCCTCCTTTGATGAATTCCTTCCTATCGACACCAAATCCCTATATAGGAAGTGAGTCTAGAAAGCATAGTACCCTAGAACTTGCATTCATCAATGGAAAATCTTCCTTGCGTTCAAGAAGGAGTAAACACCATTGAATCCTAATCGAGCAATTCTACAAGTGTTGAACCTCATCTCATCTATTCACACTCGCCAGATTGTACTAGGTTACTTGGGATCCATTATCATCATTGGTTGACTATGTTGCGTCTATTAACGGTAAACATCATTGAGTTGTAACCAAATAGATTATCACATGCTTGGCATCAACACATCTATTCACATGTTATAGAATCACACCATCGTGGTTTGAGACGAATACCTTGGGTTTAGGAGTTGCATCACTTATCCTTGTTTCCCCTCTCAAGCTGCATTGGAGTTTCTATCACCGGTCAAGACATTGTATTAGGACTATCAATGCACTTTATGTGATGTTATTTTCCCTCCTGACATGTATATTGTGTATTGTGACAGATATTCACACTGTATTGGTCAGGGGGCTATGACCTCCTCGATCCACATAGATCCACACTACATTGGTCGATGGTTATGTTTTCATGACATGGATCCACTTTTTTTATTTAGTGGTCATGATCATTTTATTCATGGCTCCACTTTATACTTTTTGGTGCCATTCTTTGTCTACTTTTACCAAGAATGGGTATTCCTGCCTCGCGAATGATATATAT